>JANUWF010000215.1:0-362500 GCA_026120185.1 Voacanga thouarsii
GACTTAACCATAGAAGCTAAGCATATGGCTACTTCGGAGGCATCCAAGGAAGCAATTTGGCTCCGAAAGGTCCTTTTACAACTTGGAGTCATGCCACAAATGGATAAGCTATTTGTGATGTATTGCGACAACACTGGAGTAGCCTTACAATCTAAAGAACCCAAGAACCACAAAAAAAGGAAGCACAATGAGAGGAAGTACCACTTGATCTGGGATGTCATCCAGAGACGGGAAGTCGTAATGGAACAGATTGCCTCAGAGAACAATCTAACAGATCCCTTCACTAAGTCTTTGGCTGAGAGAGTCTTTAGAAGACACTTAGACGCTATAAGGGTGGGTGCCTATGGACTCACTTACTCCTAGAGTGCAAGTGGGAGATTGTTGGGTGCATGTCTCTTAGACTAGGTTTCTAATATAATTTTGACTTGTATTAATAAAAGTATTTTTCTCAAAAATTGTTTGTGAAGTCTTCTTTATATTTGTGCACAATTTTCATTGAAAAATATCCATTGTGTTTAAGTAAATGGTTCATGTGAATAGAGGTCTTTTACAGTAAGGTATGGACCATATGTTACCTAACACATAAACTATTATTCTTAACCGAATGATAAGAATGAGAATCTCATCATGGTAAAGTTATTGTGTTATAAATTCTAATTATAGAATGGCTTACCTTTAGCCAATTAGTAGTCTTCTCATTTCATAACACAAGTGTATTTGGAATATGTAGAGCAGGACCTATAGTAGTGGTTTCTAAAAGTACTATATAGTAGAAGCCTAGACTACTACTGCTACAACATAGACTTGTACTCTACAACTTAAGTATGAGTTGGTGGTCTAATAAAACTAGGAACGAATACTTTGATATACTATAGTTGAGGTTCTGTAAAAGGACCAATATGCTTGTGTGCTTGGTATATGTAACTAGTTAGTTAAGATAGACTTATTCAAGATAGTTTCGACACTATATCACCCCTTGTAGTTGTCTGAATGATCTAATTATCCAAGGCCCTGGGGAACATGACTTGGATATTTACTTTAGGGTAGCTCCCTTGGAAAGCGGAAATATTCTAAGGAGTCGTAGATCATTAGACTAGAAACCTAAGAATGGTAGATGTCTTTTAGAGAGGTGTTAGTACACTCTTTCCTCTCTAAATGCATGGCGATATGTAGAGGAGTATTTTAGTCATTTTACATGTAAGTCGAAGACATAGCTAACGCAGCATTGTCTTTGGGATCAATATTTTTTTATGGTGATATTAAGAAATATTTAAAATATAAAATACAACTATTTATATAATAGGGATATTTTGGTTATATTACCTAAGGTGATGTGTCTTTTTGGTCCTCGGAATAGTCCATAAGTCCTAATTAAGTTTAGGTCGAGGAAATGGTCTCGATTAAAAGGATTTTACTTTATTCAGGAAGTCTAATTTATTTTTAGACTGGAATAAAATAAAAGAATGAGAGAAATTAAATTAAATTTATTATCTACTTAAATTGATTAATTAATTTTTCAGGGCCTAAGTCCAAAATAATAATTAGAAAAATTAACCTAGGTCTGAACTAGATAAAAAGGCTTACATAATTATTTTAGTTCATTTGGGTTCATTAATTATTTATTGAGTTATTTAAATAGGCCCAGGAAATAAATAATTAATAGTTATTATTTTGGACTTGTTGGATCCAAGGAAAATAACAAATTATTAATGGCCCAATAGCCTGAACCAAAAGGGGTTTTTTTTAACTCACATAACAGAAGAGTTTAATCTAAGCCAAACCTCTTCTGTTGATAGCCTCTATGTGTTTTGAAATATCATAACCCCGGTGTTTTGGTTATTAGGTGGGAATTGTGTGTCCTGGTTTTTTTTCCCAAGAGCATACATACGAAGAAAAAAAAACCAAAAGCTTTGTCTTTTTCACTCTTCTCTCTCATTTGTTTCTTTTTCTTTTTGGTTTTCTTGATTTGCGAATCAATAGTAAAGGATCAAGAACTATTTTTGAGACTAGATTTTCCTCACCTAAGTTATGTCACCAACGAGTAATAGGTGGTGGAATATTCTGAGTTCTCAAGAAGGACTCACGTTCATGTAAACTAGAAAAAGTAAATGAATCATGGGATTTCAACCGGAATCATCATCATGAGAACAGGCCGTTCCAGTAGTTCTATTGTCTTCTTTATAGCCAAATAAACTAAAGACACGTAGAGGTAAACAAAATTAATTTTTTTCGTTGTATGGTTTCTGCATTTTTCTTGTTTTTTGACTCTATCTGCATAGTATGCATGGCTTCTATGTTGTTTGATTAGCATCAATATATTCAACAACTTGTACAGCAGCTCCAAGCTCATGTCACTAGGCATAGCAAAGAATGCTCTTAAATCGACATGACTTTTGATGAGATGAAGAAGAACATCCATCATTACACCTCTAAGCACACCAATATTTTGTAATTCTGCATATACCTCTTCTTCGGTGTAAACTTTAGGATGAATTTTTCCAACAAGAGCAAATTTCTTTTCTACAATCTTCTCAACAATAATATTTGCCTCTTTTGTAGCTTCAACTACTCTATTTAATCCACCAATGAACTGTTGCCAATCAACGACGTCTTTCCCCATCATTCAAAAAATTAAAAACATCAAATTTGTCATTATCACCATCCAAAGTCTTATCAAATCCATCCCAAGTTAATGACATATCCTTCAATTAAATAAGACAAAGCAATATGAGGAAAGGTAACAATAAATTAACTAGACAAAATTCTCAGTAATATGTGACGCTTTCAATTCCCACACAAGACATCACATATCACTAATAAAATGAAAAAAGTAATTATAACTAAACAAAATATTTCATCTACAAAATCATTGTTAGATCTTAGCATATTAATACAAATAATATAATACTTACTAGAAAATTAAGTTAAAAGGATCATAATGAAATTTCTTCATTAATCAAATGACTTAGTGCCATTTATAATTATTCTTATTCCATATTAGGTATCAAAAGATAAATTCATAGTTCAATCTATTAAGCTTGCATCATTCTGAAGGTTTTTGGTCCGTTAAAACTCATCAAAATATCATACTTTTGAAGTAAATCATGAACGAAATGACAAGAGTTGAACTAAATTCCAAGGATTAGCACCAAAGTAAGAAAAAATGGTTGTCTGAGTAAACAAACTAACATTTTTAATTTTCCCCTGATATATAAATGGTTAATTTCGACATAAAGTATCTGAGAAGGGCAAAAACTTCAATTTAGATAATCAGAACTAAGGACCCTTGGAAACATTAAGGTTTTAAGGCCATACAGAATAAAAAAAAAAAATTTTTGAACAAAGCTGATGTAAACTTTGCAGAAAGTTGAAACAAAATTATTCAAATTACAAATGAACTATGGTGTACTAATCAATTTAAATAAGAATGTAGTTGAGAAAATCAAAGAAAATAGAGTTAGCTTTCAAACGTTAAAAACATTGTGTTTTGAGTAGTTAGCAAAGATTTTGCAGAACCTCTGAATCATAATTCTGACTAGAATATTGGAAGAACAATTAATATAGTAGATTAAAAGACACCTTCAGAATCAATCCAAGAAGACAAATTTTAACATTTATGGATCAATAAATGTCTAATAAATTCATTAAGCTTTCAGGAATATCTTTTTCTTAAATAAGTGAAATTTTTAAGTACAACATAAATAAAACTTGAAGAAGAAAATTCCACCCGTGAAAAAGAAGCTTATCATTAACAAACCCTATAATTTGGTATGAAATAGTAGAAAACTAATTCCTCCTGGAATCTAGCCTCCACTTAATCACAATAGAAATTTCGTTTAATAAATGAAGAAAATAGAGGAAAAGATCCATAAAACCTACTAAACATTAGACAATATTAAAAAAAAAAAAAGTGGAACTCCAACTTTACAAAAAAAGAAAGAAGTAAAGAGTGTGCATTATAATACCCTAGAACTACTAATTATTTCTACAAGTCTACATAAAAAAGTTGGGAACTAGACAAACCTTGTGCTTGGAGAGTCATATACAAGCTTGCAATAAGAGTTAAAGAGAGAACGGAAAAGAGAAAATATAAAGGAGAGATTGCAGAAGAAGACAAAAAAGACAGGAAGAAGACAGAGAAGATAGGCATCTGGGAGGTGTAAAGGACAGTTTTATTAATGTACACGAAGTATTTGCTCCATTGGTCTACACCTAGAAGGAAAAAAACTGACGTGGAGAGGGAGCTCCAATTTGCTTCCACCCATTCTTCTCACCAAATCAAACAACATAAATTTGCTATTTACTTCCCACTCTCTTTTACTTCTACTTTTCCCTCCAACCAAACAAGGTCTAAGTCTATTTTGAAAAGACTTGTGCGCTCATAAACTCTTAGTGGCCCATATGAGAGAATTAAAAAGTGAAATTGTAGTTCTCTTATGTATGTTGGAAAAAATTCCCTCTCTCCTTGTTTCTTTGATGTGATGGAGCACCTAATAATCTATTTAACTTATGAAGTAAGAGTTGGTAGACCAGTGCAATATAGATGGATTGTATCGTCTTGAGAGGTATAAACTCTAATTAGACTTTTTTCATATTTATTACCTTATTTAGGAACCTAATTCATCAAGTAATTATCAATATTTTGGTTGATGTTTAGGTTCTTATATCAACTAAAATTGAAGTTTAAGAAGAAAGCAAGAGTTGAGGGATCAATTCGCAATGCTTACTTAGTTGATGAATCATTTATGTTTTTCTCATATTATTTGGAGCCATGTATCAAAAATAGACACACAATGGTGGATCGTAATGATGAAGATGATACAAGGGGCCAGTTTTTCAAAAAATACATTATCAATTTGTAATGTTTCCAAACGAGTCATTGGAAAAATGCATAATAGGTTCCTTTCAAACGAGGAATCTAAAACAGTTGCCAATTGTATTTTATTAAACTGTGAAGAGGTTCAACCTTATATCATGTAAGCTTCTTGACTGTTTAAAGGCATTTTTTCAATATAGATTTATATAGGTACTATAGGTAGTCTTGACATACGAGAAAATCTAACTCTTGTGACAGTTATAATAGGACAGGATATTCCAAGACAACTTGCAGATATTAGTGTTGAATATAATAGACATTGACATTAAAAGGAGAATAGAGAACGAGTTTTTCGATTAGTTTAGGGATTATGTGAGTTAGACTTGTGAATTTTATTAACTTCATGTTAAATTTAGCTCATCCATTGTCCACTCATATAGAAATTTGTGAATTTATCCAAGTGCATAATTCACATAATCAAGTGAATAAATATGAATTTGCGTAACTTGGCATTTAGGACATCAAGAAAAGTCAGATGATTTTATAAGTACCATATAAATGGCTATAGGTTTTCACACACTTGACCATGAATTTGGGGGGGGAGGGGAGTCAACAGCGGAGTTTGTGTTAAATGTAATGATGTTAACATTATTAGTGGGGGAGATTGTTATTGAGTGTTGAGAGAAATAATTAAAGTGTAATTTATTGGGAATTCAGTCCAAAAGATTGTTTTATTTAAGTTTAATTGGTTTGTTCTGACCTCAAATCAAGGAGTTAAAGTTTATCCTTAATTTAAAATTGTTGATATAAATTGTAAACGGAGTAATCCAAAATTTTACCTTTTTGTCTTAGCCGAGTAAGCTACTTAGGTATATTATGCCTCATACCCAAGCAGTAAAATGCTAAAGCCAGATTGGTTGGCTGTGCAAATCTAAGGCCCGACACATAATTGATGCACATGTTATAGATCGACCGTAGCAAAAAAATGTTAATGAGAATGATGCACTCTATGTGACTATAATAGATTTACATATTGACCTCCTAGCACATGTATCTAGAGAGAAAGAAGTTGTTGATGTCCATGAAGAGGTTTTTTCAAGTGTATCACCGTTAGGGGAATCTAAAGGTGATAATGAGACAGATGATAGGTCTATGGGCTCCTATACAAGTGAGGATGAAGGGGATTACATATCCAATGACGAAGAATCGCAATAGGCAGGATGAATAATTTAACTTGTTAGAGAATCATTTAACTTGCCATGAGTTCCATATATTAAGTTAATGAATCATTTTACTTGTAGTGTGAATCATTGAGTGTATGATTCGTATATTTATATCTTAAATTAGTGAATCATTTATTACATGTTATGAGTTCTATATTTTAATTTCTTAATTTCATTTTTATTATGTTATTATTAAGCTAACTTCTGTGTCTCTTCACATTTTATAGATATGGCATATGACGAATTTAGAAATCATAGATTCTTTGTAGCAGAAGCAGACACCTGCACCCAGTTAGCATCCTGTTTGTCGGTCCTGATTCTTATCTGATGTGCATTTTTTTACATTCTTCTTGGCTTGTAGATCAATCCCTAGGTATTCCTATGGTTGTAAAAATGCCAAAATTGAATCTTAATCACAAAACATAAACGAATGTGCCTTAAACTCAGGCTTACATGAAATCTACGAAAGCAAATAATTAGGTACAGATGCCTATGCCGCAAATCATGAGGCGTTCATAGAACTAACCCATATAAAAAACCACAAGGGATCATTATAGGGTCTAAATTAATCATATTTTTTCCAGTTATTTGAGTCTATTTTGTGATACATTTTATTTAACTAGTCATATTCCTTCATATTTGAGATTTTACCATTGGAAATATGTTTTGTACATTATTTCAGATTTTAGGGGTAAAACAAAGCAAAAACGTTACAAAACAAAACATAGACGGCACCAGACATTCCAGAGGAAATGGTGCCGGCCACGTACTATTGGCACACACTTCGAGGTGATAAAAAATAGTTGAAACAGGACCGAAACAGAACTGAACCGGCGTCGGCTCTAGTAGTCAAGTCGGCATCAGTTGTATTCTGGAAAGCATTGTGCGGGAATTAAGAAAAAATCGGTGAACGACTGAAGAAACAGAACACAATTGGCGCCAGCTCCAGCAGCCAAGACGGCGTCGGCTGTGCCCTGAGGATAAGATAGACTTTGATTTTTGCACACGGTTTTGGTAATCTACAAAATTTTTGTATCTTCCTACTTCTACTTGGCCAAGAACCTTACACCAACGAGTTTGGACACTTCTTAAGCCTATAAATAGATGGAAAACACAAGAGAAAAAGGGGGAATTCATAGATCATCATAGGAAATCATTCGAATCAAAAAAGGAATTCTTCAATCAAGAAGGATTATGCAAGGTCTTCAAAAGAAGAAGAAGGAAGCTTGTCTATGAGTGCTTTCTTTTACTTTGTTTTTTTTTTCTTGAACAATGATGTATTAATTATTTTATTGTAATTTGACATTGTTTTAGATATTTATTATTTTTAAAGTTACTTTGATCTTTTGATTAATTGATTGTTATTCTTGATATTTAATTACTTGTGCTAATTACGATATTAATTGGTTGTTTCTTCCTATTCACTTACTTGAGAAAGAGGTTGATAGTGGTTGTAATTTGTTAATTTCATATTTGTTGTCTTTTAACTTGCTTGAGAAAGGGGTTAAGTAAAGAGGTTGTTAGTGGTTGTAATTTGTTAATTTCATATTTTTTGTCTTTTAACTTGCTTGAAAAATGGGTTAAAGTGCTAAGAACTAGGTAATTGAAGGTTCATTAATGTCTGTCAGAGTATGGATTCATTAGTTAATTTCATGTTTTAAGTTTGTCAGAGTATGGAAACTTAATCAAGGATTGTGTTTAATGTATCTTTTGGGAGAATTAGTTGAGACGGAGAATGTGATACTAATTTGTTTAGAAGATAGTGAATTCATGGATTGAAAAAGAAGTGAGTCTATTTTAATCATTCATTATGCCAAGAGAATAATTAATTATGATAATAATTAGGTCCTTTAAGATCATATTTGTCAAAATAATGGTTTAAGTTACATAATTCTCCATCATTGACATGTATATATTATATTATATTATTTTTATTTATTTTTATTTCTTTTCACTTTATTGAGTCGGTTAAACAATGAGAGAAAAGTGATTAATGCATACTTTTTCCTGGAGGATCGACACTCGTTTGAACCCTATACTACGCTTAATGGTGAGTCTGCTTGCTCATATGTGTAATTTGGGATTAATGTTTTAATTTAAACTTAATTGAGAATATGCTTATTTTTATATGATTTTTATACCCAAATAAATACGCATTAAGTTTTTGGCACCATTGCCGGGGAACAATATCATGAAAGCTTGGATTTTATTGATTTAACCATATAAATAAGTAAATAGGTAAATATGTGAATATGTAAATATGTACAATTGTTCTTTTCGCAAAAATGTGCCATCTTTTGTATCCTGTGTATCTTCTGTATACCTTTATAATCTAACTTACTAACTCTGACTATGTTTACTTGACTAACTTTGTTTTCCTTTAATTCTATTTGAATGGTGCATTTTGGTATCTAACTATTTGCTATGTCCAGGCGGAATGGCAAATTGGAACCAGAGGAGGTTTAATGAGAGGCAGTACCCCCATTATTCCTCCAAGATAACACTCAAAGCCCCAGAATTAGCAGAGCTTGAGACAATAATTGAAAATTTTGCTATCCATATCACGAGACACTTCCAAGAAATAGATTCCACCTTTAAGAAGTTTGAGGAGATTATTCGCAATATGGAGAGATAAATCTTGTTTTTTACTGACATAGTGTTAAAATCTCAAGAACTAGCACCAATAAGCAAAAAGGAGACAGCTGCAATCGCATTACGGAGTGGAAAGGAGTTGCCCGACATCACAGATTGCAACCGGCGCCGGCTGGAGGAGGAGAACCGGTGCCGGCTGACCTGTACAACCAAGAACCATGCCTCCAGTATGCAACCGGCGCTGGCTGAGCCAAGTGAACCAGCGCCGGTTGAACCCTGTTCTTCTTCCAAAAACCCCACTAAAAAATTCACTTTTCAGCCTCAAATTCCTTATTCTACTCGTATACATAAAGCCCGAAAAGATGCCCAATTTGACAAATTCATTGAGCTATTCAAACAACTGCACATAAACATCCCACTTACTGAAGCCCTAATCCACATGCTCAAATATGCCAAATTTCTCAAAAGTATGCTTGTAAGTAAAAAGCGATTGGAGGAATTGTCCACTGTGGTACTAAATGAAGAATGTTCAGCCATATTGCAGGACAAACCAAATTTGCCACACAAAGAGAATGATCTATCCTATGTTTAATTGGCACTCTCAATTTTTGTAATGCATTAGCTGACCTAGGTGCTAGCATTAACTTATTGCCATATAAAACATTTAAAAAGCTAGGCCTAGGAGAATCACAGCCCACTAGAATAAGTATTCAACTTGCAGATAGATCTATCAAATATTCTAGAAGCATAATAGAATATGTGCTAGTGAAAGTTGACAAATTTGTATTTCCAGTGGATTTTGTTATTCTTGACATGGATGAAGATTCCAAAGTCCCTTTAATCTTAGGTAGACCTTTCCTAGTTACAGCAAAAGTATTAATTGATGTTCATGGGAGAAGGTTGACACTTAGGGTTGGGTAGGAGGAAGTAGTCATTCAAATCCAAAAAAGCATGCAGCACCCTTTATCTTCTGATAATTCTTGTCTAAGAATTAATATTCTTAACGAACCTATTTTGGAGTTTATGCAGGAATCAATTGAGGTGGAGTTGATGGAAACATCAATGGCATATTTGGAGGACTCCCATGATGCAGATAGGATAAAGAGTTTTGAAATTGAGAAACGCAATTTAGGAGGAATGAAATCATCCATAGAAGAGCTCCCAGAATTGGATTTAAAAAACCTACCCGAGTATTTAGAATATGTCTTCTTAGCTGAAGGACATAAATTGCTTGTGATCATTGCCAAAGATCTCACTAAAGAACAAAAGACTAAATTGGTAAGGATGTTGGGAAACTATAAGGGAGTTATAGCTTGGAAGATCACTGATATAAAGGGAATTAGTCCATCCTTTTACACTCACAAGATTTTGATAGAAGAAGGTGCAAAACCCGTAGTGCAACCCCAACGTAGGTTGAACCCACATATGAGTGAAGTGGTAAAAGGTGAGATGATTAAGCTTTTAGATTTAGGCATCATTTACCCTATTTCTGATAGTGTTTGAGTGAGTCCTACTCAAGTGGTACCAAAGAAGGGAAGAATGACAGTAAGCTCTAATAATAAAAATGAGCTAGTCCCTATGAGATTGGTTACGGGTTGGAGGTTTTGCATTGATTATAGGATGCTAAACAAAGCCACTAGAAAAGATCACTTTCTTCTCCTTTTCATTGATCAAATGTTGGAAAGGTTAGCCGAACATGAATATTATTGTTTCTTAGATGGTTTTTCTGGCTACCTACAAATCTCCATAGCTCCTGAGGATCAAGAGAAAATCACTTTTACATGTCCATATGGTACTTTTGCATATCGTCGAATGTTGTTTGGTCTTTGCAATAGTCTTGGAACATTCCAAAGGTGCATGATAGCTATATTTGAAGGACTCATGGGGGGTATCATGGAGGTATTTATGGATAATTTTTCAGTTTTTTGTGACTCATTTGACTTGTGTTTATCTAATCTTGAAAATGTACTAGCAAGATGTGAAGAGACTAATCTCATGTTTAACTGGGAAAAATGTCACTTGATGGTGCAAGAGGGTATTGTGTTGGGGTATAAAATTTCAAGGAAGGGTATAGAAGTTGATAGAGCAAAAATTAAAGCGATTGAAAAACTACCTCCTCCTACTTCTGTGAAAGCTATAAGGAGCTTTCTTGATCATGAAGGTTTCTATAGGAGGTTTATCTTAAATTTCTCAAAAATTTCCAAATCCCTTACCTCTTTACTTGCAAAGGATGCTGCGTTTGATTTTGATGAAAAATGTCTCAACGCTTTTACCATGCTTAAGGAGAAACTGATCAATTCACCCATTTTAATTACATTTGATTGGTCTCTTCCCTTTGAACTAATGTGTGATGCAAGTGATTTTGCAGTTGGTGCAATACTTGGACAAAGGCGGAATAAGTACTTCCAACCTATATATTATGGAAGCAAGACTTTAACGGATGCACAAGAAAATTACATAACAACGGAAAAAGAATTGCTTGCTATAGTGTTTGCGTTTGATAAATTTCGTTTTTATCTTATTTTGTCAAAAGTCATTGTTAATACGGACTATTCTGCCCTAAAGTACCTACTAACCAAAAATGATTCCAAACCAAGATTGATAAGATGGGTATTATTATTGCAAGAATTTGAGTTGAAAATTCGGGATAAAAATGGTGCTGAAAACCTGGCTACAGATCACTTGTCCAGACTGAATAATTCCAATTCGAAATCATTGGTAGAGGAGGACATCAATGACACCTTCCTGGATGAACGACTCTTACTCATAGAAGGTGAGATGCCAAACACCCCTTGGTTTACTGATTTTGCTAATTACTTGGTTGCAGGAATTGTTCCAAAAGTTCTCACAATGCAATAAAAGAAGAAATTCCTCTTCAAAGTAAGGCATTACTTTTGGGAAGACCCGTATTTATTGAAGTGTTGTGTGGAACAAATCATTCGAATGTGTGTGGACTCTAAGAAAGGCGAGGATATTCTAAGACATTGTCATGAAGGACTTGCTGGAGGCCACTACCAAGCCAACAACACTGCACGAAGGTACTCAACTCTGGATTCTATTGGTTCACGTTGTTCAAAGATGCCCATAGGTTTGTTCAAAACTGTGATAGGTGTCAACATACATGTAACATTTCTAAATCTAATAAGATGCCATTGCAAATTTTTCAAGCTTGTAAAGAATTTGATTGTTGTGGGATAGACTTTATGAGACCTTTTCCTAGTTCCTTAGGAAATAAATATATTTTGGTAGCAGTAGATTATATGTCTAAATGGGTAGAAGCACAAGCTCTACCAACCAATTATGCAAGTGTTGTAGTAAAATTTCTGAAAAAACTTTTCACCCGTTTTGGTGTGCCTAAGGTGCTCATTAGTGATAGGGGGACTTATTTTTGTAATGCATAAATGGAAAAATTCTCAAACATTTAGGAGTAAACCACAAATTGGCCACCCCATATTATCCCCAAACAAGTGGACAGGTTGAAGTGGTTAATAGGGAACTCAAACGCATCTTGGAAAAAACTATTAACCATACTAGGAAGGATTGGAGTCTAAAATTGGATTATATTCTTTGGGCATATTGGACAGCTTTTAAGACCCCAATTGTCACAACTCCTTTACGGTTAGTTTATGGCAAATCGTGTCATTTACCTGTTGAGATTGAACATAAAGCTTATTGGGCTATCAAACTTGTTAACCTTGATCTTGCAGCAGCTGGGAAGTCCAGGTCGCTTCAACTCACAGCCTTGGAGGAGTTGCGCAAAAATGCTTATGATACGTCAATACGGTATAAAAAGAAAGTTAAAAAATGGCACGACAAGTATATCACTTGACATCACGAATTTGAGAAAGGCGATCAAGTATTGTTATTCAATTCTCGCTTACGACTTTTTCTCGGTAAATTGAAATCATGGTGGTCAAAACCATACACTGTGAGTAATCTATTCCCCTTTGGCACCCTCGAAATTACTCACCCCACTAAGGGCACATTCAAAGTCAATGGCAATCGAGTGAAACACTATGTTGGTGAACTTCTTCGCAACACGGATCAAGTGGACATGCTCTTGGACACTGTGACATGATTCTTCTTGGGTTCTCTCGCTTCCTCTTCGTTCATTCGTACTACTTTCTTTCGTTTTGATTTATTTTTCTTTTCTAGTTTTTATGCTTTGGTATGTTCTTTTGTATTTTTCTTTTTAGGTACTTTGCCAATACCTCCTTCTCCAGGAACTCAACTCTTGTACAGCAAATTGCAGAATGAATGGAAGTATTGTCTTTCTTATCTCTTCTCCTTTTTATTTTTGGTCCCATGGCATTAATTCTTTGTTCTATTTATTTGGCCATTGAGAACAATGTTTAGTTTAAGTGTGAGGGAGTGGTTAGCTTGAGAATTCTTCTATGCATCATTCTTTTATACTTCATCCTTCTTGTGAGCAAAATTTTCAATTTTTTCAAGTTGTATTTGTAATGCATGTCTTTGTGATAGATTATAGAACATATGTTCTATATCGATTATGGCTTATACAAGATTTTTTGCACGCACTTGGACTAAGTAGTTCTTGATCATATGCTTTACATTATTCTCAAACATGTTTTTCCACTAAAATTCATTGAGTATTCTAGAACTTACTTGAATATCTCTCGAGGCAAAATAAGAAAGACATTCATGATTTAACTTAGGGATAATGGTAATAGGCCTTCTTTGGATAGTTTGATCTTTCAAGCCTACCTATTTTATTATCCCTAGTGCCTATTTTGAGCTTAATTTCTTTCTTGAAACCCGTTGTCATACTTTGTCCATTACTTCTTTCTGAAAATTTGATTTATATTCCAAATCTGTGATTGCACTGGATGGACAAAAGTACATGTAGAAGAATGTTGAGGAAGAATAATTGTGCAAAGATCATGACTTGTTACTTTCAGTCATGCATTAAGAGTTGTTTTGAGCTAGAAAAAGAAAGAGAAGGAAGAAAAGAGAAAGATTGAAAATAGGAAAATAAAACAAAAAGCTGCTAAGACAAGATGGAAAGAGGAAGAAAATTGTGAAATAAACAACAGCAACATTTGAAAAAAAGGAAGAAAGAAAGAAAGAATTGAAAGAGAAAGAAGAAAAAGATCACAAGAAGAAGGGTGGACCTGTAGGAATTTCTGAAAAACTCGAGTTACACATCAAGTTCTTGGCACTATTGAGGAAAATTTGAATGACCATGTGAAAAAATTATTGATCAGTTGAGAATAAGTTATGGAAATGCAAGATTTGCTTGAACTGAACTGTAAAGGCTGTACAAGGTTATTAGGATTGATTGATTTTTGGAATTGGAGAGCAAGAAGAGTTTGGAATTTCTTGATACATTGTGTTTATCCTTTTCTTGCGAACTCTCATTTTCTTTGATATTTGAATTTCCTATATCATTCGTTTGACAAGCTACATTACAAGCCCTTTAGCCTTACATTAAAAGCTTAAAAGTCCTACTTGATCTAAGTAGAATCATGATATGTCTAAGAATAGAGGAGAGAGTGAATAAAAAGTAAGCTTATGGAATGCAATTTTTTTTTTTTGAACTAAATTCTTTCCAATGGTTTGAGAATGTTGTTAAAGTATTGAGATAGTTCTACTAGTCACTATACACTTACACAAGTCTTGCATTTATTGTGAAAGATGTAGTAGCACATGTTTCACGTTCCTGAATGAAGAAAACATTAGAGATATCATTTTGGAATTGATTTAAGTGAATCTTTGAAAACTTGTGTTTTTCCTACTTGTCTTTGATACTTTGTTTGAGGACAAGCAAAGAGCTAAGTGTGGGGGAATTGATAGGGCCTAAATTAGTCATATTTTTTCTAGTTATTTGAGGCTATTTTGTGATACATTTTGTTTAATAGCTAGTCATATTCTTTCATATTTGAGATTTTACCCTTGGAAAGGTGTTTTGTGCATTATTTCAGATTTTAGGGTAAAGCAAAGCAAAAACGTGGTAAAACAAAACATAGGCGGCGCCGGACAGGCCAGAGGAAGCGGCGCCGACTATGCGCTATTGGCATGCACTTCGAGGTGATAAAAAATCATTGAAACAGGACCAGAACAGAACCGAACGGGCACCGACTCTAGCAGCCAAGGTGGCACTGGCTGTACTCTGGAAAGCATTGCATGGGAATCAAGAAAAAATAGGCGAACAACTGAAGAAACAGAACACAACCGGCGGCAGCTCTAGCTGCTAAGGCGGCGCCGGCTGTGCCCTGAGGATAAGACGGACTTTGATTTTTGCACGCAGTTTTTGATAATCTACAGAATTTTAGTATCTTCCTACTTCTACTCGGTCAAGAACCTTATACCAATGAGTTTAGAGACTTCGTAAGCCTATAAATAGATGGAAAACACAAGAGAGATTCATAGATCATCATAGGAAATCACTCAAATCAAAGGAGGAATTCTTCAATCAAGGAGGATTGTGCGAGAAGGTCTTCAAAGGAAGAAGAAGGAAACTTGTTTATGAGTGCTTTCTTTTACTTTGTTTTCTTTTTCTTGAACAAAATTGTTTTATTGTAATTTGACAATTTTTTAGGTATTCATAATTTTTAGGGTTACTTTAATCTTTCGATTAATTGATTGTTATTCTTGGTATTTAATTACTTGTGCTAATTATGAGATTAATTGGTTATTTCTTCCTATTAACTTGCTTGAGAAAGAGGTTGATAGTGGTTGGAATTTGTTAATTTCATATTTGTTGTCTTTTAACTTGCTTGAAAAAGGGGTTAAGTGCTAAGAATTAGATAATTGAAGGTTAATTGATGTCTACCAAAGTATGGATTCATTGGTTAATTTCATGTTTTAAGTTTGCCAGAGTATGGAAATTTAGTCAAGGATTGTGTTTAATGAATCTTTTGGGTGAATTAGTTGAGACAGAGTATATGATGCTAATTTATTTAGAAGATAATGAATTCATGGATTGAAAAAGAAGTGAGTCTATCTTAATCCTTTATGATGTCAAGAGAATAATTAATTATGATAATGATTAGGTCCTTTAAGATCATGTTTGTCAAAATAATGGTTTAAGTTACATAATTCTCCATCATTGACATGTATATATTATATTATATTATATTAATTTTCTTTTTATTTCTTTTCACTCACTTTATTGAGTCGATTAAACATTGAGAGAAAAGTGATTAATGCATACTTGTTCATGGAGTATCGACACTCGTTTGAACCCTATACTATGCTTAATGATGAGTACGCTTACTCATATGTATAATTTGGGGTTAACATTTTAATTTAAACTTGATTGGGAATGTGCTTATTTTTATATAATTTTGATACCCAAATAAATACAAATCAGATCACAAGGAAAAATTTAAAGATTAAATTTTTTACTTTTATTAACTTAAGCATACTCTTAGGTTTACCAAAAACATAGGCTCTAATATCACTTGAAAACACCGTGGCAGTAAATTAGAAAAAATTAAATAGCAAAAGACTTTAAAATTATACCGTTTCTCTTTGGTTTAACTGCAGAGAGCTTAAGCTGTGTTTGAACTGTAGATTGTTGAGCCTCTAATATTCTCCTTGAAGATTCCGTCTCTTGTCTAGCCAATCTTCTATTGCATCGCATAAGCTTCGACCTTCAATCTTTCGAGGTATGACCCTATATAACACTAGTCGGTGAAAGCCTAGGGTTAGGATTAATGGCCTTCTTCTTGACTCATGGTTACAAAATAGAATCAAGAATACTTTTCTCTTGAATTTCTATTAACTAGAAATCAAGAGAACTCTACCTACACTCGAAAGCTTAAAGCTTTCCTATAGTAAAGAGGAAGAGATATGAAATAGAGGAAAGAGAGGTAGCTAGAGGTGAAGAACTGGGGGCTCAAGTTTTCTCTGAAGTCACAAAAGCAATCTCTATTCAATTCTGTAAACCTTTAATGTTATAAAGAATATATATATATATATATATATATATATATATATATATATATAGATCAGATAAGACTGGCCAACTACGGCTTAATTAAGAGCCCTAGCCATCAAAACCTTCTCTTAGCCGGCCAGCCCGAGCCTAGGTGGGCTAAGGCTTGCTCCATTGAGCTCTGGTCCATATTTCTATGTTAGCTTTTAATTATTTATTCAATCTTGACCTAGACAAAGCCCAAAAAAAAAATAATTAAATACCCAAATATACCAAGCCTTTATCTTAACATTTTTCTGAGTTAGGCTTAAATTAATTTTAATCATCCAATCTGGATTTTAGCCCTAAATAATTAATTAACTCATCACCCAGGCTTTTAATTAATTTTCTCTTTAGGCTTTTTATTTTATTTCAACCCAATGATAAATTAGGTTTTCTAAATAAAATAAAACTCATTTATTAAAGACTAAATTCTTAGCCCAAAATTTAACTAGATTTTACGGGCTATCCCAAGGACCAAAAAATGACTCATCCTTGGCTACTAAAATGACCAAAATACCTTTGCTATGTGAATAGCTCTATTTTACATTTTAGATATTTCTTAATTTCACTATAAGAAAATATTAACCCTAAGGATAATGTTGCACTTAGCAATATCTCCAACATACAGGGTTTTGACTAAGATACCCTTATACGTAACACCTATCATTGAGATAGGAGAAATGTATTAAGTCATTTGTCAATGACATCTACCATCCTTAAATATCTAGTCCAATAATTTATGATTTTTAGTATGTACCCGCTTATTTCTGGGAGCTATCTAAAAGCATACAATACTAAATTTTTTTGTCCTTTTTTTGATAATGCTTATCCTCCTTCATTTGTATGTTTAAGGACCTTCTAACTACTCCAAGTAATACACATGCCTGTCCTACTTCTTCTTCTTCTTTTTCACTAGAAGTTACTCTTTCTTCTTAAACATCATCTTCTTTGTCACATTCCTCCTCCTCAGATAAAATATCTCTAAGTTGATTGGTATACATCAACTTTTTACTAGGACACTCATGAGTTGTATGTCCATATCCCAAACAATAAAAACATTTAATGTCCTAGCTTCTTCACTTCTTAATTGCCTTTCCCTTCTCTTTATTCCATTCCTCCCTCGATTGATTGAATTCCTTTGGGGGCGGCCTTGAGGCTCTTCTGCTTTTGAAGTTGTCCTGTTGTATTCTTTGGTGGGTACAATTGTGCTGGAGTATTTTTTGCAAAGCTTCTTATTTTCGATTGTTTTCCCACACTCCTGGCTATATGCACAATTTCCTCTAATGTCTTATAGGAATGCAATTCTACTATATTGGCTCTTTTCTAATTCAGTCCATTTAGAAACCTTGCTTTGGTAGCCTTGTGGTCTTTAATCACAGTTGCCATCATCATTAGCACTTCAAGTTCTTTGTGATAATCCTCAATTCTTTTATTCCCTTAGTTGAGCACTTGTAGCCTTTAGTACAACTTATTGTAATAGTGGTGTAGTACAAACTTTGCCCTTATGAAATTCTTCATCAATTTCCATGTTCCGACCACATTCTCTCATATTCTTCTTCTATTAGCTAACACCTACTCCTATGATACCAATGAGTAGTCTAAAAAATCTAACACTGCATGCTTTACTTTATTTCTTTCATTGTGGCAATCAAATAGGATCTCTATTTTTCTTTCCCACTTAAAGTATGCATTCGGATCACTTTTATCCTGAAATTATGGCACTGTCATTTTAATATTTTTCATCACTGGCTTTTCTTCATTTACATCTCTCCTTCTAACTCTCATCCCATTACCCCTATTTTGTTCATCATAATCATCTCATGTGTATCCCTTATCCTACTCATATTGTAACACCCCACTACCTAGTGTGAAACCCCAGTCGAAATCAACCTTAGAGTAAGGAGGTTGAGATGCATATCATACTTTATTGCATGTTTAAATATATTTTTATATGATTTTATGTGCATTGAATTTGTGTTTTATAGTCTAGAGGGCTTGATTATGATTATTGAGTGAGAATGGCAAAATGGTAATTTTTGCTTGAGGTGGAAAAAGGGTGATAGCTTGAGGATTGAATAGGAAAACATTTTTAGAGAGAAAATAAAAACAAGAGTTATTGTGGTTTAGTGGTTAAAGCTTTGGAATAAATTCTTGAGGTCTTGGGTTCAAATTCCATCATAGGAGCTTTAGCTTGATTAAATTTTATTTTTGCTTGGGAAGTGTTATTTTTGGCCTTATGTGCTTTGAAGTAGGGTAGAGATGTTGTCCTAAGAGAGACATGATAGGAGTATCATAATCCTACTCTTTTGCCCTACACAAAATTCCTAAGGGGAATTCATTTCCTCTTGATCCTTAATTTTTCCTATTTCTCAATCCATTAGGATGTTCAATTTTTTCAAGCCAATTTTATTCTAGGAAAATTCCAGCAATGTGCTGTGGCTTTAAAGGTTCAAAATGTCTTAGAGAAAGACATCTTATGGACCGAAACCATGGAAGAGGGGGAAGGACTTCAAGTGAATTAATTTCCCTAGTGAACTTTCTAAAACTTCACTCTAGCTAGGTTCATTTTCCTTCATGCATAGAACTGAAATTTTTCCAGCTTCTTGTGCCTTCAAGGCGTCGAAATTCTCAGCCATTATTCCCTCCCAAATGCTGCCAGAAAATGGCCCTTTTGATCAGCTTGGAACCTGAATTTTTTTGGCCATTTTCGGACTGCACAAAAGCTGTACAAAACCAGAAAAATCCCTGGGCAAAATCACAGCTTTGGAGGTCCGAAACCAAGCTGTTTTCTTTTAGTTTTTGTTCAATATCTTAGCCCCGTTTTTCCTCCATAAGAAGGCCGGAAACCGGTCGTAAAAGTCCCCTAAAAACCCTTTCAAACTCCCTGCAAGCTGTCTGGAAAATGGCAGCTGAAAACTTCCCAGAAAATTCCAGCCTTGCGAAAATTCTGTGCAGGAAAACTTTCCAGTTTTGTTTCCTAATTCATCCCTAGCCGAAACCTCAGCTTTCTTCTGTACAAACCCTCCTTAAACAGCCATGAGCTGAACTCCATTGTCCTCCCCAAGCTTCTGCACGAAATTCAAACATGGCTACCAAAAAATCTCTCCAACAAATCTCTGCAATCATGCTTGATTAGTTACCAAAATTCCAGCCACATAATTTAGCAACCTTCCATAAAATATTCCTCAAACAACCAGACCTTTCCTCCACCATTATACTCCTTATTTTCAGCCACCCTTAGCCTCCTTCAACCAGCTTCCATCCAGCCGAAATACTGCACAAGCAGTCGGCCATGGCAGCCTCCCAAAAGCTCTCCAATAATCAAAGATATTCTTATCATATTTAGTTTCCAAATTTGCTTCCCAAAAATATTCTTTAAGGATTTCAACAACTAACCTTTCCTTTTCCCTTACAAACCAGAAAATCATCTTCCAAAACCCTACAAGCAATTCGGCAGCCTCCAATCCCAAAAACTCTCTGTTCTCTTCAACCTTCAAGAACACATAGCACACCAAGAACACCTACTCTTTCCTTTCACCTAATACCTCTCCAAATCACTTCAAACTTCTTCTAAAAATTCTAGATTTCATCTATACACTACCGTGAGTCCATCCATACCATTTTTAACATCAAACTCCAAAATCCAACTCGTACTTTTGGATAAAAAACTAGAAATTTTGTGAAGGCTTAAGAACACCTTCAAGGTAGGTTAATTCAATCAACTTCATCTGCACTAATCTTCAATCTCTAATGAACATATATGTGTTTAAGCATGCTAATGGACTTTATTCTTCTCTTCTCTCTTCTCTCTCTCTCTCTTTTGACCAAACACTCCCTCTCTCTTGGCCGAATGATTTCATCAACCATGGTCATGCTTCCTTCATTTTCTTTGGATGGATTTAGACATCTAACAGTTGAGATCCATCGAAACTCCTTCAAGGTATTCATAAATCAAGTAAGCCTTTTAACCCTTCTTTTAAATTCTAGATTCATGTCTCTAGGATGATGTTGATAGAAGATGAATCATGAATAGGGTTGAGTATATATTGTTGTGATGAGTTGAGAGTGAAGCATGCATATGTGTATGAATATGTTGGAGATGACATTTATGCATGAATGGATTATCTTGGTTGATTGTATGGTATTTTAGGATTTAATGCATGTCTCCATGTCATAGGTAGTATTTGTGATCAAGTATGCTAGAGATTATGTCACCTTTGGTGAATAGGATTTATATTCATGTTGGATTATTGAAGCCGTGATTATATTTATACTAGTAGAGGTTAGATCATGTCTTAATAAATTTAGATCTATGCTTATATGTATAATTTGGATGATTTGATGAATGGAAGGGTTGTATATGTTCATGATTGTGGTTAGCCATAGAAATATGATCATGATTTAGTTGTCCATAAGCTAAATTTTTATTTCATTAATAAAATATTTAATATTATGATTTTGCTAGAAAATTTGAAAAAACCATAGGAAGTGGATTTGAATTAATAAAAAGTTATTTTAGCCAAATAAATGGTAGCTTTTATTCAAGAAATAAAATATATAGATATTATATAAGATGGTAAAATCAACTAAAGCCTTTTATGAAAATAATCATAATAAGAAAAATATTTATTATTAAAAATTTAATTATTACTTTTTAATCAAAACCTATTAAAGTCTATTTATTATCTTCCAATCAAGACCCATTAAAATTTATTTTCAACTAATTTTAGCTAGCAATTATTTTCAAACAATTAATTATTAATAAATCATTATTTTACCTAATACCTAAGACTCTTCACCAATTAAACTATGAATTTAGCTTAGCAAGATTTAAACCTTCAATTTATTAGTACTTATTTCCCAAAACATTAATTATTTTAAATTTCAAATTAGGCTTAGCTTATAAACCTATTTATTTATTGTTTGGCCTTAAAGCTTGGGACACTAGGATCATGGTAGTAGTGAGTTGAGATGTTTTAAATTGAGAAAGTGAATTTTGGCTTGAGTTTGATTGTGGTTTGTATTTGCCCATGCGAGGTTAGGTCAGTTGTTGGAGACCTTTTATTGTGAGCAATAATCAGGTAAGCTCCTATATAAAACCTGAATGATGTAAAATGTTTATTAGGGCAAGCCAAACGTGGAGTGCATGGACACTCAGTTTTGTAAAGGAAATTGAGGATAGACCTCTTTCTTATTTCAGTCAATTGAATTATTTGAAAATTAATAAGCAGATTTACTTAAAGTTAAAACTCTTTCTAAAACGGGTTTTGACAAAGACTTAGGAAACCCTTAATTGCCATTTTCATGTGAAACTGTGTTTGTTCATTTTCTCCCAAGTAGGATATGTTACGTTGAGTACTCAATAAGGGTGGACTGTTGAGGCTAGTCTTTGAGGGGTTAGGATAAGTCTCTCAGTAGGTGGCCACCTCTGAGAGGTGAGTCCTGCTCGGATAAAATGTCAGTCTAGTAGGTCGTGTCGGTCCGAGCTAGCAGTTTATTTTTCAGTCAAGTGACTGTATTTTGCCGGAATGGACACCCGGTTGTTGTTTGGGTATAGAGAAGGAGGAGTATCATACCCGGTAGGCCGATCACCTACTTTTTTATCAGTCTGCACAAAGTGTCGGCATTCTGACCGGTTATGGGGCCCAACGTGTGGTAACCCATGATCATTTCTTTTGAGTGGTTGATTTTATTGATTATGTATGGTTGGAAAAGCGAAAACACCACTCTTGCTTTTGACTAATGTTTATTGCTTGCCAGTGATTTTTTTTTTATAAAGAATTTTATACTTTGCATACACGAACTATTTCCACTAGACACTCAAAGCACACACAAACTTACTGAGATTTCTGTCTCATCACCATTTTTACCATGATTTCAGGTCGATCCTGCTGTGGGGATGAGTAGCTAGTGTTATCTGCCTTGGAAGAGAATTTTGCCATTTATTTTTATGTATTACTTTGGGAAGTTGAGAGTGGATGATTTTAGTTATGGATTTGTGTTTCTTTTGGGAATTTGAGGATTTATTTTTGGATTTAATCTTGAGTTATAATAAATTTTAAGTTATAAAGATTTTTAAGTTTATTCTTGGATTCTCATCACCATTTATGTATTGCTTTGGGAAGTATTATTTTTATTCCGCTATTTTATTTGTGTGACCTAGTTATAAAGACCCCTTGTCCTTTGGACGGGGCGACATTCTCGGCCCTGGCGGGCCTAGGTAGCGGGTTGTTACACCTAGGCCCATCAAGGCCGGGGATGTCGCCCAGTCCACTGGACAAGGGATCTTTATAACTAGGTCACATAAAATAAAATAAAATAAATACTTCAAAATTAAACTTATTACAACTCAACAATACATCAACATATTCAAAAAAAATAATTGTCTACTACAATCTCTCAAAAGCAATACATAACAAAAATAATAGAAAGTCTTCCAAATCATAGGCAACAATCTAGCTAATGACCTTCGCAGTAGGATCGACCTGAAAACATGGTATAAAAGGTGGTGAGATAAAAATCTCAGTAAGCCCGTGTGTGCTTTGAGTGTTTCAGGTAAAACAGTTTATGTATGCAAGTTGTAAAAGCTTCATCAGAAAAAGTGTTGGCAAGCATTAAATAAATGCTGAAAATGAAGAATGGTGTTTTGCTTTCCAAACATACATGTGCACAATAAATACAACCACCCAAAGAGGTAGTCATAGCACCACACGTTGGGCACCATGACAATATAACGATCAGAACGCCACACGTTGAGCATACTGACAAAAGGTAGGTGTACGATCTACCGGGTGAGATACTCCTCCATTTCTACACTAAACTTACTGGTTGTCTACTCCAGAAACACACAATCCACTTGACTGAAACTTGCTAGCTCGGACCGGTATGACCTACCGGATTGGCATCCTATCCGAAAAGGACTCTCCCTTCAAAGGTGGCCACCTACTGAGAGATTTATACTAACCCTTCAAGGACTAGTCCTAGTAGTTTATCCTTATTGAGTACTCAACGTTGTTGTTCCACTTGGGAGAAAATTGATCATACAATGATTTATTTGGAAATAGCAATTAAGACTTCTAAAATTCTTGCCAAAGTTGGGTTTTAGAAAGAATTTAGCATTTTATGTAAAACTACTTGTTTAATTTCAAATGGTTTGCTTGACTGAAATAAAAAGGAAAACTGTCCTTCATTGCCTTTACAAAATAATTGTTCATACACATTGTGTTTGGCTTGCCACCTTAATTTTCGTCTTCAAATGACTCCATACAGGAGCTTTCCTGATCCTTTTGTTCTGCTGGGATTCAAAGATCTTTCAAAGTCAACCTAACCCCGTCTGGGGTAAACAAAAGGCATAAGGTTACATTCGGACTATATCTGCCTTGTATAAATAATTCCTAACTCAACTAGTTACAACCATGACTAACCATGACCATAATATTCTAAGCTTTAACGCTAGATTGATAAGGTATTTTATAAAATAAATCTAGCTTGATATGTTGAAATAACTAAGGGTTCTAAAATAATTACTAATAAGTAATAGTTTCAAATAATAAATTTTGAATATTACTACTAATAAATAATATTGGTAAAGGGTAATATTTAAATAATATTATTATAAATAAATAAATAATAAATTACACTTAATTTTTTAATTAATAATTAATAGATAATAAATAATTAGTAATAAATAGTAAAATTAATAATAAATGAACTATATTAAATTTTTAATTAATAAATAACAAATAAATTTTAATATAAATAATATTTATGGATATATGTAAAATTTTTAACTATAGTCTACAAGATCATTAATTAATTTTAATATTTTTATTTATTATTTATATAAAAGATTTTATTTATTATATATATTTAAATAAAAGATATTATTTATTTGACTAATAAAATATTAATATTTTAATTAATATTCTATTCCAAACCTTTCTAGTAATTTCAAATTCCTAGAGAAAAATATAGTAGTAATTCTAATTAAAGTAATAAAATTTTGTTAATAAAAATAACCTAGGATTAACAATAAAATAATTTTTCACCATGATTTTCCTATTGCTAGACAAGATTCATGAACACATTCTCAAACATCAACTAATAGACTAATCCATTCATGACCATATGCTTGAATTAACACATACTATCACAAGACAAATTTCCTACTAGGCATAATCATCATTCATGGCTTCATTGAAGATTAAGAACATAAAAAGCCTATTCACCATAGGTGTCATAATATCTAACATGCTTTAAACATCCATAACTCTCATTAAACATGATGAACATATATTGATTCGAAAGAAAAATCCTTATAGCTTAATCATACATATATCAATCCTCATGTCCTAACCCCATCCCTATCATCCACATACATATACTTAATCCCCCATTCATATTCAACCTTCCTATCAACATCTAAGAGACATGAATTCGGAAATAAAAAGGAGAATTTAAGGAAAAAAAATACTTGATAGACGATCGTTTGATGAAGACTAGAGAAGGTCCACGCATTTAAGAGTCTTAAGTGGTCTAAAGGAAAAACAACCATGGTTGATCAACCATTTCGGCCAGAGAGAGAGAGAGAGAGAGAGAGAGAGAGAGAGAGAGAGAGAGAGAGAGAGAGAGAGAGAGAGAGCATTAGAATGGAATATTGAAAATTGAATGGAAGAAATGATCAAGAAGGTTGTTCTTGATTTACCTTGTTGATGTTCTTGAGACCTTCAAGGAAAAAGCTGATTTTGATCCGTTCAAAAATTCTCTTTTGTGTAATTTTATGTTATAAAGGCTAGAAATGAAGTCTAGGGATTATGTAGGAGTGATCTGGAGTATTTGAGAGTGATTGGAGGTGTTTAGGGTAGGTTTAGGCTTGAAGAAGTGTAGTGTGTATTCTTGGTGTTCTTGGGAGAGTTTGAGAGAAAAGGTTTCACGAAATTCTGGAATGCTGTTGGCCGAATTGTCTAGAGCAATTAGGAGTTTCAGTCTTTAGCAAGAAGGAGAGAGAATGACCAGATTTTTTTTTGAAATTCAAATGGAGGAAATTAAGGAGATGTTTGAGGTGGAAGATTAGTTAATGGTAATTGATCAAGGAAGGTTTCTTTACTCTTCAATGGTGCCGGCTGAACAAGCTAATTTTGCTGAAATGAATGAAGGCTATCCAGGTTATATGGCTGGCCGAAATTCAGTCTAGGATGGCAGAGAAAATTCTGGCTTGTTTACTTGATACAAGAGTGTTTTAATAGAGCAAAATTTTGGAATTATTTTGAAGTTCAAAAGAGTTTTGAATAGAGTAATCTTAGGAGGTTTTTGAGGTGTGATTATAGAGTCCAAGTACTTAAGGTAAGAATAGAGGTCAATGGTGTTCAATCCATGATTGAACAAGGTTAAATTTTTAGAGTTTGAAGGGTGTTTTTCGATCTAGGCATAGAGAGACAAAACTGGAAATTTTCTGGTTTAAACTTGTTCAAGAGCTTCGAATGGTAAAGGTTTTTGGTGCAATTTTCTGCATTTTCTTGGCCCGATTTGCAGTTTTTTTTCTGGGGTGTTTGAAGGTCTTTCAAGGGTGATTTTCCAGCCTTCTTTCTAGAGAAAAATAGAGGATGTTCTTGCTAAATTGATGACAAAAGACAGCTTCAATTCCAGCTTAGAATGCAGCGAATTGTGCAGGGAATTTTTCTGGTTTTGTGCAGTTTGAGCAGTCCAAAAATGGCAAAAAATTTTCAGCCTTCAAGCCACATGAAATGATCATTTCTCTAGCAGCAAATAAGTAGGATTACTAGCTGAATTTTTTGAAAGCTGGTCTACAAAAATTCTGAAAAATTTTTAGATTTTCCTTCACTAAAAATATGAACAACATGAAAGTAGGATTGAAGGTTTAACCATGGTGATTTATTTCTCTTGGAAACTCACCCTAATTCCTCTCCTATTTTTGGTTATTCCCCTATCCCTCAAGACTGATTTTTTAAATTCAAGGCTAAAGAATTATCATAGAATTTTTGGAATTAAAAGAAAAGATTTTAATGGATTTTAGATTATTTAAATTATGAAGAGGTTAGGACAAGGCTATAGATAATGAAGGGACAAGAATTCCTCTAGAATTCCTTTTTAGACATGATTATATGATCTTGGACATTTTCTTCATATCTCCCCTAAGACAACATTCCTATCTTTATGGGATGTAAGATAAACAAAAATTGAAACATAGCTAAGATAATCATGAATAAAACTTAAGTGATGGGATTTGAACTAATGACCTTAGAGATTAAATCACAAAGTTCTAGCCATTTAACTACACTAACTCTTGTTCTTATTTTCTCACCCAAATATTCTTCTTATCTAAATCTCAAGCCATCTTCCTATTTTGACCTCAAGTAAAATTACCTTTTTACCCTTCCTATCCAGTAGGCATAACTAAGCCTTTTAACCTATAAGCCACAATTCTAAAACACATAAAGTCATTCAAAAAAAAATATTTTTATGCAGAATGACATGATATACATCCCAACCCCCTTACTCTAAGATTGGCTTTAGGTGGGGTTTCACACATATTCTCTCTCAATGTGTTTTTCCATACCTCTTATTTGATTTCCATTCATTTGGCCTCTACCTTTTCCTCCTCTCAATCATTTCTCTCTCCTTTTATATGAGCTTGCTAAAATCTACTAATGAAAAATTAATCCTATTATTCCCTAGGTTTGGCATACAATGGAGGTGTGTTAAAACCCTTAGGCAGCTCTTATGCTATTTGTTAATCAGTCGTAAGGGTTTGGCTAGACTGTGCTCGGAGTTCTATCATTTCTCTCCACATACTTTCCATACTCCTTTGTAATAAGGCTAGTGTTTCTTGGATATTACTTGGCTCCTCTTGAGGCCTACTCACACCACTAAAATTTAGTCTAGCTGTCTCTTCTCCTTGAGATATGGTTGAAGTTTAAGAAAGAAGTACCTGCAAAAAGGTAGAAATAACATAGAGTATGATATGATCTTGAGTAGTTAAATTGATGTGACAATAGGCTAATTTCTCAGCTCATATATTAGAACCAAAATAGTGAATCTTTGTGGCCAAAATAAAGGAATAAAGCTATCTATCTACATTCTAGCAAACACTTGAAGAACCAGGCATCAATGACTGAAAAGAATATTAGCAAGATCAACTATAGACTCACCCAAATATCCTTAAAACAATAAAGTAATCAAGAACAAAAGAGTAGAAACTATAGATACCCAAATAATGGAATTCAAAATAAATCTTAGAAGAACAAAGCAACTAAGACCCAATCAAGAGAAATTACATTAGATTATCCAAAAGGTTTAGAGACTCATTCAAAAGGAGTACTAAACCCTAAGCATAGTCTTGAACAAGATGAATAAGGAGGCAAAGACCTCTCAAGACTCTCTTTTCAAATTTGAATAAAGATATAGTTTTTTTGTCAAATCACAAAAAGACGTATTTATACTACTCTAACCCTAGTTAAGGGATTCTTGAGACCCTAAGTCAAATCAAGTCCTTAAAAGGTCATTATAAAGTGTTTAAAATAGGAAAAAAATAGGAGAAAACATTAAAAAAAATCACAAAATAGTGTATGGGCCCCGATATGGACCAGTGCAGGTTCTGGCGCTAGGGCTAATGCCGGTTCTTTGCTGCAGCCAGAACCTTTTGTTTGTAGTCCACAGTCGGCATCTGTTCAGCTAGCTTGGGCTGGCACCAGTTCTTCGCTAGTTGGTGGTTCTTCTGCATTTTCTTCCTCTTTTAGTGCTAGCTTGAGTTTTTGTTGGGGGTCCTATTGAATAGTCATCAAGTTGAGCTCTTAGTTACCTTCAACATCCTTTTAAATCTATTTCATCCTCAAACATGGTTTTATGAGCAATTGGATATTACATTAGATCCTCTTAGTCATTGATCTTGTCATTGGTCCTTGCAAGGTCATTCTTTCTTCATGAAATTACATTTTTTGACAAGCTTGATTCCCATTATCTTTCCCTTCTTTAAGTTGATTCTTCCACGAATCATCACCTATATTACAAGAAATTAAGTCACTAACGTTAAATTTTGCACTCACTTTATACTCATGGGGTAAATCAATCTTATAGGCATTATTTCTAACTTATATAATAACTTAGAATAGCTCATCGCCTCTTACTTCTAGCTTGCTCCTTCTTTGAATGGGAAACCTCTTCTTGCAAAGGTACACCCATACCTAATCGCTGGGCTCAAATGAAACATTTTTCCTTCCTTGATTTCCCTTAAATGTGATCCATTCGTTTCACTTTACAATGGTTTCCTTCACATTTTCATGGAAAGTCTTCACCAATTCAACCTTCTTGGCTCCATCAAGATTCATCTGTTTACCTATAGGCAGAAGAACCAAACTTAAAGAAGTTAGAGAGTTAAAACCATACATAATTTCTAATAGAGAGTAAGAAGTAGTTGAATGGATAGCCCTATTGTAGGCAAATTGAATATGTGGCAAGCATTCTTCTCAATTCTTCAAGTTCTTCTTGATGATGGTCCTCAAGAGTTAGGTGAGTGTTTGGTTGACCACTTCCATTTGTCCATCCATTTAAGGGTGACAAGCTACAGAAAATAAAAGGTTAGTGCCAAATTTGTTCTATAAGACCCTCCAAAAATGACTAAAGAATTTAGTATTCCTATTTGATACAATAGTATTTGGAATCTCATGCATCATCACCACTTCTTTAAAGAATAAATCTACAATATGGGACGCATCATTAGTCTTGGAACAAGCCACAAAATGAGCCATTTTTTAGAATTGATCAACAATCACAAATATGGAATCCTTACCCCCTTTGGACCTAAGCAATCTAAGGAGCAATCGGAGTGGATAAAGGAGTGTACAAACTATGTGAAAGTGATCTAAGTTTAGCCTACTTATAAATTATGCATTAGGAACAATGTCTTTCCACATTCCTCCTCATTTTTTGCCAAAAGAAATATTCCTTAAGAAATGCCTAATGTTTTTGTAACACCAAAATATCCCATTAATCCCTCCCTATGGGCCTCCTTAACTAGTAATTCTCTAATAGAACTCTTGGCACATAAAGTCTCGCCTCTCTAAACAAGAAACCGTCATGCCTATCATACTTAGCAAATGTACATTTCTTACAAGCATGAAAAATATCCCCAAACTTCTTATCATTAGTATACAAATCTTTCGCAAATGCATTAGCAACCATATTCTCTTTACCTTTTTTGTATTGAATGACATAAAGAATTGTCCCAATAAACTCCATTCACCTTGTATGCCTCTTATTGAAATTTTGTTGGCTTTTGAGATGTTTAAGGGTCTCATAATTAGTATGGATCACAAACTCTCTTGGTAAAAGGTAGTGTTGCTAATACTCTAGCGTCCTAACCAAGGCAAAGAGTTTTTTTTTTTTTTTTTATCATAAGTGGAATAATTGAGGGTCACCCTGGATAATTTCTCACTAAAATATGTTATGGGCTTTCGATCTTGGGTTAAAATTACACCTATCCCTACCCTACTTGTATCATATTCTATCTCACAATGTCTTCTCAAAGTTAGGTAGGATGAGAATTAGAATTTAACTCAATTTGTCTTTGACGGTTTAAAAGGCTTTTTGTTGAGTTTCCTCCCATCTAAATCCCACATTTTTCTTTACCACTTCGGTTAAAGGAATTGCTATGGTACTAAAATTCTTGATGAATCTCCTATTAAAGCTAACTAACCTATGAAAACTATGAACTTAGATAATGGTAATAGGAGCGGACTAATCTTAGTTGGCTTTTACTTTTTCCTCATCAACCTCAATCCCCTTAGCACTCACAACATACCTAAGAAATGTAACACTCTCAAAAACAAAAAGAGCATTTTTTTTCAAGTTAGTATATAATCTCTCCTGTCGAAGAGCAACAAGCACACATGGAAAATGATTCAAATGATCCATATATGATTTGCTATATATCAATATATCATCAAAGTACACAACAAAAAACTTGCCAAAGAATTCCTTTAGAACATGATGTATTAAACGCATGAAAGTGCTAGCAGCATTAGACAACTCAAAAGACATAACAAGCCACTCATACAGCCCTTGTTTAATTTTAAAGGTCATTTTCCACTCATCCCCATTCCTAATCCTAATTTGGTGATAAATGAATTTCAAATCAATTTTAGAGAAATTTCATGCACCAAACAACTTATCAAGCAAGTCATCTAGTCTAGGAATGAGATAGTGATACTTCACTGTGATATTGTTAATGGCGCGACAATCCACGCACATGTACCATGACCCATCCTTCTTGGGAAGCATGAGATCTAGAACCACACATGAGCTTAGGCTCTCTCTCATATGTCCTTTCTCAAACAATTCCTCCACTTATTTATGTAATTCCTTAACCTCCTCTAGATTAGTTCTATAGACTAGTTGGTTAGGGATAACGGCTTTGGGCACAAAATCTATTTGACGCTCTATTCCTCTTATGGGTTGTAATTCTATGGACACCTCCTTTGGAAATACATCTTCAAACTCTTGGAGGATGATTGCAATTTCATTAGACAAAGATAAGGTAGAATCATTAGTAGAAACAAAGAACCTTTGCAAATAAGAAGGATAACCAGTTCCTTAGCTTCTATTACTTCTATGACCTCACTCCTTTTTGCGAAGTAGTTCACTCTTCTTTTACCTCCTCTCTCTTACCCTTGCTCATTTCCATCCGTGATGGTCAAAGGCACTTATTTTCACATTCTTTCCCTCAACTCTTTCTCTTTCCTCTTTAATTCTTATTTTGTTTAGCATCTTGTGCTCCTCTTTTCTTCCTTTTTCCCCTCATAATTCTTTGGTCTTTGTTCATCTCACTTAGGGGCATGGGGTAAGAGTGAATTTAGATCCCTCTTTAAGAATGTAAGGCTTGGGGTGTTTAATATACTTTATGCTCAATTCATCAACTAAGCTTCCACTCATTACATTAGTGCAACTCCCACTATCCACAATAATACTATAAGGAGCCTTGTTGATTAGACACCTTGTGTAGAACATGTTCTCTCTTTGTTAATGTTCTTGGTCTTTGATTGCTTGAGGATTCAAATATCTTCTTGTGACTCCAACTAGGAAATACTCTTGGTTAACAACTTCATCTCTATCACTTCCCTCATCTCCATTTTCTTCTTGGTCTCTTTAGTACTTTTCTCCATTTTCTTTTTCATCAGTTGAGACTTCTCTATAGGGGTTAGTGTATGTATGATGCGTAAATTTTGGGTGTATAAAAATCATCAACTTTAAATCCATCACTTAGTAAAGTTTTAATTAAAACACTACTCCTCAAAATACACATATGAGCAAGTATACTCTTCGCAAACATAGCATAGAGAATTAACGAGTACTGATCCTCAAAGGAACAATTACATACTAATCATTTTTCATTCATTGTTTAATCGACCCAAATAAAGTGAGAAAATAATAAAAATAAAAATAAAGAAATATATACAATTCAAGGATGCATGAATATGCAATTTAAATAATTATCCTAGAAAATATAATAATGAACTAACTAGCAAATTTTTCAACTAATTATCATCCTGGCATCATGAAGGAATGTAAAGATAAATTCCACTTCGTTTGTCAATCCATGGAATTACTATATTTTGATTCATATTAGCAGATTTGTCAATCAAGCTAACATAACCAAAACATGCATTAAGCTCATCATTATATTTTGATTCAATTAATAGATTTGTCAATCAAGCCATCTTAACCAAAATATGCATGATTCTCAATTTCTTAAAAACATGAAATTAGCTAATGACCCTTTATCAAGGCAAAATCAACTAATCTTTGATCACTTAGTCCTATAATCTTAACTTCGTCATTCAAGTCCATTAAGATTTAACAAATACGAAATCACTGCAACAAAACTCCTAACATCATTTTGTTAAGTCAATTAGAAGAACTCACATCAATAACCAATGATAACAAATAATCAAATACCAAAGATGATAAGAAATTGATCAAATAACTAAATCAACACAAAGTCATAAATCCTAAACTAATATTAAATTACAATAAAAATAGTGAATATATCATTGTTTAAGGAAAAGAAAATAAAGATAAAAGAAAGCACTCATAGACAAGCCTCTTTCTTCACTCTTGAAGGCTCTCTTTAACAATCCTCCTTAATTGGGTGAATTCCTCCTTCAATAAGTGATTGGGAAGCTCCTTTCAGTTGAATACAGATGCATTCTAAAAAATATGTCTAAGTCTCTACATTATGCACCCTTTTTTCCTAAATAAATAGCCTTTATTTATAGGCTTACAAATTTCCTAAAAATTCAAAACCAAAAAGTAGTAATTTTCCTAATAAAATTCTAAATAAAAATAAAGGAGGTCCAACGAAAAGAATTGGAAAACAATTGGAAACTTGGTTTTGTCTTGTTGTACTGAAGAACTTAATATTTGTTGAAATTGGCTTCACCCGAGCCAACTACCAAGTCCTAAGCCGTTTTCCTTCAATTGAGTTGCTTCTTCTATAGAAGTTATTCTCCTATGAATTTGCTGAAGCCAAGCCACCGAAGCTGTAGCCAACGAGCCACTGAAATTTCCTTTTCTTCTTGCATCGGCTCATTTGAGCCGCAACCGAGCCATCTCTTTCTTCTTCTCTTTTTGCTTATCTTCTCACAGCTTAGCTTTATACATCCTTCCCAAGATGTTTTACATCCTGGGCATGATAAACTTTTGTCCTCTTCTTCTTTTCTTTGTTTTTTTTCTTTCTTTGTTGCTTTTGTTTCCTTGGCCCACAATTGTGTTCTTTTTCTTCTTTTTTGTTTTATTTTCTTTTGTTCTTGGTTGAGACGCCGACCGAGCCACCACTTGCAAGCATTTTCAATTTTGGTTCCTCTGTTTCGTTCCTCTATTTTTCTCTACTTTCCTCTGTTCTTCCAGTATAGGACCAGTGCCAGGTCCATCTTCTTGGCCTAGTGCTGGGTCTGCACTAGAAAATTACACAATTAGTTTTAAATTTTACCTATTTTTGCATAAAATTACAAAAAATTATTTTGATAAGTGAAATATCAAATAGGAAGAAATATAACTAGTTATTGTATTAAAAGTGTTCCAAATTAACCTCAAATAACTAGAAAAATAATTATAATTTTAGCCCCTATCAACATAACCTTTTTGCTGGGATATTTATGAGAAGTATATCCATAGCCAAGATGTAACACCCCGCTACCTAGGCCCGCTAGGGCCGGGGATGTCGCCTCGTCCAAAGGACAAGGGGTCTTTATAACTAGGTCACACAAATAAAATAGCGGAATAAAAATGATGCTTGAACTTAAAATTTATTACATCAAAAAAAAAAAAAAACAATAAATCCAAGAAATCAATCCAAGAATACCCATAACAAATTCATAATAAAATTCATCCGCTCTCATCTCCCCCAAACATTACACAAAATAAATCATCAGAAAATTTTCCCAAAGCAGGCAATATCTAGCTACTCATCCCCACAGCAGGATCAACCTAAAATCATGGTAAAAATGGTGGTGAGATAGAAATCTCAGTAAGTCTGTGTGTGCTTAAGTGTCGGGAGAAAACAGTTCGTGAATGCAAAGTATAAAATTCTTTATAAGAGATCACTGGCAAGAAATAAACATTAGTCAAAAGCAAGAGTGGTGTTTTGGCTTTTCCAACCATAAATAATCAATAAAATCAACCACTCAAAAGAAATGGTCATAAGTTACCACACGTTGGGCCCCATAACCGCATGGTCAGCATGCCACACTTTGTGTATACTACCGGTCAGAATGCCACACTTTGTGCAAACTGACAAAAGTAGGTGATCGGCCTACTGGGCAAGATACTCCTCATTCTCTATATCCAAGCAACAACCGGGTGTCTATTCCGACAAAACACAGTCACTTGATTAAAAAGAACACTAGTGTCTGTCTACACTAAATACATAAGAGGATCACCACACTTAGTTTTACCAAAACCTTTCAATCAATCAACAATCAAGATTCACCCTAAATGGGTTTTACACCACAACCTTAATACATTTACCAAACAAGACTTACCCCAACTAATTTTTACACTACAACCTTGAAACAAAATAAATCACAGAGAAAAAAAATACAGAAATAGCTCACAGATTGAGCAGATATGAATAGCTAAGCATAAATACCTTTTTTACCTCTGAAGCAATTTGATTTCACTTTGAAGCACAATGAAAAGAGAAATTTTTGTATTCTAGAGAGTAAGAGTGTTTTTTTTGAAAGATAGGACAAAAATCTACTGTAAAATCGAGTGTTGAAAGCTTTTATAGAAGCAAAAAGTAAAGTTTCAATGGCTAGAAACGGTTAGTTTCACGCTATCAAATTTTCTGGAGTTTTGAACTCAAGAATAAGACGAAGGTGAGTCCAAAAGGTAAATTCAAAATGGCACTTTTTTAGGTAGAATTGATTTGACACTATTCACAGAGTTTTAGATGAAGCTTTTGGATGCAGAGTCATCTAAACCACTCAATCCAAAATTCTGAAGACTTAATACTTTGAAATCTTTTTATTTGTGTACTTCACGGTACAAATAAATTGGAATCATAAGGTAAAGAAGACATAAATTTACACAATATACCTTAACAAATGATTCCTAGTCTATGATTCTTCCACAAGGGCTTCTTAGTATGCAATTTCTCAAGCTTGTCTTATACTTGATCACCTATTCTTAGATTCCACTACTGAAGAGTAGCTTAGCAACCTCATTTGTACGCCTTAGAAGAATTGGGGTCAAACATGTCCTATCATATATAGATCACACAAGTTAGTCCTCATCAATGTCTGTCATAAGTCAAAACATAAGAGAATACCCTTAGGGATAAAAATCTTCTCCTTTTAAGTGATGACAAACTTGATGGGATTATGATATAAAAATAATGATATGTACAATACAGACATATTAGACCAAGAGAAATAAGAATATTTTACATTGAAATGTAATATCTCATTATAGGACTCAAAGAGTGCTTATGAGATTAAGATAAGAACATTTAAGCATATACTCACAAATATGGCTTGATGAGCCTATGACCCAACCTACCTTCATATCCTCATTCCTTCTATCACATGACTATTCTTTAAGAGAATAGCCATACTTAATCAAAGAAAATATATAAGTATGTACACTAGGAGGTATAGAACATGAGACACAAGATAAAATGCTCTCCCTTAATATGTACATATATGAATATAGAATATGAGACCACGAAATAAGATTTATGAGAAAGGAAAACAAAACTAGATTTAAAATTTTTACTTTCCAAAATGTGCATCCAAAACTAGGTGACATGAGACTCCAGAACTTTTGGACTTTGAGGTTTTGGATGTCTGAACTATGTGTCCAGAATGGAGTAAAATTTAAACAGAAGATAGCCTTTTTAGAACCCATTTTTGGATTAGACTTTTGGATTAAGAAATAAGAGTCCAAAACCCCTTATGTATGTGCAGGTAACAATGAGTTTTCAAAGATTTTGATCTAGCCTAGTTTTCTTAGTAAAATTCAGACTTCAAGGAAAATTTTGAGCAATGAAAGATATATAAATAGCTATCCTTATCATCTAAGATTTTTAACATAAAGCATATCATAATTATCTATCAAAAACAGATTGGTCAATGAATTAAATCATTTGAATCTTCTTAGACCACAACAAACTATGATCAAAATCAATCAGAAATCCTAAATTCCAACATGAATATTTCCAATTCAAAACATAATAACTATTTCCAATCCATAGTACAATACCGTGCAACATCCAATTGCAGTTCGTTCAGCATCAGTCTATAAAATAACAGTACATAAGCCAATAATGACCAATAACTATCAACAGCAGTCGTCAGCAGTGCATAATTCCAACGGCATATAACAACGTAGCACAACCAGTGCACAATCACAATCCCAACATAATAACCACATTTCATATTCCATAACAGATTTTGAGAATTCACATCAACATCAACATAATCATCACATAATCATTCACAGTTCCAATATATATATATATATATATATATATAATAGTCTATACACATCAGTACCAGCATATAGCCACAATCAATACTAGCCTACAGCCACCATAATATCCAGTGCACAATCTATATTTTTCTCCTCCTTTGTCATCAATCAAAACATAGAAGGAGAGAATAACGAGAGGAAAGATGGTAGAGAAATTGGTCAGAATACAGATAAAAGAGATATATATTTAATAGATAAAGTAAGAGATATGCAAAATTGAAATTGTTCAAAGGCTGGTGCAGAAATTAAAAAGGTAATTGTCAACAAAACATCAATAAAAGTTTTGCAAGTAGAGGAGGTCTTGGAAGTACCTTGCAGTAGTGAGCACCTAGAAGATATGGACTGTCTCTGGCTTGGACCCAGCACCCTTTCTGTAATGCTACCAGGAAATTCTACTAGACTTCCTCTTTACTACCACATGTTTCTGCCTCTTTCCAGATGAAATAGGGATTTCAGTCGGGACAGGAGATTTTGATTCTTCCTGATGTGAGGATGTCTGCCTTCCTCGTTCAAGGACTATCTTTTTCTTATGTTGTTTCTCCTTCACAGCAACTTCTTCCTCTTCAGTGGTAGTTGGTTCTCTGGGTACTTTTTCTTGGGATGGTGTCGATGTAATAGGTATTGTTGCATCCTTTTTATCCTTCTCTTCTACTACAGTTAGTCTATTCCCAAGAATCTGAATTTTTGAACTAAGGCTGTCCACCTTAATAGCCAGCAAATTAATTGCATCCAGGATACTTTGACTGATGCCAGTGTCTTGAACCTTCTGTTTTCCTTTGCTAAAGGACTTAGCTTGAGTTTTTGTTTCATCTTTTCTTTTAGTTCCTGCAGATTAAGCAGTTCCTTTTCCTTCTTCCTTGATTTTTAGCACCTTTTCTTTTTCTTCATCCGATAGATCTCTGAGCAAAAACCATTTCTAATTCACTTGAACAAATCCCATTCTTTCGAATGACTCCATGTTATACATATTTGTCTTTATCTGCCCAGGGCCAAACTTATCTAAATCTACATTAAAGTATCTGAATACTGTTATCAAAAGATTACCATATAGTAGTGTCTTATGTGAAGTGTTTTTAGACTGCATCATCAATTTTACTGCCAGAAATCCAAAGCTAATTTGTCGTCCCTCAAACAGAACTAGTATAAGTATTATTTGCAGGATTCTTACTGAGGTTTTATGTGCAAAGCTTGGGGCAACCGTAGTCGACACCATATGGTGTAGGACTCTTCCAGGACCATTCATCCATTTCGTGTTTCTATCACTCGAATTTTTGAAACTCTTCTTATAGGAGAATCTTTCCTCAAATCTGTCTAAATAAAAAATGTCTGTTCCTTCAGGAAACTTGTTCATTTTGAAGAATTGAATACCCCCCATCTCTCACACCAAAATTCGATTCAGCAATCTGTGATCAAATTCAACATTTACATATCCTACTCTGGTGCTATACTATTGTACTATGAACCCTCCTCCAGTCCCTTCAAGTCTCCCTTTTTTTAAATGAGCACGAACTCCCAAACCAATGGGATGTACATCTTCTCATCAACTATCAATAACGCTTCCCAACCCAGATTCTCAAACATATTCAAAATATCAGTTCTATTCCTAGATAGTTAATCATTAAAATCATTTTCACATTTTTTATCAAGAAAGCAGGGTACCTGTATCTCAGAATTTTCTAGTACGGTATGCTCTGTAGATGAGTTAGATCATGAGGCTTCCTCAGTGATTTCTTTCTTCTTGGTCTCCAGTAGAGTAGCCGCTTTTGTCTTAGCTACTACTTTCCCCATCTTGGTCCTTTTTGTGGTTCCTTTGGTAGATTTTACTATTTTCGTCATAGCACAAATGAGGAGAAGATGAAGGATTTTTGGCTTTGTTTTTAGAGAAAGATGAAGTTGAGAGTGGTAGTGAGCAATGTCGATTTCTGGTTTTCAAGAGAGAGAGAGTGAAAGCCTTTTCTTTTGAGATTTCCTAGGTTTTAGATAGGATAGGTACAATCAAGTGCCTTACATCAGAGACTTTTCAGAGATTTTGAAAAGAGCGTGGTCATTTGAAAATTTTAAAAAGTCATTTCTGGACTCATGTTTTCATTCACTGATAACAAAAATATTTTGCTTTTTATGAATTGAGAGCTGCTGATATTTTGGACTTATAATGAGTCCAAAATTGTTCACCCAAAAAGTGGAATAAAAGCAGTTCAACTGAGGCAATTTTGGAGTCGTGTTTTCCAAATAGGGCGTCCAAAAAATTCATCTAAAAGTTGTGTCTTCAGTGGTTCTGCAAAAATAGAAACAAATCTTTGGCAAAAAGAATGCTAATCACATTATCTGGGTAATTCCTAAACCTCTTCTCAGATTATTGAAACTTTCTTCGGCCGATATTTTGGACTTATAATGAGTCCAAAATTGTTCGCCCAAAAAGTGGAATAAAAACAGTTCAACTGAGGCAATTTTGGAGTCGTGTTTTCCAAATAGGGCGTCCAAAAACTTCATCTAAAAGTTGTGTCTTCAGTGGTTCTGCAAAAATAGAAACAAATCTTTGGCAAAAAGAATGCTAATCACATTATCTTGGTAATTCCTAAACCTCTTATCAGATTATTGAAACTTTCTTCGGCCAGAGGTTTTGTAAAAATATCCACAAGCTATTTATCAGTTGAAATATATTCAACACATACATCTTCTTTGAGCATATAATCCCTAATAAAATTATGTTTAACCTCAATATGCTTGGTCCTAGAATGTTGAATAGGATTTTTCATTAAAGTGATTGTACTTGTATTACCATATAGTACAGGTACGTAATCAAAATTGTGACCAAAATCAAACAATGTGTTTTTCATCCACAGAATTTATGCACAGTAACTTCTTGATGCAATGTATTCAACCTTGGTTGTGAATAAAGATACATAGGCCTGTTTTTTGCTATGCCATGATACTACAGAGTGTCCGAGAAATTGATAGTGCCCACTAATGCTTTTTTGTTCAACTTTATAGCCTACATAGTCTGCATCAGTATAGCCTATAAAATCAAATGTGTTAGTAGGAGGATACCATAAACTATAGTCATATATTCTAACCAAGTATCTAAGGATGCGTTTCATGGCACATAAGTGAGATTCTTTTAGACATGATTGAAATCTGGAACAAAAACAAACCAAAAACATAATATCTGGCTGTCTAGCAGTAAGAAATAGTAAACTTCCAATCATACCTCTATATTTTGATTCATCTACCTTCTTACCCTTTTTATCCTAGTCAAACTTTAAAGAAGTACTCATAGATGTATTAACTTCTTTTGCTTCGTTTATACCAAACCTTTTGAGAAGTTCCTTAGCGTACTTAGCTTGATTTAGAAAAATTCCATCCTTGGTTTGTTTTATTTGTAGCTTGAGAAAGAAGTTAAGTTCTCCTATCATGATCATCTCAATTTTTTACTACATAATCTTAGCAAACATCTTGCACAAGAAGTCATTAGTAGCACAAAAAATGATATCATTAACATAAATTTGAACAATAAGAAGATCATCAGAATTTTCTAACTTAATAAACAGTGTAGTATCAATCAAGCCTCTTGAAAAACCTTTTGAGAGCAAGAATCCACTAAGCCTTTCAGACCAAGCTCATGGAGCTTATTTTAAACCATAGAGAGCTTTTGAGAGTTTGAAGACGTAATTTGGAAAATGCTTATGAATAAAACCTGGAGGTTGTTCTACATATACCTCCTTTTCAATAAAACCATTCAAAAATACACTTTTAACATCCATTTGATAAAGTATGAAGTTTTTGAAAAAAGCAAAGGCACGGAGCAATCTTATGGACTCTAATCTAGAAACAGGAGCAAATGTCTTGTCATAGTCAATGTTTTCTTCTTGATTGAATCCTTGAGCAACAATTCTAGCTTTATTTCTAATCACCACTCTATTTTCATCAAGTTTGTTTCTGAAGACCCACTTGGTACCAATAATCGAATGATTAAGTGGTCTAGAGTTTCCAAATTTGATTTCTCTCAAATTGGTTCAGCTCTTCTTGCATAGCTTATATCTAAAAATCATCATGTAAGGCTACATCAATATAGTTAGGTTCAATACTAGAAAGTAGAGCAAGATTGTATATAAAATACCTTCTAGTTTTAACTCTACGGCAAGGATTACTAATAATTTACTCTTTTGGATGGTCGATTTTGTACTTCCAATCCTTTGGTAGCCCTTGATCAGTCAGCTCTTCAGTTTCTTCCTTGCTTTGCTCAGCGTGTTGTTCTTCTAATTCCTCTTCTTTGGCATGAATGTCTAGTGGCGGTGCTTTGTGATGTTCTTTCCCTCTTTCTTTTGATCTTCCCATATCATGTCATCATCATCATCATCATCATCATCATCATCATCATCATCATCATCATCATCATCATCTTTTCTTGATGGATAAATGTTAGATTCATAAAAAAAAAAAAAAAACATGTGCAGATTCTTCCACACATAGAGTTTTTTTTTATTTTTTATTGTACACTCTATATACCTTTTTATTGGAATAATATTTAAGGAATATAGCCTCATCGAATTTGCTATTAAATTTTCCAAAATTGTCTCGGGTATTAAGAACAAAATATTTGCAGCCAAATCCTTTAAAATAGGAAATCGATGGAGTTTTGTCAAACATAAGCTCAAAGGTTTTTTTTTCCTTAGAAAGGGTCTTAACATCACTCAGTTAACAATATAACATGATGTATTTACAACTTCAATCCTAAAGTATTTTGGAAGAGAGTTTTCACAATTCATGGATCTAGTCATTTCTTACAAGGTTCTATTTTTTCTGTCAACAACACCGTTCTATTAAGGGATTTTAGCAGCTAAAACGTTATGAAAAACTCTTTTTTCATCACAAAAGTGTGTAAACTCACTATTGAAAAATTTTCTGCCATTGTCACTCCTAATAGAAATCAATTTGCAACCAATAGAGTTTTAGATGCGCTTGAATAATTTAGAGAATTCAGAAAATGCTTCATCTTTTTGTCCAAGAAATAGAGTCCAAGTAAATCTTAAGAAATCATCTACTAAAACATAAGCGTACCTCTTACCACCAAGGCTAGTGGTCCTTATTGGTTCAAACAAACCCATATGAATTAATTCAAGAGGCTTTGAGGTGGAAATCATTTTCTTAGGTTTGAAAGAAATTTTGATTTGTTTTCCAAATTGGCATGTAGCACAAATTTTGCTTTTATCAAACTTCATTTCGGATAGTCCCCTAACAAGCTCTTTTAAGGATAATTTGTTTAGCAAATCAAATGATACATGGCCTAATCTTCTATGCCAAAGATAGCCGTCATTATCATGCACAGAAAGACAGCTAATATCATCAGCTATAAGATCATCAAGATAGAATACATAAACATTTTCAACACGGTTAGAAATAAAATTTATTTTATTATTTGAGCTATCCATAATAGAGCAAGAATCTTTCTCAAAATTGACTTTGCAACCATTGTCACATAATTGACTAATACTAAGCAAGTTGTATTTCAGCTCATCAATCAATAATACTTGTTTGATAACGGTTGAAAATCCTTTACCAATGTTACCTATGCCAAGTATTTTTCCTTTCTTTTTGTCTCCAAAGAAAATAAATCTATCATTTGTTGCTTGTACATCTTCTAATAGAACTATATTTTTGGTTATGTGTCTTAAGCATCCACTATCTAAGAACCACTTTGTAAAGCTTATTTTCTCTTATGAAAGTACCTTGTCCTCTATTGCTATGAAGCATATATTTGCAGTTTCATTTTCAAAATCTCCATTTTTCTCAGATTTAGACTTATTTTGGTCCCAAGTTCCCATTAGTCCTTTGCCCTTCTTTTTTTTTTTTTTTTTTTTCAGATCCTTCTTCTTTTTGAGCATTTTGCCTTCCTTTTTTTTTTTTTTTTCTATTGGGTAGTCAGCAAAGAAGTGTTATGTTTCATACATTCATAACATTGAGGCTTAAATGATGAGGTCTGTTCCTTTCTTTTCTTGAAGTTCTTTCATATTTTAAAAGTTCCCTTTTTGAATATTCTTCTAAATTTTTTTACAATCATGGTCAATTCTTCGAAATCTACTTCAGTCTCATCATCACTATCAGATTGGCTACTTTTAGTGTCCTCATTAGCAGCTTTCAATGCTATTCCCTTTTTGCCTTTATCATGATCATCAGATTCACTGCTCTTTTGGTGTGTGTGTGTGTGTGTATAAATGGAATGCGTGATCATATACTTAATAGTGGTCATTTATGAAATGATGCTGATTTTCATGTTTATTTACTTGTTGTATTATAAATTTTTCATACATATCATATCCTGCATGAGCTACCCTTAACCATATGAATTTTTCGTAAGCTCCACTAATAACAATATTTGTGTAATAAAGCATTATCATGCACCAAGACAAAGACTAATGGTACATCTTCTGGGTGATGCAACTGTAGGACTACTACCCCATAGAAACGACCCTACCCCAAACCCCATACCCGTTGAACAAAATGAGGGACCAAGAGCTGAAGAGGTGGAACTGGAAAATGAGCAGCCCGAAGAGGTTACTGTTGCCTAAGCTTTCGGACGAATGACTGAGATTCTACAAAATCTAACAGAACATAGGGCCTTACAATGCGACGATGAGGCACTTGAAAGGTTTCTCAAGTTCCAACCACCATTATATTTTGGTGAAGCAAAATAAGAGCAAAAAGCTAAGATGTGGATTAAACAAATGGAGGATATCTTCCACACTTTGTAGTATACGGAGGAAAGGATGGTAAGGTTTGTCGCCTTCAACTTGAGAGGATTAGCTTGAGACTGGTAGTTATGAGTTTGCGAATAATCTGAGCAAGAATGGAGCTGGGACCATTTCTTGGAAAGTTTCCCGATAGAGTTCATCTCTCTGTAGATTATTGAGAAGATGGAGGATGAATTTCAAAACTTAAAGCAAGAAAATATATCCGTAGCAAAGTATGCGGTGCAATTTAATAAATTGTCAAAGTGTTGCAGTCGTCTAGTGGACACAGAACAAAACAAGACACGTCAATTTATTAAGGGCCTGAGATAAGAGCTAAGAAGAGCTTTAGCCCCATTCCTACCTACTATATATGCTACTGTAGCAGATGCTGCCGCTAGGATAGAAAAAGAGGATGAGAGTTAGATTGTTGGAAGAACCTTCCCACCCACTAAGCAATTCCTGGCAAAAAGGTCAGTTGAATCATAAAGGAGAAACATAGGAAGGCAAGTGAGGAAAAACCCATCGGAACAATTTAGAGTGTGATAACTTACCACCACTGTGAAAAAAATGGTACACATGGAGGAGGACTGTTAGCTCAAGCAGGCATTTAGGAAATGTTTCAACTATAAGGAGCCCAACCATTTGAGGAACAGTTGCCCAAGTTATTTCAGAACAACCATAGCAACCTAGCACAGCCAAGAAACCCAGTCCACCGTGAGAATGGCAGGAATCATGGAGGAAACAACTAAAGCCCCAAGTGAAAGTTAAAGTGTATGCCTTGATCTATGGAGAATTAGGTGCAGATCCTGCAATGGTGGAAAGTATGCTTTCTATTTAAAGCTATAAAGTAAATGTGATGATAGACCCTTGCTCTACGTATTATGATATAAACGATCTTTTTGCATGCCATTTAGATTTTACTACTTTAGACCTCCCATATACCTTGTTAGTTAGCACTTCATTGAGAAAATCTGTAGAAGTAGGAAAATTTATAGAAGGGTGCAAAATTGAAGTAGGGAGGAAAAAACTATTGGGAGACCTTATTGTGATGCCATTTGAAGATTATGATGCTATATATATTAGGCATGGATTAGTTGGCCAAACACAGTGCTTTGGTAGATTGTAAGAGTTAGTCAGTACAATTGCTTGACCTAGGAAGGATGTCCTAGAATTCAAAAGGGGTAAGGTAAAGGAATTGAAATATTTAATTTCAGGAACCAAAGCTTGGAAGATGCTACAATAGGGATGTTAGGTTATTTAGCATATCTGATTAACAAACCCAAGGATGAGAGTATGCTAGAAAGCATCACCGTAGTACTAGAGTTCACTAACGTCTTTTCCAAGGAATTGTCAACTCTGCCCTCATATTGGGAAGTAGAATTTACTATTGGCCTTATACCGGGAGCGGAACTGATCTCCAAAATGCCATATCATATGGCTCGTATGGAACTCAAGGAGTTGAAAGAATAGTTGGAGGAGTAATTTGTTGGATTGTATGCCCTCTTAGACTAGGTTTCTGATGTAAAATCGAATATTTTAATGAAAGAATTTATTTTCAGAAATTGTTTGTGAATTTACTTTTTGTTTGTGCACGATTTTTGTTTGGAACAGATCCATTGTGTTTAAATAAGTGATCCATGTGAATGGTGGTCTTTCACAGTAAGGTATGGATCACGGGTTATTTAATACATAAACATTTGTTCTTAACCTATTGATGAGACTGGGAACCTCATCATGTTTAGGTTATTATGTTATGAATTCCAAATGGGGAATGGCTTACCTTTAGCCAGTGGGTAGTCCACTTACTTCATGACATAAGCGTATTTCGAATACGTAGAACAGGACCTGTAGTAGTGGTTTCTCAAAGTACTATATGGTAGAAACTTAGACTACTACCGCTACAGCATAGACTAGTACTCTACGACTTGAGTATGAGTTGGTGGTCTAGCGAAGCTGGAAGCATATACTTTAATTTGCTGTAGTTGAGGTTCTATCGTAGGGCCAATATACTTGCATGTTGGGTATGTGTGACAAGTTAGTTAAGACAGACTTATACAAGATAGTTTCTGCACTATATCGCCCCTTATGGTTGTCCGAATGGTCTAAATTATCCAGGGCTCTGGGAAATATGACTTGGATGTTTGCTTTAGGGTAGCTCCCTTAGAAAGCGGAAACACTCCAGGAAGTCGTGGACCACTGGACTGGAAGCCTAAGGATGGTAGATGTCATTTAGGGGGGTGTTAGTACACTTCTTCCTCTCTAAATGTACGGCGATGTCTAGAGGGGTATTTTAGTCATTTCACCTGTAGGTCGGAGACTTTGCGAATGCAGCATTGTCCTTGGGGTCAATATTTCCTTATAGTGATATTAGGAAATATTTAAAATGCAAAATACAGCTAGAAGGGTTAAGGAACGCAAAGGTATGATCTTCACGCTTCCGCATGGCCTTTATGGCTCGCGTTTTATTTTTCTCTCTGTTTTTTTTTCCGTCCATGGCTCCCCTGTTTTTGCGTTCCCTCATTATTAGGATAGAGGTACATTAGACCAAGTACTTTACCGTGGGGAGCACATGTGTTATTTATGAAAAAAAGGATGGGAAACTGTGTTTTTGTATTGACTATCGTGGTTTAAACAACTTGACAATTAAGAATAAATATCTACTCCCATTCATTGATGAGTTTTTTGACCAATTAAGAGGGTCTAGTTATTACTCTAAGCTTGATTTACAGTAAAGATATTAGCAAGTGAGAATCCAAGAGGAAGATATTCGTAAGACTGCATTTAACACCCGGTATGGACACTATGAGTTTATTGTAATACTCTTTGGATTAACTAATGCACCTACAACCTTTATGGACTTGATGCACCGGATATTCCGGTCTTATCTGGACAAATTTATCGTGATCTTTATCGACGATATATTAATTTGTTTTAAGAGCTTGGAGGAACATGCAGAACATCTCAAGTTAGTTCTAGAAAAGTTGAGGGAACACTAGCTGTATGCTAAGTTCAGTAAGTATGAATTTTAGTTGGATGTAGTTTCATTTTTAGGGCATGTTGTAACTAATAAAGGAATCAAGGTAGATCTTGGCAAGGTAGAAGCCATTAAGAACTGGAAACAACTTGAGATTGTTATAGAAATTAGGAGTTTCTTGGGATTAGCCGGGTCTTGTAGGCGATTCATAAAAGGGTTTTCAACTATTACCTCGCCTTTGACTAGGCTACTATGAAAAGATATGCAGTTCACGTGGAATGAAAAGTGTGGGGGGAGCTTTCAAGAGTTGAAGAAGTGGTTGATGGCGACATCTATATTAACCTTGCAAAAAGAAGAAAAGTCCTACGTTCTATATATGGACGCATCAAAGGAATGATTAGGAGCAGTGCTGATGCAGGAGAGGAAAGTCGTGGCCTTCGCCTCAAGAAAGCTTAAATCACACGAGGTGAATTATCCCATGCACGATCTGGAGTTAGTAGCTATTGTATTTGCCCTAAAGAAGCGGTGACACAACTTATACAATGTGGAATACGAAATATTCATAAATCATAACAGCTTAAAGTATATATTCACTTAAAAGGACATAAACTTAAGATAGAGAATGTGGATGAAATTTTTGGAGGAGATTCATTGCCCAATCAATTATCACCCGGAAAAGGCCAATGTGGTTGCAGATGCATTTAAGTAGAAATGTGTAGTTAGCTAGACTACAAGCTCAAGAAGTTAAAGAGATATAAGAAGTATTGATGGGAGAAGCCGCAGTAAACAAGGAGAATGTTTGGATAAGGAATCTAACTGTTGCCTCTTATCTGAAACAAGAAATACGTGATGCTCAAGCAAATAGCCTAGAAATGACCAAGGGATAATATATTTTAGGGATCGATTGTGTATGTCGAATGTAGAAAAGTCAAGGAAGAAAATTTTGGAGAAGCCTATATAAGTCAGTACACTATTCACCTCAGGGAGACTAAAAAGTATCAGGATTTGAAGAGAATGTTTTGGTGGCCAGGCATGAAGAAGGATGTAGTGTAGTTCATATCTATATGACTCACTTGCCAAAAAGTGAAGGCGGAGTATAAGAAAACTACAGGATTACTACAATCTCTCCCGATGACGGAATAGAAATAGGAATATGTCACCATAAACTTTGTCATTAGTTTACCGATAAGTAGGATGCAAAAGGATACTATTTGGGTAGTATTGGATCGATTAACCAAGACTACACATTTTATACCTGTGAACATGAGGTATTCTATGGAGAAGCTGACACAGGTGTATACACAGGAACTTATGAGGTTGCATGGAGTGCCGACAAGCATAGTGTTAGATAGGGATCCCTGTTTTACTTTAAGGTTTTGGGTAAAATTTCAAGAATCTATAGGGACCACTATAAAGTTCAAGACTTCTACTTACCCTCAAACAGATGGACAATCTAAGTGCGTAACACAAATTCTTGAGGATATGCTGAGAGCGTGTGTGTTAGACTTTGGGAATGAATGGATCGATAGTATTCCATATACAGAACTGGCCTACAACAACAGTTATTAAGCATCTATTGGCATGGCACCATATGAGGCCTTGTATGGGGAAAATGTTAAACACCATTATATTGGGGTTGGAACGATGATGATCAAGTTGATAAGGAAGGAGGAATAAATATCTAAGAGATGATCGATAAACTAAAATTGATACAAGATAGACTAAGGGCGGCTCAAAGTAGGTAGAAGAGCTATCTAGACAATTGCAGGAGGGAATTGGAATTTCAAGTGAGTGATGAAGTGCTTTTGAAAGTAACCCCAAGTCGAGGAATTCTGAGGCATCCGAAAAGTAGAAAGCTTAGCCCTAGATATATTGGGTCGTTTTCGATCATTGTGAAGATTGGAACTGTAGCGTATTGGTTGGAACTTCCAGATGGACTAATCGTTATTCATAACGTGTTCCATGTGTCTCAGTTAAAGAAATAAAACTTGGATCTAGAATATATATTGAATGATGAGCCACTACAATTGTAGCCAAATTTGACCTACGTGGAGAAACCAATTAAGATACTAGAGCGTAGCATAAAGGAATTGAGAAATAAAAGGATCACAATGGTTAAAGTAATAAGTGATTTATTCACAATTAATTGTTATATTATATATATATATATTTATTTTATATGTAGTAAGTAATTTAGTCTAAATTAATTATTGCATTATATTTCAAGTGACATTATAACAATGAATTTCCCTTTTAGAAAAATGCTCTCTTAAACATATTTAAATTTAATTAGAAGACTAGATTTGCTTGATAATTTAAAAGTCTTAGTTAAATCCAAGATAAGGCTAATTTTGACCACCCGACCCAATTTCATTAATTGACCCAAGAGGATCCAAAATCCATGGATCATTTTGAGCTATTAAGATACATTGCATCTTAGCCCTTGAATTTAGGGTGTATTTTAATGAACTCATCTCAACCCTAAGATCTAAATTACCCTACTATAAAACATATTTTTTTCCCAATGGCCCCCTAACTTGATTGGCCATCTCTCCAAAATTTCCCCGAAGTTTCTTCCTTCCTTTCACCATAGAAAACAGCCACTATTCTTCCTCTCTATAAGCTAGCCGACAGCTTTGAAGATTCAAGAAGGAAGTTATCTCCTCTTGTATTTTTGTTGAGCAAGAGTAGCATTTCACTCCTACTACCTTTCCTCCTCCATTCTTCAAAAGATTCATCACTTATTTTGAGCAAGAAGGGCTGTCATTTCTGTGAAAAAGCTTGAACAAAGCACCAAGGTGAGTCTTAAACAAAACCACCTCTATTTTTCCCCTTCTTGCTGGCAGAAATTAGCCCCCTATTCAGCTCAACAAATCTGATTTTTAACGCTGTTTTTATGTGTTATTTTAATGTATGAATGATACAGTTAGCTTAGAACTCATAGGAATCAAATAAAGATGTCACCTTATGGCTGAAAAATGCATTTTCTTCCTTTTCCATTTCTCTTGTATCATTATGACAGAAAATCTTATAATCTATCCAACTCTATAAATTTGATTTCCTTGCCCTTTTTGTATGAACTACTAAAGTAAGGGTGCTACATTTACGCCAAATAAATGTTGTGTGATGCGAATATAAAGCCTTGAGTGTACAAAACTGTCCTCTAATTTTTTGCTATATAAATTTGATAAGATATATTGTTTTTGTACAGCAGAGTGAAATATGATGTTAATGCTGGCTTTGTGTGTGTTTTGTTGATGAAATAGTGCAAACATAATGTAGTCGTGATATGTTGAGTTTGGGTGATCATGTATGAGAAGGGTAAGGAGATTTAATGTTGTTTAGAAGCTTATGTTGTCATGACAAAAATAGGGGAATGCCGGTTGTTGTAAAATCCGAAAATGGGTGTTAATTGGAAGATGGAAATTCATAAAGAACATGCTAAAATTTGAGTTCCTGAAGGTTGGGTGATGTGTTAGGACTTATATGGTGTGGATTTTTCATGAATCAAATGAAGAAAACTTATCTAAATGACTTTTACGCAAGAATGGACTAAGCTGTGAAAACCCCTGTACAAAATGATCAATTTTAAACACCCCACAACCCTCTTTTTCGAATGCATTTGCTCATGATTTTATACTGTAGAAACTTCAGGATTTTAAGAAAATTTTAGAAAAAGAATTACTAAAAAACCTCTGTAATTTGATAGATATAGATTTTTCAAAATCACTGCTCGAGGCTAGTTACTGTTCCAACGTGCTGTTTTATAAAATTCATTTGAACCATTTTCTGGAGGGATCATGGGGAAATAATTACATGGGAATTCACCTAACATATCAAGGTATTAAACTGATAGTTTTTTTTAAAACAAAATAAAATGGTTTCCTCAATTAATTAAGTGAGTGATTTTGACCCATGTTTTATACTAAAAGCAGAGTGATGCTTTTAGAGTAGAAAAATGAATTTACACAAGGAAATAGATATAAATGTTTTTAAAATTGGCTTAAATGGAATTTGTGAGATTTTTAGGATTATGAGAAATGTACTTTGTTGAGACTTTGATGATTTTCTCGAATAATACGATTTTAGGTAACAATACCTTACACCATTACAAAATAAGAATTTGAATGAGAAATTTAGTTTTTGCCAAACTATTTGATTCCTTGGTGTGCTTGGTGTATTATTAGGTGTATGGGCTGCTTGATTAATTGAAATATTGTATGATTTATTAGAGTTATATGGTTGATTAGGGCTTAAGTGGCTAATTAGGCTTTGCATGGATAATTGCGTATTAACTAAGGCTTTGTTTAGTCATTAGTGTTAATAAGGAAATTGGAGAATTTTATTCTATGTGAGTTGTGGATTCCTTAATAAATTATTGAATTTCTTGATGGGATGTTTTATGATTAGAATTAATTAAGCGTTGTCGCTAAGCATTTAGAGTACGTAAAATCTAAGTAATTCTCTAATTATACTAGGGCCTTGATTAACGCTTTACTTAGATAAATATAAATAGGAAATTAATTCCTATATGTTATATATATGTTAGACGCGAAGGACTTAGGAGGGGGAAGTGAAGCAAGAACTTGATTTAGTGAGGACATTTTGCTAATCTTGGACAAGGTAAGTCCTGGCATCCCAAAGCATATTTTAGTAAATGCCTATTATGAAATGCGAAATCCTTGCTAAATACCATGATTTTAATTATGCAAGATTTTGTATATATAATTCATGCTTAATTTCATGAAAAGTTTATGCTTATAGCATGAAAATTATGGCCTAATTTATGGGCTTATCACTTGAGGAAAATACTTATACATGTAAATAATGCCTATCATAAATAGTGGTTTTATTATAGTTTATTCATTCTTAAGTATTTATCCGAAGCTTTTCATGAGTGGTTTTATTTGGAGCCTTACATCAAATATATGCTATTCATGAAAATATTATTGTGCTTTTCATGTATGCAAACTTTGCGAAAATCATGGCACTAGTTTTATTCAAATAGCTCCATTTATTATTGCTTTCTACAAAGCTAATGGTATATAAGGAAATATTATGTCCTGAACATATTACTAGAATGGATATAAGGATTTAGTTTTAGAAATCTGGGGGAAAATGCAGTTTTGGGTTTTGGTTGGACTGAATTTGGAAAATGGATTACCTACAACTGGAACAATATTTTCTTTTTAGAACTAAAATTATATATTCCAGATCGGAATGGGAATTTCTTGAACCACATCAAATTTAGACATTGAGTACTCAATGGGCGAGGTACTAGGATTAGCTTGTGTTAGTTTAGGAGAGATTACCAAAAGAATGGTTGTCTCTGGATGTCGGACTTTTACTAAATAGGGCATTAGTTTTGATCAAATCGAGTCCTTAGCTAACACTACGGTTATCAGTAGGTAAATCGGAGGATGGACGTGTAACACCCCACTACCTAGGCCCAACAGGGCCGGGGATGTTGCTCCGTCTAAAGGACAAGGGGTCTTTATAACTAGGACACACAACAAAAATAAAACAATACCTTAAAATTTATAGCTTATTACAACCCAAAAATTCATGAATAAATCCAAAATGAAAATTATTCACTCTCAACTCCCAAAGCATTACATAAAAATGAATAACAAAATATCTTCCAAGGCAGGAAATACTAGCTATTCATCCCCATAACAGGATTGACCTAAAATCATGGTAAAATGGGTGATGAGATAAAATCTCAATAAGTCCGTGTGTGTTTTGAGTATTCAGTGAAAACAGTCCATGAATGCAAAGTGTAAGAATTTCGTAAGGAAAATACTGGCAAGCAATAAACAACAGTCAAAATCAAGAGTGGTGTTTTGGCTTTTCAAGCATACATGTACAATAAAATCAACCACTCAGAAGGGTGGTCATAGGTTACCACACGTTGGGCCCCATAACCATACAACGGTCAGAATACCACACTTCGTGTAGATTGACAAAAAGTAGGTGATCGGCTTACCGGGTAAGATACTCCTCCTTCTCTATACCCAAACAAAACCAGTTGTCCATTCCGATAACACACAGTCCACTTGACTGAAAACTGCTAGCTCGGACCGGCACGACCCACTGAACTGACATCTTATCCTAGAAGGACTTATCCCTCAGAGGTGGCCACCTACTGAAAGACTTACCCTAACCCCTCAAAGACTAGTCCTAGCAGTCCGCCCTTATTGAGTACTCAACGTAATTTATCCCACTTGAAAAAAAATGAATAAAACATAGCTCCACTTGAAATTGGCAATTAACGATTTCCAAAGTTTGGGACAAAGCTGGTTTTAGAAAGAGTTTAGAGTTTGAGTAAAACTGCTTATTGATTTTCAAATAATTTGTTTGACTGAAATGAGATAGGAGACAATCCCCAATTGCCTTTACAGAAGTGAGTGTCCACTCACTCCACATTTGGCTTGCTATAATAACCATTTTGCATCAAACAAGTTTTATACAGGAGCTTACCTGATCATTTGCTTTCAAAATAAAAATAAGATCTCCACAAGCTGACCTAACCCTGCCTGGGGTAAACATAAGCCACAATTAAACTCAGGCCAAAATTTTACTTTCACAAATAATCCTAACTCAACTTACTACAATCCTGACCCTAGTGTCCCCCGCTTTAAGGCTAGATAATAAATAAAGGGATTATAAGATAAGTCTAGTTTGGTATTAGAATAATTAGGGTTTTGTGAAATAGGTACTAATAAGTTGAAGGTTTAAATCTTGCTATAAATAATTAGAATTTAATTGATGAAGGGTCATAGGACCTAGATGGAATTATTTAAAATAATAATCTATTAATAATTAATTATTAGAAATTAATTGGTAACTAAAATTAGTTGTAAGTAAATTTTCATGGTTTCGATTGAAAGATAATAAATAAATTTTAATAGCAGTTTTGAATATAAGACTTACAAAATTAATATTTTACCTATTATGAATATTTACATAAAAGGCTTTATTATGATTTTCTATATATTTTATTTTATATAATGTCTATATATTTTATTTCTTAAATAAAAGCTATTATTTATTTGACTAAAATATCATGATTTTATATAAGAGCCCAAATCCACATTTTCCTAGGGTTTTCGAAATTTACTAGAAGAAGTTATAGTAATAATCATTTTATTGATGGAATAAAATTAGCTTAGGGACAACAAGGTCATGATCATATTTCTTTTTGCTAACCACAATCATGAACATATACTCTACATCAATCAACAAAACATCCAAATCATGAATAAAAGCATAGGTCCAAATCTACCAAGACATGATCCAAACTCTACTAAGATAAACATAGTCATGGCCTTAACAAGAATACACATTCATAAAACCTTATTCACCAAATGTGACATAATCTCTAACATGCTCGATCATTCATACCACTCACAACATGAAGACATGTAATAAACCCTAAAAACGCCATACAATCAACCAAGACAAATCATCTCATGCATCAATCCCAACTCCATCAGATTCACACATTCATTCATGCTTCAATTTCAACTCCATCACAACAGCACATGCTCAAACCCTAATCATAATCTGTCCCCTTCCAATATCATTCTAGAGACATGAATCTAGAATTTAAAGAGAATGTTGAAGAGGCTTACTGGATTGATGACTACCTTGAAGTAGTTTCGAAAGAATCCTTACTCTTAGGAGACTTGATCCGTCCAAGAGAGAATAAGAAAATATGGCCATGGTTGAAGTAACCATTCAGCAGAGAGAGAGAGAGAGAGTTCATTATTAGGAGTCGAAGATGAATGAAGATGGAGACGATTGGACTTGCTTACCTTGAAGGTGTTCTTTTGCTTTCAAGAAAATTCTGGTTTTTGATCCAAAAGAGAGACCTTGATTTTCGAGTTTGATGTTAAAAATGGTAGGAATGGATTCACGAGAGTGAATAGGTACAATCTAGAGTTTTTTTAAAGAAGATTAAAGTGGTTTTGGTGGCCTTAGGCGTGAGAATGGTAGTAGGTGTTATTGGTGTTCTTGAAGGTTTGGAGAAAATGGAGAGAAATTGGTTAAAGCTAGCCGAAATTCTGTAGGAGAAGGGTAGCCAAATTGTTTGAATGGTTTTTGGCAATTGGATTTTCAGATTTGAGAGGAAAAAGAAAGCTGGATGTTTGAAATTCAAAAAGAATAATTTAGGGAATCAATTTTGGAAAAAAATATGGTAAGAAGATCTTGGTTGATTGAGAGCTTTTGGAAAGCTACAATGGCCCACTGCTTGATTGTGATTTTTGCTGAGATGAATGATGGTTGAAGGAGCTTTAGAGTGGCCGAAAATATGGTGTACAATGGTGAAGGAATTTTCTAGTTGTTTGAGGGTTAATCTATGGTAGGTTGATGAAATAAATTGCTGGAATTTTAGATTTCAATCAATGGTTTGATTGGAGTGATTGATGGAGATATTTCAGGAGTAGCTATGGGACTGTTTTTTTAGCAGAATACTGGAGAAGATGATGAAGCTCAGTTCATGGCTGTTCAAGAGAAGTTTGTATAGAAAAATGGGAGGAGTTTCGGCCAAGGGTGAAGGAAAAACAAGCTGGAAATTCTGATAAGGTTTTTTTCGTAAGCTTACTAGAATTTCTAGGCAGATTTTTCTGCCATTTTTCAATCAGCTTGTAGAAGGTTTGAAGGGCCATTGGAGGGTCCTTTAAGGCTGGTCTCCAACCTTCTTTATGGAGGAAAAACAAGGTTGAATTGCTGGTTAGAAAGGTGGAAGAACAGCTAGGTTTTTCGGACTGCTTTGCTGCAAAAGCTGTCTAGAAATTTTTTTGGTTTGCACAGCTTTTGTGTAGTCCAATTTTGGCCTTGAAATTTTAGACTTCAAGTTGGTCAAGATGGCTATTTTCTAGCAGTATTTGGGAGGGAAAAATGGCTGAACATTTCGATATTTGGACTGGTCAAGAAGCTGGAAAATTTTCCAATTTACTATATGAAGAAGATGAACACACTTAGGTTGGAGTTTGAAGGTTCAACCATAGAGATTAATTCTTTTGGGAACCTTCCACAACTCCTCCCCATTTTCGATCAAGAAGATACTTCACACTTAAGACATTTTCGAACCTTCCAAGCTACAACACTTTGCTGGAATTTTCTGGAAAAATTGGCTTGGATAAATTAATCAAGCTAATTGATTAAGAATTAAGGAAAGCTAGAGATCAAGAAGGGTATGGATCCCTCAGAAATTTTTGAAGGGCACAGGAATAGAATTAGGACATCCCTATCATGTCTCCCCTAGGACAACACTCCTACTCTTCCCTAAAGCCTGCAAAGGCCGAAATATAGCCTTCCTACACAAAAATAAAATCTAATCTTGCTAAAACTCCAATGATGGAATTTGAACCCAAGACCTCAAGGGTTTATTCCAAAGCTCTAACCACTAAACCACAATAACTCTTGTTCTTATTTTCTCTCCTAAATATTTTCCTATTTAATCCTCTAGCTATCTTCCTATTTTCACCCCAAGCAAAAATTACCATTTTGCCCTTCTTACTCAATAGCCACAATTAAGCCATCGAGACTACAAATCACATATCTAAAGCACATAAAATCATACAAAAATATATTTATGCATGCAAAAAAATATGATATGCATCCCGACCCCTTACTCTAAGGTTGGTTTTAGTTGGGTTTCACAGGACGTGGGACATCCGCTTGATAGATTTCACGAGAGAAATGTTTGTGGGTATTCTCTAGGCAGAGATGTACACCCTAGATGATATTTTTTGGCTTGGTTATGTCTTAGCCACATAAGACATAGTGGGATAAATGTGGAGAATCTGAGTCCATGATTTTGTATAAATGAAAAATCTGTTCCAGAAATTTTATTGCGTAATTAGTATTTTATGTGATAAGGATTTTGTTTAAATGGTATAATACAATATACTCATTCTTTTCTCTAAAAATTAAATTCCACATGAGAGTAAATTTCATTATGAGCATATCTGTTTAAATTATTTTCATTCATGCATCGTGATATTTATTTTGAAAACTGCGCCACAACCACACACCTTGGACTTATTGAGATTATTTATAATCTCACATATTTCCTCTAATCACATTTTTAGGAGGATGTAAGTTTATCAAGATAGGGACTTGAAGTTCTATTTTGTAATAGTGATAGGTCTTGGTACATTTATTATTTAATTCTAGTTGGATGATTAGATTTCCTTTTAGCCAAACTTAAAGTTCATATTTTATTGATCATAGTGAATTTCTTCAAGATGTAATTTATGTTTAATTCCAGAGATTTATCCTTTTCTTTTACTTTATTTCCTATGGTTTTATTTTACCTCATTATAAAAATCTCTGGTTCAAAGGATGAGAAGACATCCCTGACCATTTAGGCTACATATTTCGGGAATGTTACAGTAAAAGTCACAGGCTAAGTAGGACACATTTACTTTAATTACGACGTATTCGATGAATGCGTAAGGCCAAAACAACATCATTGACCGTGTAGGCCAGTTGAAGCAGAATGGCCCCAAAACCAAAACTCCTAATCCAAGGAGCACATATTGCTATTTATTGAGCAAGTGTGCTCACTTCTTTCCACTCACCTTCTTTATAGATGACGTTAAGGATGATTATTGGGAAGCACGTGATTTCTTTGGAGTCAATAGCAAGATTGAGAATATTTTATTTGTGATTCTAGCCATGATAATTATTTAGAACTGCAATAAGATCCTATAGGTTAAATGGAATAGATTAGAGTTTGAATTTTTACTTATGAGGTATTTAGGGATTTCTTTATAGTTATCTCATTACCATTGTCAACAACACCCTGAGATTCTTATGTGGTGGCAGAAAAACCTTAGCTCCTATTTTTTCAATCTCCGCTACCTCCTTTTCCATGAAGTAGCTTTCATCATTTAAAGATGAACCAGCTTTGATATTTTTGGAGGCTAATTTTGAGGATCTTGCATGACCATATCAGTTCTCCCTTGTTGGAAAATTCTCACACGGCCGCCCTTCAATGGGGGCACTAGGAAAAGAATTTAACAACAGTTTGTTTCACAAGCAATGTAACAATCGGCTAGCTAGATATGCGCCATGTCCTTGTCAAACCTATTTTTGTAGAGTTTTATATTTTGGATGAAGAGTCTATGGCATCTGCTAGGGTTTCTAATAAGTATATTAAAGTGGACTCCATCTTTTCAAGTTTCTGTCCAAACATAAGTAGTTCCACTCTTGATTGCCTTTGAGAATCTACCTATAGACTTTTGTAAGAAAGATATCCTCTTCTTTATGGCATCGACAGTTTGGTAGCCATTGAAGCTTTAGCAAGCCATGGCTAATGTCTTGCTAAGCAGTGTTGTAAGTGTTTGTGTTAAAATTCATCTACTTAAGTAAAAAAAAAAAAAAAATCTGGTTGTTTACTTGAGAGAATAGATTTTTTCGGCCCAGATATTATGTAGATCTGCCCCACTATTGTATTTGTCACAGCATGTTAGGTTATGATAAAAAAGATTGTAAGGGCACACAAAAAGAAAAAAGGTTGGTATCCTAGCAATTTCCTAAAGAGCAATTCAAGCAAAAAGAACTAATGAAGAGATGGGTAGTCAAGCATGCACCAACATTTGCTAAGTAGCCTATTGATTTGGGTCCCTCAATTTTTGGAATTAAATTTACACAACTTGATCATATCAAAAAGCACAAAAAGCCTTATATTGTTCACAATGATCAAACCACTAAAAAGAACAAACTTTTAATAACCCTCATCAAACAAAACAATCGGTAGCAGAGAATCCAACAATCTCAGGTTCAGAACAGGTCACCGTTGCGTCAATAATTTAGGTATAGAACCATCTCGTATTGTTGCACTACTTCCAATATTTTTCCTACTAGAAAAGGGTCTACCCCTATTCCCATGATATAGATTCAATCTCGAAATGCACTCGATGTTGCCATAGCTCCTAATACTACTAGAGCTAGGACCAAGTTTTAGAAATTTCCAAGAATTTTGCCCTCAGAGGGGCATAAGTCGAGTGGCAAAGGAAGAAGAGTTTAAAATTTGAGAAGACTAACTTCCTGGGTTCAAATCCCATCATGGGAGACGCCATGGGAAGGCTTTTTTATCTCCGGCCAAGAGATGCACATTCCTAATTTGAACCTGTTCTAGGTTATGGGGTCGACTGGTGCAAGCCGATGTGGGTGTCCTGTCTTACGTCTTGTGAGGAATTTCCAAGAATTTGGAAGTTTTGCCTAACAACTTTGGCACAAACCTTTAATATAATTTATGTCGACTAACAAGAACAAACAAATTGTTGCTTCATATGTAGAATGATTTTTTAGACCGAACCGATCGATCGGATTGTGAATCAGTGCTATCACGGTTCGGTCCATTGCTTTGAGCCGTTTTTTTTCTCAAAACCATTGGAAATTATTTAAGCCGTATTGAACCGGCCAGTCAAATTGGTAAACCGTTGAACCGACCGGTTCGATAATTATCTGATCTGTCTATTTTAAAAAATAAATAAGTGAGTAAAATTTGAAATTATGTGTTATTAATAAATTAAAAATGACTTTTTTTAATTTTGTAGTTGTGAATGATTTGTTTTATTGATAATTTTCATTTTATTACATTATATTAATTATGAATTTGAATATTTATATCTTTATGAACTTAAATTATACTATATTATCAATAAATTTTGTTCTTTATAATAATTATATTTTTAATTTTTAAATTATAATATTACGGGTTCTATTGCAATCTAATTGTTGTTAAACCATTAAACTATGAACCAATAAATTTTTCAGCTTGATGTCCAGTCCAGTTCCGAAAACATTGCTGTGTAGATTTCAGATCTAGAAGAGGTAGATCATATTGTTCAATCTAGTTGCCCAAAAGAAGTTTCAAATTTGAATCAGTAGAATAATATATTAGTTAATGGATAGTTCAAATGTGTTTAGAACTTCTTTGAAGTCCAATTTCTTAAGTAAATCAAACTTGTTGAGGAACTTTAAACTAGAATAGTTAACAAGAGTAGAAAAATTGAATATAAAAAATAAAATAAGGCACAAAATATTTACATAGTTTGGCTTACTTAACCAAACCTATGTTCACAACAAAGATTACGAAATACTTTACTAATAATTAGCAAGAGATTTACACAAGGTATTCTTATTATTTTTCCAAATCCCGTCTTACACTGCTTATGTACTCGCCTAACCTACACCCATATGTCCCATAACATTAGATATATCAGAACAAATCAGGATTCTAAAAAACTTATGACTCTACCTATATATAGGTTTCAAGCTATACGACTCTTAATCAATATACGATATAATAAGAGTAACTTCTTGATTCTAATATTCATAGGATAATAGTAATTTCTTAATTTTAAACACATTGAGAATATCCATTCAATCAAATCAGTTTGTCCTAGTCTGATTAAGAATACAAGACAAAACCCAACAATCTCTACCTTGACTTGAATTTTGCCTACGCCAACCTCTGGGAAATGCAGCAACATCAAAGTCACAATCCTCTTAACTCCATTAACTTTCACAACAAGTAAAATTTCATTGGTGTCCAGCTATACATCAGAATCAACATGATCCCAATAATCTCAATTATTTCTGATTCGACATGGTCAATGAATATGTAGTCGTCCCCAAGTCCAACATGATCTATTAACTTATATAAGAAAGCCTTGATCTTTTCTTACCATTGCAAAATTTCTCCTTATACTATTATCTACCCCCTGAAAATCATGTGCACATTCCCTTTCCAAGTCATTGAGGTAATTTCTTACTTGTAGATGAATACTATTGCCCATACTTCTCTTATTATACTGGAATATTCTAGCCAAGTGTAATTTTAAGATTCTACCTCAATTAAAAATCGTAACCATTGGAACCATATTGGCTTATGGAAGTTAGATTCTGCCCATCTTTAGAACATCTATTACACCTCACAAAGTGCATTTCACTTCAAGAACTCCTTTTTTAACCATCTAATACACCGTAAGTAAGGCTATCACAAATGATAAAAAATACTTACTTTCAAATTGAAGCAAAATTAATCCATTGGAGATAACATCCGAAATCTAAAATCCATTTGTGAAAAAATTATCTATATACTTGAAGAATGTGAGAATATCTTTGCATATGCTAATGCCATCATACTGCCACTACAAATCTTTATTTTTCATTTTCTAATGAGCACATGACTATTCATGACAATTGTAATCGTTTGTTCTAACTTCTGATTGTGTAACCTAGATCAATCTGTCTCAAATCCATCATCAGATACTTTTGGCCCATAACCTATCCAGGTCACGTAGGGTGTATAACTGCATGAGTAATTTTATCGACGTCTAACAACCTCTCTCTAGACATACCTCCGTCAACAAAATCCATATTAATTAATAAGCTCTTCTAAAGAGAGATTTATATTTTTCTATCTTTTACAACCTCAACTATTCTTTTTCATTTATTTTCACCATCTAAAAATCCCAAAACCTTAGAAACATAAGCTCTAATTCCATTTGTTGAAAATCTAAATTGGGATACTTGACAATAATAGAAAAATAAACATGAGGAATAAAATAAGGCACGAAAGATTTAAGTGGTTTAGTTTACTTAACAAAACATGTTTCCACGATGAAGATCATAAAATACTTAACCAACCATGTTTACTTAACCAAAAAGTATTCTTGGTATTTTTCTAAACCCTCTCTTGCACCAATCATACACTCACCTAACCTACATGCCCCATAACACTGGATATATTAGAACAATCTAGGACCCCTAGAAAATTTATGACTTTACCGATATATAGATATTAAGTCATAAGACTCCTAATCAATATGAGATTTAGTAAGAGTAATTTTCCAATTTTAATATTTATATGACAGTAGTGACTCTCTAATTTTAAATAAATTAGGAATATCTTTTCAGTCAAACCACTTTGTCCTAATCTAACTAAGAATGCAAGATAAAATTAGCAAAAATCTTAATGATTTAAGATCTCTAGTTACAAAAATTTTATATTCATCTCCTTCCCCTTCTCTTATTGGGATTTCTGGTCCTAACCAATCTGTTTTGGTAAAATTATCGGTACAAGATAAGCAAATTATTTAAGCACTGCAATTAATAAGAATTGGTTAACATGATCATAGACAGAATATTCCTAATGTGTGCTCGAGCATGGTGGACATTTTTTATGCTGTTGATGGTTTGTTAACTGATAATATTTAGGATAGATTCGGTTTAAATTTCAAGTCTTAGATGATGTGTGCAATGCAGTTAATACGTTAGATAGTAATCCAAAATTTTATCTTTCTGGTTCTATTTCAAATATTAGGATTCGCTAGGGATTTGAGGTTGACTTGCAGCAAATTAGGAGTAATTTAATATGCAAGGTGAAGCACAAAAAGGTGGATTGAGGCTAGTCGCTTAAATCTCCTTCAAAAAGTGATACAACGAATTCCTTTAACAATCCTTTAATATTGGCATTCATGTCTCTGAGTTGTATATTGACCTTAACATACGTTTGATAAAGAAAGTTTTATTCCATTTCAATTAAGAAAGGGTAAGAAAAATAAAAGAGTCTCAGCTTAGTATGATTGCATGTAATTTTTATTCCATGTTGGCCAATGGCTTTTTATCCTTGAACTCCTTTAAAAAATAATAAATAAAAGTTTAGGTTTTCCCTATCCTTAACTCTTGGTGCTTTCTAAAAAAATGAAAAACTTTTGAAGTAACAAACGCCATGCCAAGCCATTTATTTACTATAAATAAAAAATAATGGTTTGAAAAATTTCAAATCAAAGCAAACTATTTAAAACTTTAAACCATTAGATTTGATTTCAATTGATTTTAATTGGTTTGGGTTGAATGGTTTGATATTACAAAAATTACTATTAAATAAAATAAATTAGTAATCTTCTATTATTTTAAATAAAAAGTATTGTAATAATAATGCAAATGAAAGAAGGCAAATCTAAGAATATTTAGTGATAAAACTAAATATAATTAAGTGGCTTCAGTTTTCTTAAATAAAAAGGAAATTTCAATAGCTCGATTGCCGGACTTTGTGGCTCAGTTTCTATTAAACAAATAATAGAGGCTTCAGCACAAAAAGACAAACAAAGTGCCTAATTCTTTCTCAAATTAAGACGGTTGATTTTGCAATAGATTGCAAATTTCTAATAGGAACCTTCTTCTTTTGTTTTTCGATTTTTAAGAAGTCTATAAGTCTATAAATATTGTCTATTCATGTATGTAATAAAGTGTGCTCAATATGAAGAATTAGAAATATTTTTTAGATTGCACCATTACTATTTTCTCTAAAGAAATTTGCCATTTAAGGAGCATTGGTTTTGACGAAGTTTTCATTGGAAATTGAATGACTTGTCTATGAGTATTTTTCTCTTTTCTTTGTATTCTTTTTTCTTGAATAATAATGAGTTTAATTCTTTAATTGTATTTAGATATTATTCTTGAATTTATGATTTTGAGTTAATTTAGTCCTTTGATTAATTAATTATTTTCCTTAGTATTTGATTACTTATTTTCTTACGAAGTTGGTTGATTGATTTTTATTGTTAACTTGCTTGAAAAAAAGGGTTGAGAATGACTTCAATAAATTAATTTTGTATTTGTTCTCTCTTAACTTACTTGAAAAAGGGGGTTAATTATTAAAAATTTGGTAATCGAAGGTTAGTTGGTGATTGCTAGAATATGGATTCATTGACTAATTTTATATTTTAAATCACCAAGAATATAGGGGTTTATGTGAGGATTGATTTTAATGCATTTTTGGATAAATTGGTTGAGGCAGAATATGTTCAATAATTTAATTAGAAGATAGTGATTCCATGGATTGCAAACGAACTATGTCTATTTTAAATCCTTCATGAGACCAATATGATAATTGATTGTGATATGCACTAAGTGAATCATTGTCATATTTTCACAAGCCTTTGTCTAAATTGAATTTTTTTTTACATCCTTGAATTGTATATATTTTTCTTTTATTCTCTTATCACTTTATTTGGTTGGTTAAATAATGAATTAAAAATGATTAATGTATACATGTTCCTTTGCTCGTATGTACTCGTAAATTCCCCATACTATACTTGTGATGAGTATACTTGCTCGTATGTGTTTTTTAGAATTAATGTTTAAATTAAAACTTGACCAAAGGATGTATTTAAATTTAATTATTTTTATACACCCAAACTTTACGCATAAAATTTTTGGCACCGTTTTTTAAGAACAATATCTTCAAAACTTGGATTTTATTGATTTAACTATATTTATATGTCTATATGTAAATATGTGAATATGCATATATGTTCCTTGTATGAATTGGTGGCATATTTTATTGTTTGTATAATTGTACTTTAATTTCACTATATATTGTAAATATGTAATTAGGTAGATACATGTTAATAATTACTAATTTGTTTTTGTATGTTTGAATATATTGTATATTTAGCTATTTAATTTTACCAACACCATGTTAATGTGAAATAAGTGTATTAATTGTATTCGGCTATTTGATGATTTGTACGTCAATAATTTTAAGTCAATACTAACTTTTTTTATTTTCAGGTTTGGATTTTCACTTATGTCACAGCACATAATATTTTGGGGCAAACTGAATTTATTTATTTTCTTTTATTTTATTTTTGTCTAATTTTTTAATTTATGCATTCTTATTTTAACTGTACGGTGTTCATGCATTCATTTATGATAGAATTTATTTATTTTTACATATTAAAAAAAAAAGAAGCAAACGAAAAGAAAAGCAAAAAAAAAAAAAAAAGCAATTTATTCAAAAAAAAGGGGGATAGCTTTGATTGAGCCATTACCCACCCCATATAACCTCTTTTTTTCTTCACTTTTTCTTCTTTTTTTTTTCACCTTTTCCTTATCTTGCTTAGATTTTTTTTTTTTTTGTTCTTTTGTTCTTTTGTTCTTTTCTCCTTTTTCTTTTGTTTTTCTTATTTTTTCTTGTTTGTCCCGTGAAGCAATCGACACCACTCTCTCCCTATGATTTGTTTTCTTTGTTTCTTTCTTCTTTTGTCTTTTTCCTCTATTCCTCTTTCTTCTTTGATTTTTCGTTCCCTATCCCTCTAGAAGACTACTTTCTTCTCTCTGCTCTTCACCATTTCCTTTCTTCATCTTTCTTCTTAGTGAATGCTTTGATTCCTCTACAAATTATCGCCTGAGAATTCAAAGTCCTTTAAAGCTTATAAGTTAGGGAATACAATGGTGCAAAACTCGCTTTATATTAAGGTAGATTTTATCCTCTTGAAATTGTTAGCATTTTGTATACTTATCTTGGAGGAAAAATTTACTGGATATAGAAATCTATTTGTTGAGTTTATTTGGTGGTAAAAAAAATGCATAGAATGGGTTGTTAATCTTGTGATTACTTCTAAAGTCTCTATGTATTTTTCTAAAATTTTTGCAAATATGGTAACTTTGGATAATTGGTGAGTATACTTGTGATATTTTTTTGTGTTGATTGAAGTTGGTGGAATTGTAGTTGACATTGTGCTTTTGCCATTTGAGTTGGATATTATCATTTTGAAGCATTGTTTTTCTTGAAAATCAAAAGTTTGGAAAAAGTTTTTTACTGAAAAGAGAACCATTTGCAAAGTGTGCTTGGTTGAGTCACAATGCCTAAAACAAAACAATTTTCCAAACCTCACAAATACACTAAAGCATGCTTAACTTTTGACCATTCTTCAGAGCTACCTTATTTTCATCCAAATATTTTCAATGATAAAAAATGTGAGGAAGGGTATGATGCTAGGGCCTCGAATAGGATCATTGTTGAAAAAACAATCAAGCCTTATCTTGATCGATCTTTAAATATAACTGAAATGTTTAGAATGATTGGTTGGGATCCTATTTTAGGTTTGAGAGGTGAATTTTGTCCTGCCCATGTAAAGGAATTTTATGCAAACATGAAAAGCAAAAGGTAAGGACATTTGAAATAAATTGAAACATCTGTAAAAGTCATGTCCGACATTTTGACTAGGGCTCAACTAGCTGCCATTTTAGGAGTACATGATAATGACCCTTGGATTGAAATTGATCACTACAATAAAATGATCTCTTCAGACCCAACATGGAATTTTAATGTTGCTTATCAATAGTTGGGTTTGGAACTAAAAACTTCTACACATGGTTCTTCTTTTCTCCCCAGCAATGATCTTTCTACTCAATGAAGGGTTATTTTGTATATCTTGTATTTCAATATTTTCCCTCGATTGAGTAGTTTGTATGAAGTTAGAATCATTTATATTTATATACTCTCTAAAACGCTTTGTGGAGAACCAATTCCCCTTGTCCCTTTGTTACTAACTTTTATGCGAGAGGTGGCGGCTTATGGCCTTGCTACCAAAGCATTTGTTTTTTTCTTTGGTGATTTCACAAGTTTTGAATGCTTTTGATATTTCTATGGAGAATGAACTTGTGGAACCTACTACCTCACGTAATGTAGTCACTGAACAAGTGTTAACTCATTGTGGTATAAGTTTAATACTACAACATTTACATGGTTAAGGCCAAGGGAGGTTCCTCAACCTAGCATTTCTGATCTTCTAGTTGAGCAAGAAGAGGAACCTTCTCAACCACGAAGGTATTCTGGGAGACCATCAAGTGTCAGTGATAATATTCAAGCCAATATTCATACATCTTTAGAGCATTTGAAGGATGAAATGGCTGGACTAAAGGCAGATATAGCTGATATGAGGGTGAGGCATGATCAATGGTTTGATAAGATTGAGCATACTCAGTAACATCATGAAGATATTTTGCACAATCTAAGACTCAATCATGACATTCAAGGAGATTATTGGCAACAATATTAGGAGAGATAATGATATGATCTTGAGTGGGCTTTTTTTCTTGGTGTTGTAGGTGGTTTAGTTGGTTATGAGTTTAGCTCATCCAATAGGACCAAAACAGAGATTTTTCTTGAGGCAAAAAGGAGAAAATGAAACTAACAACCTACCCTCTATCAAACCCTTGAAGAACTAGGCTTCAAATACCCTCAAGAATAGTAGAAAGTTCTACTATAATCTCACCCCAATATCCTTAAAGCAACAAAGGCAAACAAGAATAAATAGAATAGAGAAAATAGGCACCCAAGTAATGAAATTCAAACAAACCTTAGAAGAGCAAAGTAACTAAGACCCATTCAAAGAAACCACATTGGATTATCCAAAAGGTTTTATAGACTTATTCATAAGGAGGACTAACCCTTAAGGATGTTCTTGAACAAAATCAACAAGGAAGCTAGGCCTCTCAAGACTCTCTCATCAAATTTGAATAAAGTGTGTGAATTGTCTTGTCAAATAACTAAAAGTTGTATTTATACTACCCTAACCCTAGCTAAGTAATTCCTGAGGTTCTAATACAATTTAGGGTCTTCATAAATCTTTACAAACATTTAAAATGGAAGTAAACCAGAGAAAACATAAAAGACGCGGGACAGCAATCAGCTGCCTAGGCCCTAGCCGACGCCGGCTAGGGATTCTACAGTCGGCGCCAGTTGCGTGCTGCTTCCCGGGCCGTCATGTGCAGATTGAAGCCGGCGCCGGTTGTCCACTGAAAGGCCTCCCTTCAGTTAAATTTCGTCCGTCTCTATTGCCGGCTTGAGTTCTTGTTGGGATTTTTCTTGGATAGTCATCAAAATGAGCTCTTGGCTAGCTTCCTCAACCTTCCAACCCTCTATCATCCTCAAGTGAGATTTCATGAGCAATTGAATATCAACTTGAAGCTTCTTAGTTCTAGATCTTTTCATTGGTCCTTGTCCTTGTACAGTCACGCCTCTTCCTTCTTTATCTTGACCTCCATAATGAAGCGGAGTCTCATCATCTCCCCCTTCTTAGAAAGGATTCGTATCCGAATCATTGCCATAATCTACATCAAAGGGTGAGAGGTCACTAACATTGAAAGTGGTGCTAACATGGTACTCACCGGGTAAATCTATCTTATAAGCGTTATCTCCAACTTTGGCGAGAACTTGAAATGAACCATCCCCCCTTGGATCTAATTTGCTTCGTCGTTGCGTGGGAAGTCTCTCCTTGCGAAGATGCATCCATACCCAATCGCCTGGTTCAAGTGACACATTTTTCCTTTCTTGATTACGCTGATGAGCGATCTCTTCATTTCATTTTGCGATGGTTACTTTCACCTTTTCATGGAATGCCTTCACCATTTCTGCCTTCTTAACTCCATCGAGGTTCATCCGTTCACCAATAGGCAAGGGAACCAAATTTAAAGGAGTTAGAGGATTAAAATCATACACAATTTCAAAAGAAGAATAAGAAGTGGTAGAATGAATATCCCTATTGTAAGCAAACTCAATGTGTGACAAGCATTCCTCCTAATTTTTCAAGTTTTTCTTGATTATGGTCCGCAAGAATTGGGTGAGTGTTCAGTTGACCACCTCCGTTTGTCCATCCATTTGAGTATGAGAAGCTGTGGAAAACAAGAGATTAGTACAAAGTTTGTTCCATAATACTCTCCAAAAGTGGGTAAGGAATTTAGTATCCCTATCCGAGATAATAGTACTTAGGATCCCATGCATTCTCACCACTTCCTTAAAGAATAAATCTGCAAAATATGGTGCATCATTAGTCTTGGAATAAACCACAAAGTGAGCCATTTTGGAGAATCGATCAACAATCACAAATATGGAGTCTTTACCCCCCTTGGACTTAGGCAATCCTAAGATGAAGTCCATTGAAATATCAACCTAAGGCACATTAGGTGTGGGCAAAGGAGTATAAAGACCACGTGGAAGAGATTTAGACTTAACTCGCCTACAAATAATATATTGAGAATAATGTTTCTCTACATCTTTTCTCATTTTTTGCCAAAAGAAATATTCCTTAAGAATGCCTAAGGTCTTTGCAATACCAAAATGCCCCATTAGTCCCCCACTATGGGCCTCCTTGACTAGCAACTCCCTAATAGAACCCTTTGGCACACAAAGCCTTGCTTGCCTAAACAAGAAACCATCATGCCTATAATATTTAGCAAATGCACATTTCTCACAAACATGGAAAATATCCCCAAACTCCTTATCATCAACATACAAATCCTTCACAAGTTCAAAACCAAGAAGTTTAGCATCCAAAAAGTTTAGTAGTGCATACCTTCGAGATAGTGCATCCGTTACCACATTTTCCTTACCCTTCTTCTATTGAATAACATAAGGAAATGTCCCAATAAACTCCATCCACCTAGCATGTCTTTTGTTCAAATTTTGTCGGCTTTTGAGGTGTTTAAGGTCTCATGATCGGTATGAATGACAAACTCTCTTGATAAAAGATAATGTTGCTAATATTCTAGGGTCCACACCAAGGCAAAAAGCTCTTTGTCATAAGTAGAGTAGTTGAGGGCTGTCTCAGATAATTTCTCACTAAAGTATGCAATGGGTTTTCTATCTTAGGTCAAGACCACACCTATTCCCACCCCATTTGCATCACACTCTATTCAAATGTCTTCTCAAAGTTTGGAAAAATAAGAATTGGAGCTTGGCTTAATTTGTCTTTGAGGGTTTGAAAAGCTTGTTGTTGGGCTTCCTCCCACCTAAATCCCACATTTTTCTTTACCACTTCGGTTAGAGGGGTCGCTATGGTGCTAAAATTTTGAATGAACCTCGTACAGAAGTTAGCTAGCCCATGGAAACTACAGACTTGGGTAATGGAGGTGGGGGTGGGCTAATCTTGGATGACTTTTACTTTTCCCTCATCAACCTTAATCCCTTTGGCACTCACAACATACCCAAGGAATGTAATCCTCTCCAAACAAGTCTCAAGAGTAGCATATAATCTCTCTCTTCAGAGGGCAACAAGCACACTTTGAACATGATTCAAATTATCCACATATGATTTGATATAGATTAATATATTATCAAAGTACACAACAATAAATTTTTCAATGAATTCCCTCAAAATATGGTGCATTAATCTCATGAAAGTACTAGGAGCATTAGACAATCCAAAGGGCATGACAAGCCATTCATAAAACCCTTTGTTTGGTTTTAAAAGCCGTTTTCCATTCATCCCCTTCTTTTATTCTAATTTAGTGATAACCAGATTTCAAATCAATTTTAGAAAAGATGCACACACCAAAGAACTCATCAAGTAAGTCATCTAGCCTAGGAATGGGATAGCAGTACTTTACCGCGTGATGTTGTTGATAGCGTGACAATCCACGCACATACCCCATGTCCTATCCTTTTTGGGCACCAAGAGAACCGGAACCGCACATGGGCTTAGGCTCTCTCTCATATGTCCCTTCTCAAGCAATGCCTCCACTTGCTTTTGCAATTCCTTGGACTCTTCCGGGATGCTTCTATATACCGGTCGGTTAGGGATGTCGGCTTCGGGCACAAAGTCGATTTGATACTCTATCCCTATTATGGGTAGTAGTCCTCCGGGCACCTCCTTTGGAAAAACGTCTTCTAATTCTTGAAGAATAACTACAATTTCATTAGGCAAAGACAATGTAAACTCATTAGTAGAAACATAAGAACCTTTGCATAAAAGAAGAATAACCGATTCCTTAGCTTCTATACCCTCTATGACCTCACTTTCTTTTGCAAAGAAATTCACTCTTCTTTTACCTCCCCTCTCTTGTCCTTACTTACTCCTATCCTTGATCATCAAAGGTACTTATTTGTCCATCTTCTCTCTCAACTCTTTTTTTTTTCTCTTTTGTTCTTTCCTCTCAATTTCTTGTTTTTGTTTGATATCTTGCACTCCCTTCTTCTTTTCTTTCTCCTTCATGATTCTTTGATCTTTGTTCACCTCACTAGAGGCCATAGGTTGAGGGTAAACTTAGTTCCCTTCTTGAGTAAGGAATAAGTATTCTTCCTCCCATCATGTTTTACATGCCTATCATATTACCAAGGCCTCCCTAGGAGCAAGTGACCCGCTTGCATGGGTACCACATCACATAGCACATCATCCTTGTACTTTCCCATCTCAAAAGACACCAAAACTTGTTTGTTTACTCTCAATTCCCCGCTATCGTTCAATCATTGCAATTTGTAGGGCTTAGGGTGTTTAATCCATTTCATGTCTAATTCTTCAACTAAATTTGTACTAATCACATTAGTACAACTCTCACTATCCACAATGACACTACAAGGGGTCTTGTTGATTAGACACTTAGTATAGAAAATGTTCTCTTTTTATTGGTGATCTTGATCTTCAATGGCTTGTAATTTAAATGACCTTCTTGTGACTCCCACTAAAGAGTATTCTTGACCAACAACTTCCCCTTCATCACTTTTCTCTTCCCCATTTCCCTCTTGGTCTCCTTGGTATCTTTCTCCTTCTTCTTTTTCGTCGGTAGAAACCTCACCATAGGGATTAGTATCTATCGTTCTCTTGCTTGGACACTCATGGGAAGTATGTCCATATCCAATGCACTTAAAACACTTGATATACCTATTCCTTTGTGGCCTCTCTATGGCTTTTCTCTTGTCCTTGTTCCAACATTCCCTAGGTTTCCAATCCTCCCTAGACTTTCAATCCTCTCTAGGTTTTCAACCCTCCCTTAGTTTGTTGAAGTCTCTTTGAATTGGCTTAGGGGCTTCATCCTTCTTAATTGGCATCTTACTAGTAGTGTTGGGGATTGGAAGTGATGGTCTAGTAAATGCTCTCCTCTTTAATTGCCTCTCAATCTTCGTAGCGGCATGTACCATGTCCTCCAATTGTTTATAGGGGTGCAACACAACCAAATTGGCAACTTCCTTATTTAATCCTCTCAAGAACCTTGCCCTTGTTGCCCAAGGATCCTCATTTATTTGAGCTTTCATCAACATTACTTCCATCTCTTTATGGTAATCTTCCATACTCTTGTTCCCTTGCTTGAATGATTGGAGCATTTGGTAAAGATCATTGTAGTAATGGTATGGTATAAATATAGCCATCATCGTATCTTTCAACAAATTTCAACTAGCCACGGTTTTCACTCCCATTTGTCTCATTTGTGCACTAACTTGCTCCCACAAAACCAAAGCATACTTCACAAATCCCAAGATAGCCAACCTCACATTTGACCTCTCACTATAGGTATGATTTTCTAGGAAGATTTCGATCTTACTCTCCCACTCGAAATATGTTTTGGGGTCACTCTTGCCATAGAATGTGGGCACTTTCAATTTATTGCGGTTCAACTCCCTCTTCTCATCATTTCCTTCTCGTCTACCTCATCTATTGTTCCATCCTCTATTGTGTTTCCTAAAGGCTTCAACTTGTTCCCCCTTATACTATTTATCAACTCCCTCAAACTCTCTTTCTAACCTCCTTGGGTTGTTCCCATCATTCCTTCATTGACCCCTACCTTGTCCTCCTCTCATACCATGTCTTCCCCCTCTCATAGGAGCTTGTTGGAATCCCCCGATAGAGTGCTCATCTGACTCTTCCCCTTGTTGGACATTTAACGGAGGAGTATGGGCATTACAATCCCTCATCCTAGGGTTAGGTACTTCAAATCGCTATTGGCCTTTCCTTTGTGCGCGGTAGAAGATTGTCCAAGATGATTTATCAATTTTCTTGCCATGTTTTGAAACTCACTTTGCATAGTCCTCATTATAGCTTGCAAGTCATTACACAAAATCCTAGCATCAATTTGTTCTTCTTGAGATCTACTAGGTCTACTTGGGTTAGGCTTAGAGATCTCTTGGTTATGAGCCATGGTGGTGGAATATTTACTTATTTATACCTGCAAAACAAAAAAGATTAAGAAGAAAAATAGATCCTCACTTTACTTCCTTGCGTATTGGCTCTCAAAGGTTGGTCACTCCATACTCGTGTTTACTCTCTTAGACTCTTTTAATAATAGTCTCTCTCTTACCTTTTTCTCAATATTCAAGTCTTTTTGTTCAATCCCACTCTTTCCAATAGCTAAAGATTTAGTCCAACTTAGTGAATTAAACAAATCAATGAATTTTTCCAATTATGGGGTCTTAGGGGAATTTCAACAAACATTTGTTGGGCACCTCAAGCAAACAAATTTTTATTCAAAAATTTCAAGAAATGTGGACTCAATCAACACAAGAACAAACATTTAAATGTAAAAAGAAACACTTCTAAATAAGAAACAAACAAGAGTTAACAAGAATAAAGAAACAAGAATACTAGAACTAGGATAATGAAGAACAAGATGATCATAAGTGTGCACTAGTAAAGTTGAGTTCAATGAGTATGGAATTGAACAACAGAGTGATATACTAAGTCCCAATATTTCAAGGAATGAAAATTAAGAATCAAAGTTCCCAACTATAGCAAAAAACATTCTCATAGAATATTTATCAAACACCTTAGCTGCAATCCCGTCACTTAAGAACAACCAACATTTTCATCCATATTCAAGCCAATTTTCACCACAAATACAAGAAAAATTTGTTCCCAAGGATTATATTAACATCAAGATGCAATTTTTCCAAAGAAAATTCAAGGTATAACAAAGATTTCATGACTTTTTTGGAGCATGTTTTTTAGTTACGGGATTTCTCTGTTTTTCTTCAACTTTGTAAGGCTCCTTATCTTGCTTCCAAGCTTTGATTGAAATCAAGGCTTTCCTTGCTCTAATACCAAACTCTTTGATATAATCTTAAGTGGGCTTTTTTTCTTGGTGTTGTGGGTGGTTTAGTTGGTTATAAGTTTAGCTCATCCAATGGGACCAAAATAAAGATTTTTCTTGAGGCAAAAAGGAGAAAATGAAACTAACAACCTACTCTCTATCAAACCTTTGAAGAACTAGGCTTCAAAGACCCTCAATAATAGTAGAAAGTTCTACTATATTCTCACCTCAATATCCTTGAAGCAATAAAGGCAAACAAGAACAAATAGAATAGAGAAAATAGGCACCCAAGTAATGGAATTCAAACAAACCTTAGAAGAGCAAAGCAACTAAGACCTATTCAAAGAAATTATATTGGATTATTCAAAAGATTTTATAGACTCATTCATAAGGAAAACTAACCCTTAAGCATGGTCTTGAACAAGATGAACAAGGAGGCTAGGCCTCTCAAGACTCTCTCTTCAAATTTGAATAAAGTGTGTGAATTATCTTGTCAAATCACTAAAAGTTGTATTTATACTACCTTTAACTCTAGCTAAGTAATCCCTGAGGTTCTAATACAATTTATGGTCTTAATAAGTCTTTAAAAACATTTAAAATGGAAGTAAACCGTAGAAAACATAAAAAACGCAGGGCAGCAATCAACTGCCTAGGCCCCTAGCCAGTGCCGGCTAGGGATTCTACAACCGGCGCCAGTTGCGCACTGCTTCCTGATCCTTCGCGTGCAGATTAAAGCCGGTGCTGGTTGTTCGCTGGAAGGCCTGTCTTCGGTCAAATTTCGTCCGTCTCTATTGCCGGTTTAAATTCTTATTGGGGTCCTTCTTGGATAGTCACCAAAATGAGCTATTGGCTAGCTTCCTTAACCTTCCAACCCTCTTCCATCCTCGAGCAAGATTTCATGAGCAATTGAAGATCAACTTGAAGCTTCTTAGTCCTAGATCTTGTCATTAGTCCTTGTCCTTGCGTGGTCACGCCTCTCCCTTCTTGATCTTGACCTCCATGATAAAGTGAAGTCTCATTAAATAATGAGGACCTCGTTATCCATTTAGAGGTTGTGGTGGTCTATTTGCTGGTACTTTTGGAGGACAATTTGGAGGCCCGTTTGGAGGCTCTACTTCAGGGGGTTTTTAAAGGTTTTGACTTTCTATTTTTCTTTTCTTTTAATTTTTATTGTTCTTTTATTTTGTTTTCTTTTAGTTCCTTTTTAGGCTTTTACTTATTGTGTTTATTTTTTTCTTTTTGTAGGTTTCTTTTATGTTTATGCCATTGCATCTTTCTACTTTTTGAAGGAGTACTTCTCTTTTCGTGGAGCTAATCTACATTGGGGAGTATTATTTTCTTATCCCTCTTTACATTTTTTGTCACTTGGTTATGCTTTCTTGTACTATTTTAGGCCATTGAGGACAATGTCCAATTTAAGTGTAGGGGAGGGATTTAACATTTTGCTCAAGTGCATTTGTTTGGAGATTCAATGGATTTTTTTGACTATGGGAATTTTTAATTGCTATAAATTGATTTTGCCTATGATAAGGTTCAAATTTTCTTATTCACGTTGGACATGATTTTGTCATTCAAATTGGTTAGATTTTATTAATTAAAATTATGTATTAAGTTGAATATGTTAAGTCATGGGAATTTAATTTAATCTTGGTTATATTTTAGTATTTGAATTTTATTATGCTTTTCTTGTTTGGATATGGATGATGTGATGAAATATGAGAAGAGTTATTGATTACTTTTTGATTTATGGTTATTTAAATTTGTTTAACTTGGGGTTGTGAATAAGGATGGTGAGAATTGAAAAGAGAGGGTGCATTTTTCTTTTGGTAAGAATGAAAAAAAATGAGCAGGAAAAAAAATATATGTTTATTTTATTTCAAAAGAAAATGCTTATCTTGTTAAGAAATTGCTTAAGGTGGCCAATACAGTTAGTGGAGGAGAAGAAACAAGAAGCATCACACTTTCTTGAGGCTAATTCTCGAAAAGAAAAAGGAAAAAAAAATTAGGGGCCAATATAGTGCGTGAAGGTAATATTCATGCACTTGAGGCTGAAAAAATAAAACTAACAGTGATTGAAAATTTTTGATGAAAAATAAAAAAAAAACAGCATGAGTGTCTCCTTATTTTACTACTTAGAGTTTTGTAAATTTGATTCTATAAGTTTTGAAGGGGTTAAACAACTTGAGTTGTATGATTTGTGTTGTCTATGTCTTGGCTGGAAGGGTGAAATAATTTTCTTAGACTAAAATATAAACTTGTTTAACTTAATTTTGAGAGTCTTGGTATGTTTGATTTAATGCATGAGTTTAAAAAGATTTTCAACAAGTTGAATGATAGACAAATTTTTATCTAATTTTAGAAAAGAAATTGTGACTTTGTTATAGATGAATTTTAGAAGAGCTAAATTTGTATTTTATGCTTTGTACTTTGCTTAGAGACAAGCAAAGATTCAAGTGTGGAGGAATTGATATGGTCTAAATTTATATATATATTCTTGTTATTTGAGTATATTTTATGACACGTTTAATACAATAATTATTCATATTCCTTCTTATTTGATATTTCACTTATAAAAATATTTTTCTTTAATTTTATGCAAAAATAGGTGAATCTGGAGTAAAATTGGAAAAGTTACAGTTAAGACTCGGTACCAGGCCAAGAAGATGGACTTAGTGCTGAGACAAGTCTAGAGTAAAGCAGAAAAAGAAATTGGAACCACAAAATTGGTTGTTGTTCTGTGAGCATGAAATTGGAAAATAGCAAAAGAAAAGGAAACAAGAAGTGAAGCTATGGCTTGCAGCTCAACAAAAGACACAAAGGAAACAAAAAAAGAACAGCGCGGTGGGCTAAGTCTGCAAACAAAACAAATCAAACAAAGAAAAGGGAAAAGGACAAAGGAACATCATGGGGGAGGATGCAACCAAACATAGAGAATGGCTCGGCGGCTCGGTAGAAGAAAAGGGCAAAGCTTGCGGCTTGGAAGGATCGGCTTGGTTGAAGCCGATTTCAAGAAGGAAAGCAATCTTGGTGGTGTGGGCTTCAATAGATGGCTCAATTAAGTGGCTTTAGTCGGCTTCAATAAAAAGGAAATTTTGATGGCTCGATTGCTGGACTTTGTGGCTTAGTTTCAATTGAACAAATAATAGAGGCTTCCGCATAAAAAGATAAACAGAGTGCCTAATTCTTTCTCAAATTAAGGTGGTGGATTTTGTAATTAATTCTAGATTTCTAATAGGAAACTACTTCTTTTGTTTTTGTATTTTAAAGAAGTTTGTAAGTCTATAAAAATTATCTATTCATGTATGTAATAAAGTGTGCTAAATATGGGGAATTAGAAATACTTTTTAGAGTGCACCTTTACTATTTTCTCTAGAGAAATTTGTCATTCAAGGAGCATTGGTTTTGAAGAAGTTTTCATTAGAAATTGAAGGACTTGTTCGTGAGTATTTATCTCTTTCTTTTGATTTATTTTTCTTGAACAATGATGAGTTTAATTCTCTAATTGTATTTAGATATTGTTCTTGGATTTATAATTTTGAGTTAATTTAGTCATTTGATTAATTAATTATTTTCCTTGGTATTTGATTGCTTGTGTTCTTAAGGAGTTGGTTGATTGTTTTTTGTTGTTAACTTACTTGAAAAAAGAGTTGATAATGACTTCAATTAATTAATTTCATATTTGTAATCTCTTAACTTGCCTGAAAAATAGGTTAATTGTTAAGGACTTCGTAATCAACGGTTAGTTGATGATTGCTAGAATATTGATTTATCGACTAATTTCATGTTTTAAATCACTTAGAATATAATAGTTTATATGAGGATTGATTTTAATGCATCTTTTAGATAAATTGGTTGAGATAGAATATGTTTACTAATTTAACTAGAAGATAGTGATTCCATGTATTGCAAACGAAGTCAGTCTATTCTAAATCCTTCATGAGACCGAGATGATAATTGATTGTGAAATGTGTTAAGTGATTCATTGTCATATTTTTAAAAGCCTTTGTCTAAATTGCATATTTTCACTCCCTTGAGTTGTATATATTTTTCTTTTTATTATCTTCTCACTTTTTTTGGTCGGTTAAGCAATGAATGAAAAGTTATTAGTGTTTACTTGTTCCTTTGAGTATCGATACTTGTTAGTTCCCTATACTATTTTTACGATAAGTATACTTGTTTGTATGTGTATTTTGGGATAAATGCTTTAATTAAAACTTAGGTAAGGGATTGATTTAAGTTTAATAATTTTTATAAAGCCAAAATTTGTGCATCAAAATTTTGAAGCTATTGTCGGGGAACAATATCGTGAAAGTTTGAATTTTGTTAATTTAGCCATGTTTATATGTCTATATATAAATATGTGAATTTGTATATATGTTTTTTGTATGAATTGGTGCCATATTTTGTTGTTTGTACAATTATACTTTAATTTCACCATATATTTTAAATATGTAAATAGGTAGATACACGTTAATAATTACTAACTTGTTTTGTATATTTAGCTATTGAATTGTACCAACTCTATGTTAATGTGAACTAAGTGTATTAATTGTATTCGACTATTTGATGATTTTTACGTCAATATTTTTAGGTCAATACTAACTCGTTTTATTTTCAAGTTTGAACTTTCGCTTATGTTACACCACACGATATTTTGGGCAAACTGAATTTATTTTTATTTTATTGTATTTTATTATTTTTAATTTTAGTCTAATTTTTTAATTTATACATTCTTGTTTTTACTGTATGCTATTCATTTAGAGTAGATTTTATTTATCTTTATACATTAAAAAAAAAGAAGAAGAAGCGAACAAAAAGAAAAACAAAAAACAGTTCATTCGGAAAAAAAAAAAAAATGGGATAGCTTTGACCGAGCCATTCCCCACCCCATTTTTCCTTTATTTTTTCTTCACTTTTTCTTTTTCTTTTCTTCTTGTTTTTCTTTTCTCACCTTTTCCTTTTCTTTCTTAGATTTCCTCCTTTTTTTTTGTGCTTTTTTTCTTTTCTCCTTTTTCCTGTTTTTTCTTACTTGTCCTGTGAAGCAACCGACACCACCCTCTCCTTATAATTTGTTTTCTTTGTTTTTTTCTTATTTTGCCTTTTTCTTCTATTCCTCTTTCTTCTTTGATTTTCCATTACCTATTCCTCCAGAAGACTACTTTTTCTCTCTACTCTTCACTATTTGCTTTCTTCATCTTTCTTCTTAGGTGAATGCTCTGATTACTCTACAAATTATCCCCCGAGAATCCAAATTCTTTTAAAGCTCCTAAGTTGGGGAACACATTGGTGTAAAACTCGCTTCATATTAAGGTAGATTTTATCCTCTTGAATTTGTTGGCATTTTGTATACTTATTTTTGAGGAAAAATTTACTGGACATGGAAATCTATTTATTGAGTTTATTTGGTGGTAGAAAAATGTATAGAATGGGTTGTTAGTCTTGTGATTACTTCTAAAGTCTCTATGTATTTTTCTGAAATTTTTGCAAATATGGTAATTTTGGATAATTGGTGAGCATACTTTGTGATATTTTGCTGTGTTGATTGAAGGTGGTGGAATTGTAGTTGACATTGTGCTTTTGATAATTGAGTTGGACATTATCATTTTGAAGCATTGTTTTTCTTGAAAATCAAAAGTTTGGAAAAAGTTTTTCACTGAAAAGAGAACCATTTGCAAAGTGTGTTTGGTATAGTGAAAATGCCTAAAACAAAACAATTTTCCAAACCTCACAAACGCACAAAACCATGCTTAACTTTTGACTCTTCTTCAGAGCTACCTTCTTTTCATCCAAAGAATTACAATGATAAAAAATGTGAGGAATGGTATAATGCTAGGGCCTCGAATAGGATCATTCTTGAAAAAATAATCAAGCCTTCCCTTGATCGATCTTTAAATACAACTGAGATGTTTGGAAGGATTGGTTAGGGTCATATTTTAGGTTTGAGAGGTGACTATTGTCCTGCCCTTGTAAAGGAATTTTATGCAAACATGAAAAGCAAGAGGCAAGGACATTTGAAAAAAATTGAAATATCTGTAAAGGAATCTCCATCATTTTGACTAGGGCTCTACTTGCTGCCATTTTAAGAGTAGATGATAGTGGCGCTTGGATTGAAATTGATCACCATAATAAAATGACCTCTTCAAACCCAACTTGGAATTTTAATGTTGCTTATCGATAGTTAGGTTTGGAACCAAAAAATTCTACACAGTGTTCTTTTTTCCTCCCCAAATGTAATGATCTTTCTGCTCAATAGAGGGTTATTTTGTATATCTTATGTTTCAATGTTTGCCCTTGATTGAGTAGTTTGCTTGAATTTAGAATAATTGATGTTTATATATTCTCTAAAAGGCTTCGTGGAGAAGCAATTCCCCTTGCCCCTTTATTACTAACTTTTACGCGAGAGGTGGCGGCTTATGGCCTTGCTACCAAAGCATTTGTTCTTCCTTTAGTGATTTCACAGGTTTTGAATGTTTTTGATATTTCTATAGAGAATGAACTTGTGGAACCTACTATCTCACGTAATGTAGTCATTAAACAAGTCTTGACTCATTGTGGTTATAAGTTTAATACTATAACATCTACATAAGAGGAACCTTGCCAACCACAAAGGTATTTTGGGTGACCATCAAGTGTCAGTGATAACATTCTAGCCAACATTCATACATCTCTAGAGCATTTAAGGGACTAAATGGCTGGACTGAGGGTAGGCATAGCTGTTATGAGGGTGAAGCATGATCAACAGTTTGATAGGATTGAGCATACTCAGCAACGTCACGAAGATATTTTGCGCAATCTAAGATTCAATCAAGACATTCAAGATGATTATTGGTGACAATATTAGGAGAGACAAGGACGACCTCGTGATCCATTCAGAGGTCATGATGGTTTATTTGGTGGTACTTTTGGAGGACAATTTGGAGGCCCTTCTGGAGGCTCTACTTCAGGGGGTTCTTACAGGCTTTGACTTTCTATTTTTCTTTTCCTTTAATTTTTATTGTACTTTTATTTTGTTTTCTTTCAATTCCTTTTTAGGATTTTACTTAGTGTGTTTATTTTTTTCTTTTTATAGGTTTCTTCTATGTTGATGCAATTGCGTCTTTTGGATTTTTGAAGGAGCACTTCTCTTTTCGTGGAGTTAAACTACCTTAGGAATGTGATAGGGACAAAATTCATCTATATTTTCCTAGTTAATTGTGGATGTTTTGTGATACATTTGTTGTAATAACTAGGCATATTCCTTCATATTTGATATTTTATCCTTGGAAAGGCATTTTGGAATTTTATTGTAGAAAATGATGAAAAATGAAAAAACCATCGTCGTCAGAGCACGGCTAGCACTGGTTGATTTGTGAATTTTGGGTGTATAAAAATCATCAAATTTAAATCTATCACTTAGTTAAGTTTTAATTAAAATATTAATCTCAAAATACACATACGAGCAAGTATACTCATCACAAGCATAGCATAGGAAATTAATGAGTATTAATCCTCAAAGGAACAAGTACACACTAATCACTTTTCATTCATTGTTTAACATGTAAAATAAATTGATAAAGAAATTAAAATCAAAACAAAATATATATACAACCCATGGAGAGAAAAATATATAATTCAATAGTTATTCTTAAAAGTATGACATGAATCATCTAATACTTATCACAACCAATTATTTTCTTGGTATCATAAAGGAATATAAAGTAAAATTCAATAGTTTCTTAAGTCATGAATCTATTTATCTAAATTCCACTTCTTTCCCAATCTATAGAATTACTATCTCTTGATTAAATTAGTAGATTTTTCAATCGCACTAAAACAACCAAAAGATGCATTAAACTCATTTTCTTATAAATTATCCATATACTCTAGGTGATAATAAATATGAAATTAGCCAATAACCATATGGTTTAGGCGAAATTAACTAATCTTTAATTACTTCAGTTTTTAATCTTAACTTCGTTTCTCAAGTCCGTCATGAAATAACAAATATGTAGAATTGATTAAATTAAACTCAATCTAACTTCGTTTCCCAAGTCCATTAGATATAAATTTAATTCCATCAACCTATCAAATAAAATCAAGTAATCAAACACCAAGGAAAATAATTAATTAATCAAATAACTAAATTAACTCAAAATCATAAATTTAAGAATAATATTCAAATACAATTAAAGAATTAAAATCATCATTGTTCAAGAAAAAGAAAACAAAGGAAAGAGATAAATACTCATAGACAAGTTTTTCGATTTCCAATGAAAACTCCTTCAAAAATTAATGCGCCTTGAGCAATTTCTCTAGAAAAATATTAATGGTGCACTCTAAAAAATATGTCTAAGTCTCCATATTGAGCACCCTATTTTCTACGTAATTTGGCTTTATTTATAGGCTAACAAATTTCCTAAAACTCTAAAACCAAAAAGTAGTAGTAATTTCCTAATAAAATTCTAAATAAAAATAAAGGAAGTCCATGAGTTAATTTGTGAAACAATTGGAAACTTGGTTATGTCTTTTTGCACTGAAGCACATTCTTTCTCTTGAATTTGGCTTCCCCTGAGCCATTCATCTTTTCTGTCGAGCTAACTAAATTTCCTTTCTTTTTTTTTTGAAGCCAACTTGCCCAAGCCATGAAGCCTATTCATTGCATCTTTAGCCAAGCTTCCAAAATTTCTCCTTTTGCTCTCGGCTTGCACGAGCCGTGAACCAAGCCACCCACTGTTTCCATCTTATGCTTTCTTCTTGTTGAGCCGCAGCTTAGTCGAACCGCTGCTTAGCTTTAGGCATCCTTTCTAGGATGTCTTACATCCTGGGCATGATAGATTTTTGTCCTCTTCCTTTTTTCCTTTGTTTCTTTGTTTTTCTTTTCCTTGACCCACTGATTTTGTTGCTTCTTTTTCCCTTTTTTCTTTTTTTTTCAATAAAGCCAACTAAGCGAGCCGTGGCTTATCCTTGAGCCATTGTTCCCCTTTTCTTTCTTTTAACCAATTTCCAATTGCTCATCTATTTTGTCCTTTATTTTTTTTCTTTGCTTTTCTCTATTATTCCAGTATAGGACCGGCACTAGGTCCATCTTCTTGGCCTGGTGCTAGGTCTGCACTGAAAAATTATACAATTAGCTCCAAATGGCACCTATTTTTGTATAAAATTACAGAAAAGCATCTTTATAAGTGAAATATCAAATCTGAAGGAATATGACTAGTTATTGTATTAAAAGTTTCTCAAATTAACTTTAAATAACTAGAAAAATAATAATGATTTTAACCCCTATCATTGGCCATGACTAACGAAACTGGGGCTGGCTCTATTCTCGAAACAAGGGGATTTTAGTTGAAAAAACAGAGTAGATCGGGCCGACTAGAGCACGACCAATGTTAACCGTAACCCACGAAGCCAGCGCTGGCTCCATTCTACCAAATGTCAGCTAGCTTTTCCTTTTACGAGTAGATTTGGTAATTTTCCAAGAGTTTTGATATTTTTCAATCTCTACTCAGCCCAGAACTCTTAGAGGATGAATTTTAGTGTCTTGAAAGCCTATTTAAATAAGAAAAACACAAGATAAAAGGAGGAATTCAAGGATCAAATAAGCAAATCACTCTTCGAATGAGGAATTTATCAAATCAAGGAGTATTATTCAAGGGAGAAAATGGAGGCTTGTCTATGAGTTCTTTCTGTTTTTTTTTTCTAGAATAATAATTTAATTAATATTTTCATTGTAATTTGACAATATTTTAGGATTCATGATTTTTGTATTAATTTAGCTATTTGATCAATTTTTATCATTCTTGATGTTTGATTACTTGTGATCATAGAAGAATTGATGAAGTTCGATTTGCTTCTAATTGATTTGGAAAACGATGTTAGGAGTTGATTTAATTTTATTGGTTTCATATTTGTGATTTCTTAACGGACTTAGAAAACGAAGTTAAGCCAAAGAACTTAAGTAATCAAAGATTAGTTAATTTCATCTAGAGTATAAGGTTGTTGGCTAATTTCATGTTTATGAGGAATTGTGCTTAATGCATCTTTTGGTTATATTGGTTTGATTGGGAAATCTGCTAATTTAATCAAGAGGCAGTGATTCACGGATTGGGAAAGAAGTGGAGTCTATATAAGTGAATTCATGACTTGGCAAAAACTTTATTTTATATTCTTTCATGATGCCAAGAGGATGATTACTTGAGATAATTGCTAGATGATTCATTATTATGTATTCTAGGATAGTTGTCTAAATTGCATATTTCTACGTCCTTGAATTGTACATATTTCTTTATTTTTCTTTTGATTACTTTATCACTTTATGTGGGTCGGTTAAACAATGAATGCAAAGTGACTAGTGTATACTTTCTCATTTGAGGATCGATACTCATTAATTCCCCATGATATACTTGTGATGAATATACTTGCTCATATGTGTATTTTAGGATTAATGTTTTAATTAAAAATTGACCAAGAGATCAATTTAAATTTCATAATTTTATACACCCAAAATTTACGCATTGAGTTTTTTTTGGCTCCGTTACCTAGGAGCAATATCATGAAGGTTTGAATTTTGTTGATTTAATTACGTTTATATGTTTATATGTCTATATGTAAATATGTAAATGTGTGTATTTGTACCTTGTATGAATAGGTACCATATTTTGTTTTCTTGTACACTTGTAATTTAATGTCCCTACGCATTGTAATTTTTCTAACGTAATTTGTGAATATGTACTAACTGTCTAACTTGTAAATTCTATAACCACACTATTTTTTGTTTTCAATAGACCTTGCCATTAGTATATGACCCGATGATCTAAAGTCAATATAGTATATTTTGATCCTGAGTGTTGGATTGTATACCCTCTTAGACTAGGTTTCTGATGTAAAATCGAATATTTTAATGAAAGAATTTATTTTCAGAAATTGTTTGTGAATTTACTTTTTGTTTGTGCACGATTTTCATTTGGAACAGGCCCATTGTGTTTAAATAAGTGATCCATGTGAATAGTGGTCTTTCACAGTAAGGTATGTATCACGGGTTATTTAACACATAAACATTTGTTCTTAACCTATTGATGAGACTGGGAACCTCATCATGTTTAGGTTATTATGTTATGAATTCTAAATGGGGAATGGCTTACCTTTAGCCAGTGGGTAGTCCACTCACTTCATGACATAAGCGTATTTCGAATACGTAGAACATGACCTGTAGTAGTGGTTTCTCAAAGTACTATATAGTAGAAACCTAGACTACTACTGCTACAGCGTGGACTAGTACTCTACGACTTGAGTGTGAGTTGGTGGTCTGGCGAAGCTGGAAGCATATACTTTGATTTGCTGTTGTTGAGGTTCTATCGTAGGGTCAATATACTTGCATGTTGGGTATGTGTGACTAGTTAGTTAAGACAGACTTATATAAGATAGTTTCTGCACTATATCACCCCTTGTGGTTGTCCGAATGGTCTAAATTATCCAGGCCCTGGGAAACATGACTTGGATGTTTGCTTTAGGGTAGCTCCCTTGGAAAGCGGAAACAGTCCAGGAAGTCGTGGATCATTGGACTAGAAGCCTAAGGATGGAAGATGTCATTTAGAGGGGTGTTAGTACACTTCTTCCTCTCTAAATGTACGACGATGTGTAGAGGGGTATTTTAGTTATTTCACCTGTAGGTCGGAGACTTTGCGAATGCAGCATTGTCCTTGGGGTCAATATTTCCTTATGGTGATATTAGAAAATATTTAAAATGCAAAATACAGCTATTTATATAGCGGGGGTATTTTGGTCATTTTAGCAGCCAAGGCGATGTGTCTTTTTAGTCCTCGGATAGCCCGTAAGTCCTAACTACTTTTGGGTTGAGGAATTTGTCTCAGTTGAAGAGGATTTTATTTTATTTTGTTTTATTTTATTTTATTCAGGAAGTCTAATTTATTATTGGACTGGAATAAAATAAATAAATGAATAAAATAGGAGTTGAGAGAAATTAATTATCTAGTTTATTTGGTTAATTAATTATTCAGGGCCTAGGTCCAGTATGAATAATTAAGAAATTAACCTGGGCTTAAACTAGGGGAAATAATTAATGTTTAATTATTTATTAGGTTATTTATATAGGCACAAGAAATAAATAATTAAAGATTAATTATTATGGTTCATTTGAGCTCATTAATTATTTATTGGGTTGTTTATATAAGCCCAGGAAATAAATAATTAATATTTATTATTTTGGGCCTTTTGGGTTCAAGGAAAATAATAAATATTTTTCTGGCCCAATAGCTTGGACCTTAGGGTTTTTCTAGATACGGTTAAGAGGAGTTTAGGGTTAGGCCAAACTGATTCTCAGGATAACATCCAGGTGTTTTGAAATCCCGGGGATATGTTTATCCGATAATGAGAGACCTGTTTTGGCTAACCAATAAAACTAGTCTCTGGTAGAAAATAAACCCTAATTTCCCTAACACACAAGAGACTCACGCCACTCTCTCTTGGTCTCTCACACAGCTTCTCTCTCAGGCTCTCCTTCTTTCCTCTGTTGTTATTCTTGTTTCTTTGGCTAATCAATAGCAAGTGAATCAAGAACACTTGAGACCATTCCTCTTCACTGTTGTGTTCACCAACTAGAGGTTAGGCTGAGGAATATCCCGAGAGCTGGAGAGCTAAGCATTAATGCAAACAAGGCGAAGTAGAAGCTAGCGGGTGTTCAACCGAAAGCTCCTTCAAGTGTGCAAAGTGAGGCGATTCCAGCCGTACAATCTGTTCCTACGCAACCTAGGAGGGTTAAGGAACACAAAGGTATGATCTTCACGCTTCCGCATAGCCTTTAAGGCTCGCGTTTTATTTTTCTCCAATTTTTTTTTTAACGTACAGAGCATGCCCCTATTTCTCGTTTTCCCTCAATATGGTAGCAGAGCCACTGGTTTTGATCAATATAGGAAGCGTGGTAGTTAATAAAATGGAGAAGATGATTATACCTGTGATCCTTCGCTGTTTTGGTGTGGGATAGATGGTTTTGTAAGCTTCACAGTGGAAGCATAGGTCTTTGTAAAATTTTTCTTGCTTTCAAGTTTAATCGTGTAAACCCAATTTAAATGGGTATAGATGGTTGTGTTTTTGGTTTGGATGTTTTTTGTAAGTAAAAATGTCCAAAGAAGCCAAAGAAGGCTAAAAAAATGAAGCAGAAGAGTTTCTACAATTTTGGCGCGAGAAAGAAGAAAAAACGAAGAAGACAACTATTCCTAAGCCAATTAAGCCGAGCCGAGCCGCCGCCGAGCCGCTGCCAAAATTGGGTCAAGAGCCGGTCGCTGATGAGCCGCGAAAGCCGAGCCAATTCCTTTGATTTGAGCCGAATTCAATTGCAAAATTTGCAATTGATTTTCATTTGGCTTTCGGGTTCTTGCGCGGGTCAGAGGAGAACCGGGCGCGGGTCGCGGGCGCTGGCGATGTCCACGGGTCGTGGCTGGCGTACGATCTGGTGCGGCTGCGGTGGACCGCAGGCCATTCTGGCGCGGATCCTGTGCGGCTGGTGCAGTGCACCGCCAGCCATTTTTTGGTAATTTTTTTTAATTTTTTTTCCTTTTTCGTTTTGGATCCCATACCAAACGAAGTTAATATTTTTGCAATATTTATATTCTTGGAATATATTTGCATGAAAAATATTAGTAAGGGATTTTAGGATTAAACAAGATCATTACTTAATTAATTAATGTGTTTAATTCTATTATTTGGGCATTTAGGTTTAAAAAATAGAAAAGCAAGAAAACGTTTATTATTTTCTAGCATGCTATTTTTTTTTATGTACCTATGTGTGCTTTTCCTCAAAGACCAAAGTCTTTGGGAATTTTTTTTTTTGTTTTGACAAGAAAAATATTTTTCTTCAAAAACTAAATGGTTATTTTAATTGGTACAAAAATTAATCATTGAATATTTTCTCAAAGGACTTAATCCTTGACATAGAAAATATATTGGATTTAGATATTTTTGTAAATTAAAATGGAGAGCCATTTTTGTTTTGTTTGGATTAGAAAAATGATTTTGTCAAATAAACTTGAGACCAAAGTTTCTAGAAAGTTTTAATTAGAAAATTTTTGAAATCATTAAGTTTTAACTTAAATAAAATTAGTCAATGGAGAAAATCTCTCAAAGGATATAAGCCTTGACATAGAGATTTTGTTGGACTTAGATATTTTATTTTTTGAGTTAAGGAAAAACTTAATGGAAATTTCAAAAGGATATTTTCCAGAAAACCTTTATTTTAAAAGACTAAGTGGGAGAGGGGTTCCAACGGCCCTATGGCTTCCATCACGGTCCTCATTAGAGATCGTGAATCCCCTCGCGTCACCCTGGGAGTGAACCCGTATAGGATGGGGATACCATAAGGATTTAGATCTAATAGAAGGATGTAATTAATAACCCGGGGCACGTACTATGATCGGCCAGCCCACGTTGGAGGTTATAGTGCGAGGTATGTCCATAGGAAATAAGAGGAAACGGCCATCCCACGATGGAGTTATCCTCTAGATCATTACCTAGAAGGAAAATTAATTTGTGGTGGTTAATACACTTAGTTTAGGAAACTGTTAATCTTCCCAAGAAGCTATGTCAGTTTTCCTAAGAGCCAAATTATTTTCAGTGCACAAATTTCATTTTGTTTTCACAAACTAAATTCTTTCTTTTATTTTCGATTTTCAGAAATGGTGGGAGGTTCTTTTAGTCCATTGGCCGTTATTCTCAGGGAGAATAAGCTAACGGGTCCAAACTATGTGGATTGGAAAAGGAACCTGGACATAATACTCACAGTCGAGGAGTATAAGTATGTCATTTACGAAACCTGCCTTGTTATCGGGGAAGGTTCCACCGCTGAAGAGCGAGAGGCTGAAAAGGTATGGAAGAAAGCTGACGAAATGGCACGTTGCTATATGTTAGCTTCCATGTCTAATGTGCTCCAGTCAAAACACGAGCACATAGCTTTTGCATATGACATAAGTCAATCATTGGCAACTATGTTTGCAGACAAGAGTCAGCCCGCAAGGCAGGAGGCTCTTCGAACTATTGTAAACACTAAGATGGCTGAGGGAGCATCAGTCCAAGAGCATATGCTCAAGATGATTGTTGTTTTCGAGGAGGCAGAAATCTTAGGGGTTGTCATTGACCCCGAGAGCCAAGTGGACAAAGTTCTTAAATCTCTACCGGGCTCTTTCACTCAGTTCAAGTTAAACTATAACATGAACAAGTTGAACATGCGTTTAACTAAACTGATGAAGGAGCTCCAGATGGCAGAGAAGGTCATGAAGCCGCAGTCTAAGGCCATGATTGCTAAGGCCTCTTCTTCAAGAACTGGGCCTAAGCCTAGAAAGTTCAAGAGGAAGAAGGGGAATGCAGCAGCCCAACCCAAGAACCAGCCCAAGGACAAACCAAAGGGCAAGTGCTTCAAGTGTGAAAATAAGGGACACTGGAAAAAAGAGTGTCCAGATCTTCAGGCCAAGAAAAACCCCACAGGCAATGTTTACTATCTAGAGTCCATATCAATGGTAGGATCAACTTCCACTTGGATTGTTGATTCAGGAGCCACTGATCATATCTGTAACTCCTTGCAGGGGTTTAGGAAGATAAGAAGACTCAAGAAGGGCGAACATGGGCTTCGAGTGGGTAATGGAGCACAAGTCTAGGCCCTTGCAGTGGGAGAGCTGGATCTTATTTTTTATTATAATAAGATAGTGGTTTTAAAAGACATTTTATATGTACCTGGTTTTCGTCAGAATTTGATTTAAGTTGCAAAACTTATTAATCAAGGATATTCTGTATCTTTCCATTCTGGTATTTCTATCAGTAGAGATGGAGAAATTTTATGTACTGGGCACATGTATGAAAATTTGTTCTTTTTAAACCCTATTAACAAACAATAAAATAACGCTCAGTCTGAACCTTTAACTAAGAAGAGAAAGACCAATATCAATGATTCATACATTTGGCATCTAAGGTTGGGTCATATTAACTCAACCAGGATTCAGAGGCTAATCCATGATGGGCCTTTGGGCTCATTGAGATTGGAAAGTTGGCCTCAGTGTGAATCCTGCCTGATGGGAAAAATGACCAAGAGGTCATTTACACCAAAGGCGGATAGAGCCAAGGAGGTGTTGAGTCTTGTTCACACTGATGTGTGCGGTCCATTTTCTACACCAGTTAGGGGAGGTTTTGAGTACTTCATCACATTCACGGATGATTGTACGAGATATGGTTACATTTATCTGATGAGACGCAAGTCTGACTCTTTTGACAAGTTCAAAGAGTTTAAGGCTGAAGTGGAGCGTCGGACAGGGAAATTAATCAAAACCTTACGATCGGATCGTGGTGGAGAGTACCTCCTAGGTGAATTCAAGGACTACATGGTACATCATGGGATAGTATCCCAGCTCTCTGCGCCGGGAACCCCCCAGCAGAACGGAGTAGCTGAGAGAAGGAACAGGACCTTGATGGAAATGGTCCGAAGCATGATGTCTCATGCTACTCTTCCAGTGTCCTTTTGGGGATATGCCTTGGAAACAGCGGCATATATTCTGAACTTGGTGCCTTCCAAGTCAGTACCTAGGACTCCCTATGAGATGTAAACTGGGCGTAAGCCAAGTCTGAATCATCTCAGGATTTGGGGATGTCCAGCTTATGTACTGATCAAGGGAGACAAGTTGGAACCAAGATCAGAATTATGCTATTTTGTTGGGTATCCAAAAGGGACAAAAGAAGGCTACTTTTATCATCCTAAGGAGCAGAAGGTACTAGTCAGTACCAATGCTAGATACTTGGAAGATGATCAAAGTACTTCCACTAAAGGTTCAACGAGGTTGGAACTTGAGGAGAAGTTATCTACGGAATCAACTTCTTCTGACCCGATAGTGGAACAAGAAGAGGCACAGCCTCAAGAGCCTGTGCAAATGGAGCCTCGTCGTAGTGGGAGGGTGTCTAGAGTTCCGGATAGATGGACTGGAGAAGCTTTTGAGCTGGTCTCTGACTATCAGGAACAAGACCCCACTAGATACGAGGAGGCTATTGTTGATGCCGATGCAAATCTGTGGCATGAAGCAATGAAAGCCGAGATTGCGTCTATGTACCTCAATCAGGTTTGGGATCTTATAGCTTCACCTGAAGGGATAAAACCCATTGGTTGCAAGTAGGTATACAAGAGGAAGAGAGGAACGGATGGGAAGGTGGAAACCTTCAAAGCTAGGCTTGTGGCGAAAGCGTATACTCAGAAAGAGGGTATCGACTATGAGGAAACTTTTTCCCCGGTAACCATGCTTAAATCCATCCGCATCCTCCTTGCCATCGCATGTCACTATGACTACGAGATATGGCAAATGGATGTCAAGACGGCATTCTTGAATGGTCATCTTAGCGAAAACATCTATATGTCCCAACCGGAAGGCTTCATTGCTGAAGGCCAGGAACACATGGTTTGCAAGCTTAAGAAGTCCATTTATGGACTTAAGCAGGCATCGAGAGCATGGAACATTCGTTTTGATGAGACCGTAAAGTCTTATGGTTTTATTCAAAACGAAGATGAACCATGCGTGTACAGGAAACTTGAAGGCATTAATGTGGTTTTTCTTGTCCTCTATGTGGATGACATTCTACTTATTGGAAATGATGTAGGGACATTGTCATCTACAAAGGTTTGGCTGTCTAGTCAATTCAGTATGAAGGACTTGGGAGAAGCCAGCTACATTCTCTGGATTAGGCTTCTTAGAAATAGGAAGCATAGAATGTTAGGATTATCCCAAGCGACATTCATTGACAAGATGCTGGCCAAGTACAACATGGATTCATGCAAGGGAGCTCTAATCCCTTGCAGACATGGGTTGTCATTTTCTTCGAAGGATTGTCCTAAGTCTCAAGAAGAAAAGGACAGAATGAGTAGGATTCCCTACGCTTCGGCTGTGGGAAGTCTCATGTACGCCATGCTGTGTACTAGGCCAGATATCTGCTTTGTCGTGGGCTTAGTTGGCAGATATCAGTTAAACCCAGGGGAGGTTCATTGGCAAGCTGTAAAGCATATTCTCAAGTACCTCAAGGGAACGAGAGATTATATGCTGGTTTACAGGGTTGATGATTTGGTTCCTACAGGATACACAGACTCAAACTTCCAGGCGGATAAGGATGAGAGAAAATCCACTAGTGGATATGTCTTCACCTTGTCTGGAGAAGCAATTTCATAGAGGAGTATCAAGTAATCTTGTATTGCTAACTCAACCATGGAAGCTGAGTATGTGGCAGCTTCGGAAGCGTCCAAGGAAGCAGTTTGGCTTCGAAAGTTCCTTTCAGAACTTGGAGTCGTACCACATATGGACAGGCCGGTTGTGATGTATTGCGACAACACTGGAGCAGTATCGCAATCTAAGGAACCTCGGAACCACAAGAAGGGGAAACACATCGAGAGGAAGTACCACCTGATCTGGGATTTCATCCAGAGACGGGAAGTCGTGGTGGAGTATATTGCCTCAGAAAACAATCTAGCAGATCCATTCACCAAGCCTTTGGCTGAGAGAGTCTTCAAGAGACACTTAGACGCCATAGAGGTGGGCACCTATGGATTACCTAGTCTTAGAGTGCAAGTGGGAGTTTGTTGGATTGTATGCCCTCTTAGACTAGGTTTCTGATGTAAAATCGAATATTTTAATGAAAGAATTTATTTTCAGAAATAGTTTGTGAATTTACTTTTTGTTTGTGCACGATTTTCATTTGGAATATGCCCATTGTGTTTAAATAAATGATCTATGTGAATGGTGGTCTTTCACAGTAAGGTATGGATCACGGGTTATTTAACACATAAACATTTGTTCTTAACCTATTGATGAGACTGGGAACCTCATCATGTTTAGGTTATTATATTATGAATTCCAAATGGTGAATGGCTTACCTTTAGCCAGTGGGTAGTCCACTCACTTCATGACATAAACGTATTTCGAATACGTAGAACATGACCTGTAGTAGTGGTTTCTCAAAGTACTTTATGGTAGAAACCTAGACTACTACCGCTACAGCGTGGACTAGTACTCTACGACTTAAGTGTGAGTTGGTGGTCTGGCGAAGCTGGAAGCATATACTTTGATTTGCTGTTGTTGAGGTTCTATTGTAGGGCCAATATACTTGCATGTTGGGTATGTGTGACTAGTTAGTTAAGACAGACTTATATAAGATAGTTTCTGCACTATATCGCCCCTTGTGGTTGTCCGAATGGTCTAAATTATTCAGGGCCCTGGGAAACGTGACTTGGATGTTTGCTTTAGGATAGTTCCCTTGGAAAGCGAAAACACTCCAGAAAGTCGTGGAACATTGGATTAGAAGCCTAAGGATGGTAGATGTCATTTAGAGGGGTGTTAGTACACTTCTTCCTCTCTAAATGTACGACGATGTGTAGAGGGGTATTTTAGTCATTTCACCTGTAGGTCGGAGACTTTGCGAATGCAGCATTATCCTTGGGGTCAATATTTCCTTATGGTGATATTAGGAAATATTTAAAATGCAAAATACAACTATTTATATAGCAGGGGTATTTTGGTCATTTTAGCAGCCAAGGCGATGTGTCTTTTTAGTCCTCGGGATAGCCCGTAAGTCCTAACTACTTTTGGGTTGAGGAATTGGTCTCAGTTGAAGAGGATTTTATTTTATTTTGTTTTATTTTATTTTATTCAGGAAGTCTAATTTATTATTGGACTGGAATAAAATAAATAAATGAATAAAATAGGAATTGAGAGAAATTAATTATCTAGTTTATTTGGTTAATTAATTATTCAGGGCCTAGGTCCAGTATGAATAATTAAGAAATTAACCTGGGCTTAAATTAGGGGAAATAATTAATGTTAAATTATTTATTGGGTTATTTATATAGGCACAAGAAATAAATAATTAAAGATTAATTATTATGGTTCATTTGAGCTCATTAATTATTTATTGGGTTGTTTATATAAGCCCAGGAAATAAATAATTAATATTTATTATTTTAGGCCTTTTGGGTCCAAGGAAAATAATAAATATTTTTCTGGCCCAATAGCTTGGACCTTAGGGTTTTTCCAGATACGGTTAAGAGGAGTTTAGGGTTAGGCCAAACTGATTCTCAGGATAACATCTGGGTGTTTTGAAATCCCGGGGATATGTTTATCAGATAATGAGAGACATGTTTTGGCTAACCAATAAAACTAGTCTCTGGTAGAAAATAAACCCTAATTTCCCTAACACACAAGAGACTCACGCCACTCTTTCTTGGTCTCTCACGCAGCTTCTCTCTCAGGCTCTCCTTCTTTCCTCTGTTGTTATTCTTGTTTCTTTGGCTAATCAATAGCAAGTGAATCAAGAACACTTGAGACCATTCATCTTCACTGTTGTGTTCACCAACTAGAGGTTAGGCTGAGGAATATCCCGAGAGTTAGAGAGCTAAGTGTTAATGCAAACAAGGCGAAGTAGAAGGCTAGCGAGTGTTCCACCGGAAGCTCCTTCAAGTGTGCAAAGCGAGGCGATTCTAGCCGTTCAATCTGTTCCTCCGCAACCTAGGAGGGTTAAGGAATGCAAAGGTATGATCTTCACGCTTCCGCATAGCCTTTAAGGCTCGCGTTTTATTTTTCTCCAATTTTTTTTTTAACGTACAGAGCATGTCCCTGTTTCTCGTTTTCCCTCACTGAGATCACGAGAACTCTCACAAAGGTTAGAAAGGTTGTGAGCAAAAGGGTAAGAAAAAACATGGAGGTGAATTAACCCAGCAATGGTAGTAATAGTGGAATTAACAAGCGGACTATGGATGACTTCGTGAAACCCACAATTTCGGGCATAGGCTCGAGTATTACGAGACCTAAGATAGAGGCTAACAACTTTGAAATAAAGCCCAACATAATTCAAAATCCAAAATATGGTCCAATTGGATGGGTTACCTGAGAAAAATCCTAATGCCCACCTTGCGAGCTTTTTAGAAATTTGTGACACGTTTAAAATGAATGGTGTTTCGTGGATACTATCAAGCCAAGACTTTTTCCCTTTTCTTTAAGAAATAGAGCAAAATCTTTGTTAAAGTCTTTGCTAACTGGATCTATTATTACTTGGAATGTTTTAGCTGAAAAAGTTTTGGCAAAATATTTTCCCTCAGTTAGAATATCCAAGTTTAGGACTGATATTTTAGCCTTCCAATAGTTAGAATCTAAGAATCTTTATGAGTGTTCGGAGAGGTTTAAGAAGATGCTTAGACAGTGTCATCATCATGGGTTTAAGTTGGATATGCAAATGTAAATCTTGCATAGTAGTTTGAGCTTTGCTACTAGACAATTAGTTGATGCATCTGCAAGAGGCTCCATTCATTCCAAAAGCCCAGAGAAGGTATTTGGTTTGATAAAAAATTTGGCAACAAATAACTATGCTTGGGGTAGTTCAAGGTCAAAAGCTCGTGTTCATAGAGTACACAAGGTGGATGCAATGATAGCTTTAGAGGCAAAGGTCGAGACACTAACTTAAAAGATGGATCAATTGGTGATGTCTTATTCCCAAGAGCAGGTGATGAATGTAAGTTGTGATTTTTGTAGGGAAGGGCATCTAAACTATGAGTGCCAAAGTATGGGGTCATCACAAGAGCTATTAGAACAAGCTGCGTTTGTGGATAATGGACGACAAGGTAATAATCCCTATAGCACCACTTACAATCTTGGTTAGAGGAATCATCCTAACTTTGCATGGAACAATCAAAAGTAACCTAGACACGCTTCTAATTTTGGAAACTAAATGACTCAACCTCTCTTGCCTTACAATGCACTATTGCCTAAGCCAATATTAGAAGAATTGATTAATCAATTGGTAAGTGGGACGAAATCTCGATTTCATGGAGTAGATACAACCACAAGTAACTTGAAGGTATCCTTGCGCAACCTCGAAAATCAAATTGGTCAATTGGCCAAACTTCTTGGAGATCGTCAAGTGGGATTCTTTCTGGGCAATACTGAAACTAATCCACGTGATCTCGGCCGTGGAAAGAAATGATTCTGATTGATTTATTGTTTTTACTTTGGGACGTCTATTTAATTCTTGTGTGCTTTTATTTATCTTCACATATTTTTTATTTTTTTGATATTTTCTTCATAATTTCGTACTTTCCATCTTTCGATTTTCTGTATTTATTTATTTTATTTTTTAAAAAGGCCCAGGCCAAGGCTAGCGCTGGCTTGGCCGCACGAAGCCGACGCCAACTCCTGTCGGGCAAAAGGCTTTAATTGGCCAATTTAGCCACTTTGTTTTCGAATCAACCACCTTCCCTCAATTTTTCTCTCAAGCCAACACCATTTCTACACCCCCAAACACCACCGGTTCCATTTTAACCTTCAAAAATATTAATCCAATACAAAATCCTCTTGTTTTTGTTGAATCTACGATCCAAATTCTAAAAATCTCAACCTTTTCTTCAAAAACTCACTTTCAAATCTCTCCTTTCAAGTAAGGCTTTCATAAAAATGATTGCATCTTTTGCTTGCCTATGCATTGTAGAACATAAATGTATGATTTTTCTTGCATTCTTACGATTAAATTCTTGCAATTGGAATTTTCCTATTTTTGAGCACATTTTTTGCCAAAAACTGCATGTATTGAAATTGATGGTTGAATTAGATTCTCTTAATGGCATTATTATGACTAAAATAGCATGAAAGCAGGATTCATGGATTATTTTTACAATTACATGTTCATAAGTATGATCATAGGCGGTATATTCTTGGTTACGACAATTGTTTTATTAATGATTCACATAATATTCATAGCCATTCCTTTTACCTTAGGATATAGATATGTTGGTCATGCTATAATCAGGTTGTGAAGACGTTGGGAACCACGTTATGGTTTAAATTGTGGCACGCTATTATTTTTCTTGCAGGTTGAATGGAGGTTAGGTTTAATTGATAGTGTGGATTGATTAAATATTATGGAGTGTTGGGTTGTGTGTGAAGTTGTGTTGTGGTGGTTTGATTCTATTGAGTTCAATTGTGATATTATAGTGGTAACTTAGTCATCTTTTTTATTAGCCATCCTTGTATCCTTTCATCATGCCAAGAGAGAGGGGTCAATTATCTAAACAGACTAGAGTGTCATCTTCCTCTACTCCTACTTCTATAGATCCATTGTTCCTACACCCGGCTGATTTCATTGATCCATCTTGCCAAGAGTAGTACACTAAGAGGGCTACCAATAAGATTATAATAGAACACACCTTCGCACACTCATTAGATTGTGCCCTGAAATTGGGCATCATGTTTAGATGCTTGGGGTGGGGACCAAATGTTCAGCTAAAAGGACCTTATTACCCTGTTCTAATAAATGAGTTTTATGCTAACATGGTCAAAAAATGCACTAACCATCTTAAGACCATTAAGACTAGACCAAATGGCACCCCCATTTTTCTAGATAGAAAGAGATTATCTGCCATCCTCCGTGTAAATGATGAAGGTCCTTGGTTAACTGTAGATCATAACAACCAACAGATATTATCTGATCATGAGTGGAAAGTAAGTGATACTAGAGCTGCCTTGAGACCATAGGGCAACTAGGTTTTTCCTTTAACAATGACCTTGAATCAAACATACGTGCCCTAATCTATATCTTTGCTTATAATGTTGTTCCAAAAGTTAGTGGGTTCAATGAGTCCCGTGTGATTAACTTATATATTCTTTATAGGACGATATACACTCAGCCCATCCCGCTTACTCCTTTAATCATTCAATCCATGTGGGATGTGGTCTATTCTCACTTCTCCACCAATGTCTTTGTCTTCCCCTCATGATAAAGAAAATTCTATAAGCTTTTAGCATTAGCCTGGAGGGGAAGCTTAGAAACCACAACGGAGCGTGACATGGTTACTACCATATTGAGCTCGTGCTAGTAGTTCCCAAACCTAACCTAGGGGTGATTTTAAGGCGGAGCTGTGCAGTCAATTAGAGCACTTGAGAGTTGGCATGGAAACCCAAACGGAGATATTGCTATAGCTACGCAAATCAATGACTGCCCTCACTAGAAGGCAAGATGCTCAAGAACAACAATGGGTGCAATGGATGCAAAAATTTCCTGGCACTCAAGGAGACAATGGTAGCCATGAGGCCAATGATGTAGATGATAATGAGGATTGAGTATTTTCCCACAACTTTGTATTTCTCTTCTTTAGTTTTCTTTTCTCTTTATATTTTCATGACCTTTCTTAGGATTTTTTTTAGTTGACTTGTTTTTATTTATTTTGATTTTCTTGTTCTTTTTTTAGATTTATATTTTTGTTTCTTTTGTTTTTCTTTAAGTACAATTTCCCTTCTACCTTCTTGTGATGAATTCAAACATGTTGAAGTTAATTTGCAATGGAAGCATTTTCTATTCTTGATTCTTCCTCTATACTTATTTTGGTCCCTTGGCTTTGCTTTTTTTATTAAATTTTTTGCCATTGAGAACAATCTTTTAAGTGGAAAGATTGTGAAAATTTTTGTGAGTTGATAATTGAGAAAAAAATGAGTTGATTATTGTTGATGAGAAAGTATTGTTTTTTCTTAATTATGGGGGTCAATACGGATGGTGAAGAGAAATTCACTTTCTTGATGCTATTGATTCTCAAAAGCAAAAGAAAAGAGAAAAAAAAGTTGAAAAAAAAGTGATGAGTGATGACTATAAGAGGGCCAATATGGTGTGTGAAAAGAAATCCATGCACTCGAGGCTATTAATTCCTTAAGTCATTAAAAAAAAAAGAGAGAGAGAGAGTTAAGAAACTTGAAAAATTGGGGTGTTTTCCTCAAAACATCACTTAAGTTATGCACTTTTTTGAGTTATAATGCTTGAGTTGGTAAATAGCATGACTTGTATGATTCATGTTGTCCATATTTTTACTTAAAGGGTGAAATAATGTTCCTATACTAGTATATAAACTTGCTTAATTCGACTTCAGGGGCTCTAATATGTCTTGTTTAGTACTGTGTTTTGTGAATGATTTCAAATAGTTGAAAGAATGACAAGAACATATCTAAAGTTTGAAAGATAATTATGATTTTGCTCTAAGTGAACTTTTTGAAAGAGTCTGTTTTTTCTTTGTTTAAGGGCTTTTCCTGAGGACAAGCAAAGGTTCAAGTGTGGGGGAATATGATAGGGACAAAATTCATCTATATTTTCTTAGTTATTTGAGGGCATTTTGTGATATATTTATTGTAATAATTAGGCATATATTCTTTCATATTTGATATTTTACCATTGAAAAGGTATTTTGGAAGTTTATTGCAGAAAATGACAAAAATTGACAAAGTTATCGCCCGTCAGAGCACAATCGGTGCAGACCGTGACCAACGGAACCGGTGCAAGCCCCATTCTGGAAACAGAGGAATTTTGGTTGAAAAAAACAAGCATGCCGGGCCGACCGGAGCATAGTTGGAGCCAGCCATAACCCATGAAGCTGGCGCCGGCTCTGCTCTAGCTAATGTCGGCGAGCTTTTCCTTTTATGCGTGGATTTGGTAATTTCCCAAGAATTTTGGTATTTTTCAATCTCTACACGGCTTAGAACTCTTAAGAGACGAATTTTAGCATCTTGGAAATCTATTTAAACAAGAAAAGACAAGACAAAGGGAGGAATTCAATGATCAAATCAGCAAATTACTCTTTGAAAAATGAATTCATCAAATCAAGGAGTATTGTTCAAGAAAGTCTTTAAGGGAGAAGAAGTGAGCTTGTCTATGAGATCTTTCTTTTATCTTTATTTTCTTTTTTTTTAGAATAATGATGTAATTAATATTTTTATTATAATTTGACAATATTTTGAGATTCATGGTTTTTGTATTAATTTAGCTATTTGATTAATTTTCTATCATTCTTGATGTTTGATTACTTGTGATCATAGAAGAATTGATGAAGTTAGATTTGCTTTTAATTGACTTGGAAAATGATGTTTGGAGTTGATTTAATTTTATTGATTTCATATTTATTATTTCTTAACGGACTTGGGAAACGAAGTTAATCCAAAGAACCTAAGTAATCAAAGATTAGTTAATTTCACCTAGAGTATAGGGTTGTTGACTAATTTCATATTTATGAGGAGTTATGTTTAATGCATTGTTTGGTTATGTTTGTTTGATTGGGAAATCTGTTAATTTAATCAAGAAGTAGTGATTCATGGATTGGAAAAGAAGTGGAGTCTATATAAGTGAATTCATGCCTTGAAAAACGATTAAACTTTCCTTATATTCCTTCATGATTCCAAGACGATGATTACTTGAGATAATTGCTAGATGATTCATTATCATGTATTCTTAGATAGTTGTCTAAATTGCATATTTCTACATCCTTGAATTCTACATACTTATTTATTTATTTATTATTTTATTATTTTATCACTTTATTTGGGTCGGTTAAACAATGAATGAAAAGTGACTTGTGTATACTTATTTCTTTGAGGATCGATACTAGTTAATTCCCTATGGTATGCTTGCAATGACTATACTTGCTCGTATGTGTATTTTGAGATTAATTTTTTAATTAAAACTTGACAAATGGATGGATTTAAATTTGATGATTTTTATACACCCAAAATTTACATATCAGGAGTATTTTTTTTTTCCCTTCTTTACATTTTTTGTTCTTTGGTTATGCTTTCTTGTGCTATTTTAGGCCATTAAGTACAATGTCCAATTTAAGTGTGGGGGAGAGATTTAGTATTTTTCTCAAGTGCATTTGTTTTGAGATTCAATGGATTTTCTTGAGTATGGGGAAATTTTTAATTGCTATGCAATTGATTTTGCATATGTTAAGGTTCTAATTTTCCTTTTCACGTTGGATTTGATTTTGTCATTCAAATTGGTTAGATTTTATTGAGTTAAATTTTGTACTAAGTTGAATATGTTAAATCTTGGCAATTTAAGTTAATCTTGGTTATATTTTAGTATTTGAATTTTATTTTACTTTTCTTATTTGGATATGGATGTTGTGATGAAATATGAGAAGAGTTGTTGATTACTTCTTGATTCATAGTTTTCTAAATTTGTTTAACTTGGGGTTGTGAATAAGGATGGTGAGAATTGAAAAGAAAGAGTGCATTTTTCTTTCGGTGAGAATGAAAAAAAAATGAGTGAAAAAAATATGTGTTTATTTTATTTCAAAAGAAAATGCTTATCTCGTTAGGAAATTGCTTAAGGGAGCCAATACAGTTAGTGGAAGAGAAGAAACAAGAAGCATCACACTATCTTAAGGCTAATTCCTAAAAAGCAAAAGGGAAAAAAATTGTTAGGGGCCAATACTATGCGTGAAGGTAATGTTCATGCACTTGAGGCTAAAAAAATAAAATCGAGAGTGATTGAAAAAAAAATGATGAAAAAAAAGAACATGAGTGTCTCCTTATTTTGATATTTAGTTTTGCAAATTTGATTCTATTAGTTTTGAAGGGGTTAAGCAACTTGACTTGTATGATTTGTGTTATCTATTTCTTGGATTGAAGGGTAAAATAATTTTCTTAGACTAAAGTATAAACTTGTTTTAACATAATTTTGAGAGTCTTGGTATGTTTGATTTAATGCATCAATTTAAAAAGATTTTTAAAGGATTAAATGAATGACAAATTTTTATCTAATGTTGGAAAAGAAATTGTGACTTTGTTATAGATGAATTTGAGAAGAGCTAAATTTGTGTTTTGTGCTTTGGACATTTCTTACATACAAGTAAAGATTCAATGGTGGGGGAATTGATAGGGCCTAAATTAATATATATTTTCTTAGCTATTTGAGTATATTTTGTAACACTTCTAATACAATAACTAGTTATACTCCTTCTTATTGGACATTTCAATTATAAAAGTATTTTTCAATGATTTTATGCAAAAATAGGCGAATTTAGTGGAAAAGTTACAGTCTAGACCCGGTACTAGGCCAAGAAGATGGACCTAGCGCCGAGCCAAGTCTGGAGCATAGCAGAAAAGGCGAAATTGGCCATTGTGCAGTGAGCATGAAATTGAAAAATAGAAAAAGAAAAGGAAACAAGAAGTGCAGCCATGGCTCGCAGCTCAACAAAAGACAAAAAGGAAACAAAACAAGAATAGCTCGGTGGGCCAAGTCTACAAACAAAACAAAGCAAACAAAGAAAAGAGAAAAGGATGTTAAACATCATGGGGAGGATGCAACCAAACAAGGAGAATGGCTTGGCGGCTCGGCAAAAGAAAAGGGCAAAGTTCGCAGCTTGGAAGGATTGGCTTGAATGAAGCCGATTTCAAGAGGGAAAGCAATCTCGATGGCACGGGCTTCAACAAATGGCTCAATTAAGTGGCTTTAGTCAGCTTCAATAAAAAGGAAATTTTGATGGCTCGATTGCTGGACTTTTTTGCTCAGTTTCTGTTCAACAAATAATAGAGGCTTCTGCTCAAAAAGACAAACAGAGTGCCTAATTCTTTCTCAAATTTAGGCGGTGGATTTTGCAATTGATTTCAAATTTCTAATAAGAAACTACTTCTTTTTGTTTTTGGATTTTTAGGAAGTCTGTAAGTCTATAAATATTGTCTATTCACGTATTTAATAAAGTGTACTCAATGTGGAGATTTAGAAATATTTTTTAGAGTGCACTATTGCTATTTTCTTTGGAGAAATTTGTCATTCAAGGAGCATTGGTTTTGAAGAAGTTTTCATTGGAAATTGAAGGACTTGTCTATGAGTATTTATCTCTTTTCTTTGTTTTCGTTTTCTTGAACAATGATGAGTTTAATTCTTTAATTGCATTTATATATTATTCTTGAATTTATGATTTTGAGTTAATTTAATCTTTTGATTAATTAATTATTTTCCTTGGTATTTGATTACTTATTTTCTTACACAGTTGGTTGATTGATTTTTGTTGTTAACTTGCTTGAAAAATGGATTGATAAGGACTTCAATTAATTAATTTTATTTTTGTTATCTTTTAACTTACTTGAAAAATGGGTTAATTGTTAAGAATTTGTAATCAAAGGTTAGTTGATGATAGCTAGAATATAAATTTATTGACTAATTTCATATTTTAAATCACCTAAAATATAGGGGTTTATATTAGAATTGATTTTAATGCATCTTTTAGATAAATTGGTTAAGATAGAATATGTTCACTAGTTTAACTCGAAGATAGTGATTCAATGGATTGCAAACGAAGCAGGTCCATTTTAATTCCTTCATGAGACCAAGATGATAATTGATTGTGATATGTGCTAAGTGATTCATTATCATGTTTTCTAAAGCCTTTGTCTAAATTGCATATTTTCACATCCTTGAGTTGTATATATTTTTCTTTATTTTTCTTTTATTATCTTATCACTTTATATCATTGGTTAAATAATGAATGAAAAGTGATTAGTGTGTACTTGTTCCTTTGAGGATCGATTAATTCCCTATACTATGTTTGCGAAGAGTAAACTTGCTCCTATGTGTATTTTGGAATTAATATTTTAATTAAAACTTGGCTAAGGGATGGATTTAAATTTAATAATTTTTATACACCTAAAATTTTCGCATTATGATCCAACAGTTAGATTTGATAAAATCACTAAAAAGAAGTATTATGACAAATTTTAAAAATAATTGGATATGTTTTGTCACACAATCTAGCACAATCTCTTTTAAAATATCCAAAACCTAATACATTTACAAAGATATAAATATCAAATTAAGGATCCAACCATTAGATTTAATAAAGTCGCTAAAAAAGTTTTATGACTAATTTTTTAAGTAATCGAATATATTTTAGCACACAATCTAGTATAATCTCTATAAAAATACAAAAAATATAACACAGTTACAAAGATGGGCATATCAAATTAACGATTCAATTGTTAGATTTGATAAAATCACTAAAAAAAGTATTATGACCAAATTTAAAGGTAATCGAATATGTTTTGCCACATAATCTTGCATATTCTCTACAAAAATGCTCGAAGCCTAACCCTTTTATAAAGATAGATATATCAAATTAACAGTCTAACCATTGGAGTTGATAAAATTGCTATAAAAAAGTTTTATTACTAAAATTTTAGATAGTCGAATATGTTTTAGCACAAAATCTAGAATAATCTCTATAAAAATATAGAAAACTATCACATCTAGAAAGATAGGCATATCAAATTAACAATCCAATCTTTAGATTTGATAAAATTACTTAAAAAAGTATGAGGACCAAATTTAAAGGTAATCAGATATGTTTTGCTACTTAATCTAGCATAATCTTTATAAAAATATTCAAAACCTAACCCATTTATAAAAATAGACAAATCAAACTAATGATACAAACGTAGATCTATTAAAATTACTAAAAAATATATTATAACCAAATTTGATGGTAATGGGATATATGTTACCACCTAATCTTGCATAATCATCATAAAAACACACAAAACCTAACGCATTTATAAAGATAGACATATCAAATTAATGATCTAACCATTATATTTATTGAATTTGCTAAAAAATATTTATGACTAAATTTGAAAGTAATAGAACATGTTTTGCCATATAATCTAGCTTAATTTCTATTAATCAACCCAAAATATAATGCATTTATAAATATTTAAAAATTTAAGGACTAATTTGAAAATTTTTTGGGATTATATTTTAAATATTCTAAAATTTAATGAGCAATTTTTAAATTTTTTTGTTATCATTTTATAATTTTACAAAATTTAAGGAGTAATTTGTAAAATTTGGGGTCATGTTTTGTATATTTAAAAACATAGAGACCAATTTATAAAATTTTTTGGGGCATATTACAAATATTTTAAAATTTAGGAATCAATTTACAAATTTTTGAGGTCATTTTGTAAATATACAAAATTTAAAGACCAATGTACAAAATTTTTAGGGCTATGTTGTAAATATTTAAAAATTTAAAGAGAGGTATTAGTTAGGAAATATGAATTTTATAGCTAAAAGTATAATTAATAGTGATAAATTTTAATATTTTTAGTAAGAAAATGAATTTTCGTCGCTGATGATGTATTATTAGCGAGGAAAATTTAGCTAAGAAATTAATATCTGACACTAATGATTCATTATAAGCCATCACTTTCAGTTAGGAAATAAAAATTTTGCAACCAAAGGTGTTATTCAGTAGCGACAAAAAGTTTTTGTCGCTGAAGAAAATTTTTCCATACTAAAAGATACTTTTAGCGAAAAAAAACTGTAGTTAGGAAAAAAAATTTGTTACCAATGTATCATTTTCTTGTAGTGAAATTTAGGACTGAATATCATTTATACTTACTGTTTTTCCCCCACTTTTTTCTTTCCTTTGAACTAACCATTCATCATTTTAAATCCTTTAAATCCCCATTAATGAGCGGCCACCAGATTAGGAGGTTGCTAGTCCTAAGGAACTCCTGAACATAAAATCATAAGTAAGCAATTCATAGTACTCAAAACCACTATTTTATTTTTTCTCAAATGATAATTGCCTTGATTTTCAAGCCCCTAATTCCATATGCTCTCCGACGTGGGGGTGGCCAAAACTCCTCATTTCATGCATTTTACTGAGCAAGTGGATTTCGAAACAAAATCTGGCTTGTTCCTGCTAACTATAATTTTAGCCATCTTGTACTTTGATAAATTTTTTGTTTTAAGCATTCAATTTGTTTACAAATGCTTGAAAAAAAAAATCTAGATGTTATCTTCAAAGTACTAGGTTTTCTTTTATAATTAGCTTCAACATCATTTACTTCAAATTTCAAATTCTTCTCTTTTCCTTCTCCTTTTAATTTGGCCAACTAGCACCTTGCGTTAGCCAGCAAACCTTGTCCTACTGAAGCTCCAAACTTCAAGCATTTCAACTATGAGAGGGATTATAGGTGATGAAATCAGTTTTAGCCATCCATCACTTACATTATCTTCCATTAAATTAAGTGTTTTTTTCCCAAAACCAAGCCATGTCTATTCTCACTAAACCACCCTATTTTTGGCCACCATTCCTCCTTTCATTTCTTCTTGGTTGAATGCACCTATACTTACCTTTATTCTCCATGCACTTCATACACAGGTGCATCTTATTTCTAGATGTCATTCTTGGTAGTGGGAAGTGTGAAATATTTTGAATTATGAACTCCTAAAGTTGCTCCTAAAGGCACTCAAGGACACCTAATTTTTGAAACTCAAATCAAGCATGCTTACTTAAGATTTTCGGACTATATTCTCACACAACAGTTGAGACTCTCAATTCACGCAGAAGCTCAAGGTCTCACATCTTCTAATCTACACAAATAAATACACACTCTCACACACCTCACCCTTTCCAATTTCTTGACCTCTCCACTCTCAACTCACAGGAAAACAACATATACACAAGCATTTGCTCTTCTTTTCTTCCTCTTCACCATGTTCACTCACCCTGAGATTCAACGTATTAAAAGCTCCTTCCTACATGGCATTTTCTTATTGTTGAGGACTCAAGTATTTGCTTTACGAAGAGAATAGTCATCTAGACCATATATTGTCTTCTAAAAGGTAACCGATAGTTCACTCTCATCTCTTCTTTTTTTATGTCGACATTTTTTTTTATGCAAATGTAAATGGTTTAATATTGATGAATAAGTATTTACATGGATGACTAGTTTACAGTCAAGGAGACTACAAACTAGAGATTCTCAATACATGCTTCAAAACTAGTCTAAACATTAGGGTACAACATAAAAATTACAGTATATACATATGTTTTAATCTTCTTCACTATATCCCCTAGATGGCAGGCTACACCCTCAAAAATTGCCTTGTTACAGGCAGTCCAGATGTAGTAAAAAGTGGCTACCAGAGCAGTAGACTTTACCTTAGAAAACTAGGGGCGGCAATATTGAATATGATACGCCAACACGACACGAAAACGACACGGTTATAGCGGGTTAGGGTTGGAGTTTCATGGGTTCGGGTCGAAACAGGTCGACCCGTTTAACTTTAAATGTGTACAGGTCATAAACGGGTTCAACCCGTTTCAACCCGCGAACCCATTTAACTTTTTTTAATATTTATATTTAATACTTTTTGAAATACCCTACAAATTTCACTATAAAAAATTAGATAATTTAATTTTTTATATGAATTAATTGAATTAAATTTTATTATATGAATTAATTGTATTGTTTGTGTCTATTTTGTTTAATTATATAAGACCTCTTAAGAAAAATAAATGATGTTAATGCGGCTATTTACTTGATATATAGTAAATAAATCATTCTTAATTAATTATTATTTAGTGTTTATAATAATAATATTATTACAATGACTTTTAGTTAGAGAAAATAATTTTTTGAACAATCCAATTTTATTGCAAAACTACAATTATTTAGATTTTTAAGATTAAATCTTATGAATTTATTAAGATCTCTAAATATTGAGTGGGATAGTTTGTTATTTTATTAGTTTTTTATGACTTTATGGATTGTTTTATTAGTTTTTTAATTTTATATGATTTGATTTAATTTTATAAAATTTTTTATGTAATGGTGCACAGATTGGTGGGTTTAGTAAGTATTCGGATTGACGGATTTAATAATTATCTATTTAATTTTTGTGTCTAATCATGTCAACCCGTTTTATAACACGAACACGACACGAGAATAAACGGGTTGACACGACACGACACGTTTATTAAACGGGTCGTGTTCGGGTTGGCCTATTTAGTGTAATTATCTCAAGTTGACACGACTCGCCAACCCGAATACGACACGATTGCCACCCTTATAGAAAACCATGAGGTGCCCCAGTTGGCAAGCTTATACCACCTGAGACAAGCTTTTGGCGAATTCAAAAAATGTGGAACACTTAACCAACTCTTCACTTCTGTCCAAATAGTAGCGAAAACCGAGCATTTGAAGAACAAATGATTCATCGTTTCAGACTGAGATTTGCACAAAGGACATGTTAAGTCATCAAGTCTGAACACTAGTGCATATTTGGTCTTAAGCTTACCCTTCGCACATAACCAAAGAATGAATGAGTGTTTAGGCGTTAAACCCTGCTTCTATATAGTATTGGCCCAACACACAGACTGTGTAGTATATCTCAGATAGTCATAAGCAAGAGATGTGAAAGAAGTACTACAATTTCCCCAAGAATGAAAAAGATCAACAGCATAGTGAGAATCACCTTCACGCTCTACAATCATGTCTCTTATTGCCAGCAGTTTACGAAACAAGGGGGAATGTTCCTTATGAACTTCGATTTCCCATATAGATCTGCCTTTCAAATAGTAGTGGTCCACCTATTTGACCCACAAAGATTGCTTCTCTGCATGTATGTCCCAAATGATTCTAGACATAAGAACACCATTCCAAATTTTTAAGTTCCTCAAACCAAGACCACCCTCAGTCTTTGGAAGGTAAACATTGTTCCAGGCAACCGGATGGTTTTTAGAGTCCCACAGGAAGTCCCGAGCCATCTTTTCCAATTGACAAATAACAATAGATGGAGTAGGAAGAATTGATAGCAAAAAACATTCGACCCCTTGGAGCACATATTGAATCAGTTGTAGGTGCCCAGCATAGGAAAGTGAACGAGCAAACCATCTCCCAATGTATGAACCAATACGATCTAGTAATGGTTTGAAGAAAGTTAGTCGAATTTTACCATTCATGATTGGTAGTCCAAGGTAGCGAAATGGAAATTCCCCAATAGGAATGCCCGTATCTGCCATAATATTTTCTTGATTGTTTGGATCAATCCCCACTAGATAAATACTAGATTTATCCTTATTAATTTCAAGACCTGAACATCTCTTAAGTTCTTCAGGGCAGTCAACGAGAATGCGGATAGAAGAACAGTCACCCCTAGTAAACAACATGAGGTCATCCGCAAAGGCAAGGTGGGTAACCCTTAGGTCTTTACACTTAGGGTGGTAATTGAATGAGATCCCATGTGTATGCACTTTGACCACCCTTGAGAAATATTCTAAGCAGATGACAAACAACAATGGAGAAAAAGGATCCCCTTAGCTCCAGTAAAGTAGCCATGCACATTTCCATTGATAGCAACAGAGAATGAGGTAGTGGTCACACATTGCTCAATCCATTTCACAACAAGATGAGGGAACCCAAGCTCAGTAAGTAAGTCCAATAAGAAATCCCAACTGACAGAGTCATAAGCTTTTTTGAGGTCCACCTTCAATGTACATCGCGGAGAAACTCTTGTGCGACTACACATACGCAGCAGTTCCTAAACTAGTAAGATATTATCAGTCATGAGTCTGTCGTGGATGAATGCGGATTGTGCCCTGTCCACCAAATAAGGGACCACCAATTTTAGTCTATCAGCCAGAATTTTAGAGATGATCTTATAGACCACATTACAGCAAGATATTGGTTAATAGTCACCCACCCTATCAGCATGATCATTTTTCAGAACCAGGGTAATAATAGAGTGATTAATCTGTTTAAGAATTTTGCCCGAAATAAAAAATTCCATAACTGCATCACACAGACTTTGCCCAACCGTACTACACGCCTTCTTGAAAAATAACGCCGAGTAACCATCAGGCCTAGGAGCTTTGGAATCCCCAATATCCCACAGAGTTAATCTAACATCCTGGATAGTTACGTCCCTAACCAAGTCCACCATCATATCATGAGGCACCAAAGGACCAGCACTAACAAAGTCCACATTGATTCCCATGTAATCAACCTTAGTCCCCAGAAGCTTCTGGTAGTATTTGACAAATTCGTCCGCAAGAGCCTTTGGGCTATTGGTCAGTCTACCATCCTCCATTGTGATAAAAGAGATGAAGTTCCTCTTTTTATTACGTTTGACAATGTTGAAAAAGTAACGGGTGTTCTTGTCAAAGAGAGCTACATACCTTCCTTTAGCAAGTTGCTGGTAGAACTTCATTTCTGCCTCTGCCAAATGCCATGTTGACCGTTTACAGTCCTTGAATTGTGCAATAAGATTCTGATCTGTAGGGTTGGCAAGTAATAATTGTTGTGCATTGAGTACAACCTGGTTCACTTGTTCAACCCGTTCAGAGAGGTGAGAGAAATCCTGTTTATTTAGACTCCGCAAGTAACTCTTAAGCATCTTCAAACGACGACAAAGAGTGAACTGGTAGAATCCCAAGAGCACCCGATCCCAAACCTCTTTAACAATATTATGGAACGAATCATGTACAGCCCAAATATTTAGGAACCTGAATGGACATACATTTCTCACATTGTTGTCTACCACAGACTAAATAGCAGGACTATGATAAAAAAAAATGCACCCAATAGGGAAAAACTCAACAGAAGCCTATATAGGGCATTGAAACCATGCATCATTACCCATAACCCTATCAAGTTTGGACCACAACCTAGAATTTGTCCAAGTATACCTTGATCCAACATAAAGAAGGTCCTCCAGCCCAATGTCCACACATAGTGACACAAAGTCCCTAATTTCATAAGAGGAAGGCACCGAACCACTAAGTTTGTCCTCGATAAGTAAATAGGTATTGAAATCACCCATAAGAATCCATGGATCCGATATTGATGAAGATAAGGATTGAATATCCTCTCATAAACTTTTGCTAGCCATAACCGAATTATAAGCATATATAAAGGTGAAGGAATAGGTAGCATGGGAAATCTTACACCTGATACTCACAGTAATCGCTTGAGGTGTGCAGTGAAGTAAATGGACATCCACCCTAGCATCATTCTACAGGATAACAACTCTGCCTCCTTCAGATTCATCCAAGTTATGAAAAGCTAACCAATTAGAGAATTTTTGGTGTAGAATATTGTCCACCCCAACAACATTCAACTTTGTTTCCAATAATCCAATAATATCCATACGATGATTAGAAATAAAATTTCGAACCCCGTGTTGTTTGAGGGTCTTGTTAAACCCTCGAATATTCCAGCAAGCAACTCTCATTGTGGACTAACTAGTGCCCTTTGGGCACTAATCAAGTCGACACTCCGCTGGGCATATTTTTTCCATACTGAACAGATAAATTTTGTTGCTTGAGTGGTCACTTTACTAGTATTTCCCATGGCCTGTGGAACCTCCTCATCACAGCCTCCTAACCGGGAAGGGGAGAATAATTGTCTAAGGCCAGCTTGTGTATTTAATTTTTTCTGCCAATGAGGGCATACCCTGCGCCTAACTCTTGATTGGCCTCTTGTATGAGTAAGGTGGTCACTCGGTCTATTAGATGAGGAGGGTGTGTCAACTGCAGCATTTCCATTATGTGCTTGGATATCCTTGGTGCTAGAATTATCCTTAAATTGTTCATTACACACCGGTAATGGCAGTTTGGTATGCACACTGCTTAAATTATTTTGCTCCAAATTAAGGGCCGGATGTTTCCCCTTGTCTTTGCTTACAGCACCTATCTCACCAGACCCACCCGGGAATGTTGATCTTATATTTTTGTTCTGTCTCACCGGGGTTGACATTGGCCTAGTAGGAGACTTTGTCCTACCCTTTTGCCACTTGCTATTCCCATCATTCCTGTTAGCCATTTTCTGTTCCTTTCTTTTCATGTTTTCCCCCATACATGCCTCAGTAACATGGCCAAATTTGCAGTAGCATGAACAGTACGAGGGCTCAAACTCAAATTTCACTGCCTGGTGTTTGATCTTACCTGAAGGCATTCTGCTTGGGACCGTCTTCACCAGTGGCTTGGACACATCCACTTCGACAAGAACTCTAGCATAGGATAGGCGATCAAAAGTTGCACTAAGCCGTCATGATCGATATACCCACAGCCGATGCAATTTTGCTTACAACACTCATGTTCCAGCAACCAAGAGGCAAGGCAGGAAACGTGATCCATATAGACATGATGCTCACTTCAGCCAGGGAGAAATCAAAGTCATATGGCATTATTTTTAGCATCAGAGAGCGCCCAAATATTGCATAAGGCCCTCCACAGAGAACCTGCTGTCTATCATCATCAGTTTGGAATCAAAAGATTAGCCATCCAGTAGCGTGGGAATGCACCTTGGATTGAACTCCCCATTATTTTGTGAGGTCTATTACTGCCTTTATGCCTGGGAACCTACCGGCAAATATCCCAACAAGGCAGTAGCCCAGCTTGCCCGTAGCTTCCACGAAGTCCATTTCATCCAAGTCAATGAAATTACCCGAGCAAGGGATATGCCTGAGTCTCATTCCATTCTGCTATTCATGATTCCCTTTCACAATATTGGCCCAGGAATGAGGAGGTTGAGTGGTCTGCAATGGTTTAGGTGGAGACAGAAGATTGTCCCCCACTAAGGGGTCGGTAGGGGCAGAAGGCTCAGCAAGATCATGTTGACACTGGTTCCCCACTAGAGGGGACATCGGACAAGCGGGTGTAGGTGATTGAGGGGCAATTTGAAGGTCAATTGAGATAAAATGTATAGATGGCCTAGGGGATGGTGGAATTGAGGTGTTGTCATTAGTCATCTCCATGTTCTTATCAGGGGAGACAGCACGAGGTATTGTAGTAGAAGTGGCCCCTTCTAGGAACCCTAATTTCTGACTTCTAGTCTGGACCATGAGGTCCAGCCCTCAGAACAAGAAAGGTCCAAATAAAGCTAAACGGAATGGTGGAATAGATCTGACTCCAAGAAATAAGATAATGCTTACTCGACTTTGGTATACTAGCTCACTGACAGACATAGAAAAAAGGGCAGACTGAAAGAGTAATTGGTCAGGAGATGGGTGGGTTAGGTAGATTCGAAAGCAGCTAGGAACCAGAGGAGGAATACCGCCTCAGATAAACAGGAGGAAGGGATTGACAAACAGGTTTTAGCTGTGTAAAGGAGGTATATGATGATCAAATTATGATATATAGAGGTATATCAGATACTCGGGTAAACAAGCTAAACCGGGGACAATGGATAAACCAAGACGGGAAGAAAAAGCACCACAACCCACTACACACAGCCAGCAAGCATCTAAGAGAATCATATAACCACACCACAAACTGGTATATCAATAGCAAGGTATTGGCAGATATATAGACAGAAGACGAAGAAGAGATAACAGGTGGGAAATGAAGGAAAATAGCCAACCAGCACAACTACGAATAAACTGGACTAATATTACATATGCACCATCATAATCAAGATCACAAATATCGCTTATCCAACAACCAGTCCAGCAATCATAGCCAGGAAGGCCAATGAAAACATACAATAGGCACACCGATACCAATCAAAAACATAAATAGAAAGAAACTAACCAACATGGAATCTGTTTACATGCTCATCAGCTTGAATATCAACCATGGAAACCAAGGAAAAGAAGTGAAATCACAGGAGTTGAGAGCTTCTCTCTCTACACTTCTCTTACCATACTGATTTTTTAACTTCTTTATTTATGTCGACTTGATTGATGGAAATCTGGATGGAGATTTTATTTTGTTTCTAGTGATGTTTTTAGTATAGCATGTGATGTTGTTTTGTAAGTTATAATATATTATAACTTTATTATATTTGTAGTTAATGTTACTACTGAGATGTGTTTATCCATATATTTATTAGATCTATTTTTAGCAGACGGGTTAGTACCTGATATGATATGGTTATCAATTAATCTTTTAATTATATATTATTTTAATATAAGCTGTTATTAATATGGTCAAATCCCTAATTGTATATTATTATTGTTGTTGTTGTTATTTTTATTGCAAAAAAAATATTATTTAGTATTTATTATTATAACTATTATAATTATTTATCACAATTCCAATTATTAGTCGTTATTACTAAAAATTATTATTCATATTTTACTATTATTGTTTTTGTAATAATTGTTTATTATTTATTATTATAAATACTATAACTATTTTGCATTATGTATTGTTAATATTTTTATCATTATAAATATTAGTTATTATTTTTTAGATTATTTATTATTAATATTGTTATTATTTATTGTTGTAGACGTTTGTTATTATTTATTACTATTATTTGTTACCATTTCTTATTTATTATTTGTTTGTACTTATAATTAATATTTATTATTCTTCTTATTATCATATTTATTTATTACCATATTTTATTATTTATTATTTGTCATTATCTATTATTATTTTTTTATTATTATTATTATTTATTGTTATCATATATTATTGTTGTTGTTGTTGATGATTAGGGCTATTATTTTTATTGTTTTTATTTCTCCTTTCTATTTGGTAACACACAGCTTGTGTGAAGCTTTACCTTGGTGCACTTAACTTTATGTGCCTAGGTGGAATAGGAAATTTAAACATGGGTGCCTTATTGTGAGGCTAATTAGAACAGTCATTGATTAAGTAATTTAATGTTTTGTGATAGAAGGGCAAAGTTTTCAAGATAAAAAAGCAACTCGTTAGGCTTGGAATTACTATCTAACTTGAGGTAAGTCCGTGCATAAAATTTTTTATAATACAACTGTACTACTGCAAGTTAAGTGATATTTTTGTTGTAAAGATATTACATGGAATGCAGTTGTGGACATTTTCGTTACCTTTTGTTAAAGCAAAACATATTCAAGCAAGCAAAGACTATTCAAAACTAAATATTGATTTCTGTCAAACTAGAATTTAAAATTTAACTCTTTAAGCCATAATTGCAATTCCAAAGTAAAATCACTTTGTTGAATCTTCCCAAGTGGAACAAATGAAATATTGAGTATTAGTAAAAGTAGGCTAACAGTACTGGCCTTAGAAGGTTAGAGTAAGTCTTTTGGCAGGAAGCTACCTCTAGAAGGTAAGCTTTGATTGACGAGATGCCAGTACTAGTTCAGGTTGGTCTGAGCTCGCAACTTAGTCTAAGTGGACTGTTTCAAAAAATAGATAACTAATAAGTTTGGGTCGAGAGATGAAGGAGTATCTCACTCATTGGGCTGATCACCCACATGTGCTATAATGCATAGTTTCACAATACTTGGTCATGATGCAGGATTTCATGTTCTTAATTATAATGCAAGGTTTCATAATCTCTTTTGTTTAAGGGTGGTTTATTTCTTTTCTAAATGTACACTTCTGTTTGAGATGAAAGTTGCAAAATATCACTCTTTGTTCAAAAGTACATTGTAATGACTTGCAAATGTTTCCTACTTTTCACTTAAATTTGCATATCAAGAAATAATAAATGTTCAAGAGCACACATAGGACTTGCTGGTAAGAAATTCTCACATTATTTATATCATGATTTCAAGAAGGTCTTGCATTAACAAGGTTGAGCTTGCCTAGAGGTTTGAAAACTTTGTTTCTTTTATTAATGTATTTATTTGGAAGCTTTGCTTAGTTTTCCTTATTTTGAGACATGTATAAATATTTGCTCCACTGTAGTAAGTTTGAACTTTAATTTATTTCTTTTGAGGTATACATTACCCAGTTATAAAGCATTGGATTTCGATCATGCAAATCAATTTACACGTAGCGAAAAATTAAAATGAAATCCACGTAAAAGATTACTCATATGTAATTAAATAGATTAGGAGAAGGAAGAAAAGTTAGTTACCTCGAAAACATAGCTTTAAAAATTTTTCTTCCACTCGAATCCCCTTCTAAAGTCGATTCAATCAAGCCACCAAATTCTAAGAATAGGAATTCTCTAGTAGTAATCTACACAATGAATTGTACTCGAGTTAGGCACCAAAATCCTTTGCTAGTAGGTAATATACGGTGGCTTTGGGATTAATTTAATTTGAGAAGAAATTATGTGTCGTGTCTTCTAATGCAGCGACCAAGGTTATCCTACAAATATGCTACAGATAACAAATTCTCCATGTTTATAGGAAACTCCTTTTGTTGCCAAAAATCAGCCGCAACCAAGAAACCAAAAAAACACGTACAGGCTTGTTTCCTAATTTTTTTTAGGAAACAAATATTTTTGTTCCTCTTTTCAACTATGCGCTTGGACTTTCAAGAATTGTAATTTGACCATTTGAATTATAACATGTTTATAATTCACCCATAAGGATTTATTAATTGTAATCCAACCCCAAGTAATTATAACACTTTATAATAAGCCCATAACAAATACTTCTTCTCACAAATTAACCTGAATATTATCATATAATATCTTGAGCACCAATTCTTTTATTGTGTGTCACCTATTAGATTTTCTAGTCGATTGATAGTTAATATGAATTAATTCTATCATAATAGAATTAATAATCCTTTTAATAATTAGAATTTAATTTATTAATTATAATCAGGATTAAATTTATTAATTATCTAATTAATAAATCCATATTTTGATGATCATGAACGGCATCTAACAATGTATCATAACCGCCCAAAAGTCCAAGAAGTCAAGTGGCTTGACATGAACCTTTTAATAGCAAAACATCAGTGTAATAAACTCATTTCATTATACAATATCACATTCAGTTTAGAGTATGGAATTAATGCCAATTTTCTCCAAAATATTAATTAATTATAGCCTGAATATTTTATTACTTGTTCACAGAATCCATTACTTAACATTTGTATCAATTGAAACTATTTCCAACACATAGCCGTCTTGGCCAAGAACTTCTTGAGTAATGATTCCTACAAGTAGCCTTGAGATATTCTCTCCTACTAGTAGGAGTGGTGAATCCTTTATTAACTCTCTTAACTATTTTTGTTCACTTCACGTTGTACCTAATGTCCATCCTATAGGCGGTCTTGTAGGAACTCCAGAGATTGGAATCAAAATACAACACTTAGCAAATAAAGTACTTTGGAGTTCTCAAATCTAAGGATACTTCCACATTTACTATAATAAAATTCTACCATTGGCACTAAATAGTTAACCAAGTGATTATTTCATTGTTAGATTATGTAATATACTTTTTCAAATAACAAGCATCCACGCGTTAACTTTGTGTATCATAATACTCACAGATGTGAGAACTACCATTTAATCAAATAAAGAAGTATAACACGTACTAGTCTTAACTCATTAATGATATCACATCTCATTAATACTATGACTACGGATAATTTAAGTACAAACATAGTTCAGTGCAGTAGGAACCTCATATCACGATCTCTATCATGATTTCCTTAACACGGTATTGTACTTGGGATTTTATCTAACAATTTTATACACATGAATATGTGAAACAAAAAAAAACTGAAAGATAAAGAATGTCTTTTATTGATTTAAATATATTGTACAAATGATTGCTTCTAGGATATAATCCTAACAATCTCCTACTTACATTATACCCAATCATTCATGTATCTAATACAAAATGACGGAACATGACCATCATGTTTCTTTTGGGATAATGCCTTTGTGAATGGATTAACTATGTTTTGATCAGTGGGAATTCTCTCTATCTTTATATTTTTTCTATTAATGATTTCTCTAATCAAGAGATAGCGCCTAAGTACATATTTAGATCACTTATGAGACCGTGGTTCCTTTGCTTATGCAATGGCTCCATTGTTATCACAATATAAGGGTATTAGATCAATAATGCTAAGTACCACACCTAGTTCTGTAATGAACTTCTTGATTTCGACCACCTTATTAGCTGCTTCGGAAGCTATTATGTACTTAGCTTCAGTGGTTGAGTCGGAAATTGTATCTTATTTGGTACTTTTTCAACTAACTGCCCCACCTACAAAAATGAACACGAATCCTGATTAGGATTTGTAATCATTCTTACCAGATTGGAAACTGGCATTTGTATACCCTCTAACCTACAAGTTACTATCTCCACATACCAGGAATACATCCTCAGTTCTTCTCAAGTGTTTAAGGATATTCTTAACAGCCACCCAATAACCTTCTCCAGGATTTGATTGGAATCTACTCATCCAACTAAGAGCACAAGATACATTGGGACTTGTACATATCATAGCATACATGGTAGAACCAATTACCTAAGTATATGGTATCTTACTCATGTGATCCATTTCATATTGTGGCTTAGGACACATAGATTTTGAAAGGCTTACCCCATGGGTCATAGATAAGAATCCCTTTTTGGATTGATCCATGCTAAACCTGTTTAGCACTTTGTCTATATATGTAGGCTGTGAAAGACCAAGCAACCTTTTTTATTATCTCTATAAATCTTTATTCCCATAATATAGGTTGAATCTCCAAGGTCTTTCATAGAGAACTTCTTGGATAACTAAATACTGACTAATTGTAGAATAGAAACATCATTTCCTATTAATAATATATTATCTACATATAATAATAGGAAAACAATTGCATTCCCACTAACCTTCTTGTACATAGGGTTCATCCATGTTTTGTTTAAAATCGAATTCTTTAATTGTTTCATCAAAACAGATGTTCCAACTCCTAAAAGCTTGTTTTAGTCCATAAATAGACCTTTGTAGCCTGCACACTTTAGTGTAATCCTTGAATGTGAAACCCTTAGATTGTATCATGTACGCTTCCTTAGTTAGCTTTCCATTATGGAAAGCTATTTTCATATTCATTTGCCAAATCTCAGAATCATAATGAACTACAAGTCCTAGGAGTATCCTAATAGATTTCAGTATTGCTACTTGTAAAAATTTTTTGTCATAGTCAATACGTTGTTTTTTACAGTAACCTTTTACAACCAGTTGCACTTTATAGGTAATCATTTTGCCATCCATGTCCGTTTTCTTCTTGAAAGCCCATTTGCACCCCTATGGGTTTTATTCCTTCAGGCAGATCAACCAAAGTTCAAACTTTGTTGTTATATATGGAATCTATTTCTAACCTCATGGCTTCAAGCCATTTGTCAGGATTTTGAATTATTCAGAATTTCTTCGTAAGTGGTAGGCTCATCTTCTTTTATAAGCGATACGTTATAGTGGTCAGTGATGAGAAATTCATATCTTTCATGTGCCACACGTATCCTACTTAACCTACGAAGTTCTTGTATATTAGATGGTTAATCTATTTCATCAATAGAATTGGGATCAACTGGTTGATCATTGTTTGTTTGAGCTTCTTGAACTTCACTAAGTTCAATGTTGCTCCCGCTATCTCCTTTAAGCACAAATTCCTTTTCTAGGAAAACAGCATACCTTAAAACAAAACACCTTGTTTTCAATAGAGAGATAGAAATAATATCCATGAGATTCTTTTGGATATCCAACAAGTAAGCACTTGTCAGACTTATTCTCTAATTTGTTTGACTTTATCCTCTTCATATAAGTAGGACATCCCAAAATTCTTATTTGAGTTAGCTTTGGTCTTTTACTATAAAATAACTTAAATGGGTAATATCAACCATTTTTTATAGAACTTGTTTAGAATATAAACAGCAGTTTCTAATGTATATCCCAAAAATGAATTTGATAGATCAGCAAAAGACATTATGGATTGAACCATATCTAATAAAATTTGATTCATTCTTCAGATACACCATTATGTTGAGGTGTATGTGGTGGAATTCATTGAGATAATATCTCATTATCTTTAAGATAACTTAGAAACTCTTAACTTAAGTATTCACCTTTTTTATCGGGTCTTAGAGTTTTAGTACTCTTACTAAGTAGTTTCTCTACTTTATTTTTGAATTCTTTGAACTTGTCAAAGGCTTCAGATTTGTATTTTATTAAGTAAAAATACCCAAATTGAGAATAATCATCAATGAAGGTTATGCAGTATTGATAACCCCTTCTTACTTGCAATGTCATTGGTCCACATACATCAGTATGTATTTGTTACAATGATTGCTTAGCCCTTTCCCCTTTCTTAGAAAAAGAATTTTTAGTCATTTTTCTAATAAGCAAGATTCACAAGTCTAATGTCATTCAAAATAAAATAAGCCTAAGTCACCACATTTATATAACTTAGAAATGTAATTCTCATTTACATGGCCTAAACGACAATGCCATAAGTAAGATGGGTTTGTGTTATCTTTTCTTGACATTTTATTATTTATATTGAGAATTTGATTTTCTATTTTTAGAAAATATAAACCATTTATCAAAGTTGCAGTATCATAATGTATATCATTTAATGAAAAAGAACAACTTTTATTCTTAATATTTAAATGAAATCCAAGCAAATCTAAACAAGCAATTGAGATAATATTTTTAAGTAAAACTGGGACATAATAATAGTTTTCTAGTTCTAGAAATAATTCGGAAGGCAAGTGTAGATAATAAGTCCCCACAACAAGTGCAGCAACCTTTGCTCCTTTTGTTGTACGAAAGCCCACATCACATTTCTCCAACTTCCTACTACTCTTTAGTCCCTACAAATTATTGCACAAATAAGATCCATATCCAGTTTTTAGTGTTGATATCTTATTGTTAAAAGTAGTATTAATCTCAATCATAAATATATTGGGAGTAGAAGTAGAAGTGCTTGCAAGCTTCTTATTTTACTTCGTTTCTTTAACAGTCTTTAAGTAGTTTTTACAGTTACGTCTCTAATGGCCCATTTTGCCACAATGGTGACATGGGCCTTTGGTAGCTGTCTCCTTCTTCTTTACACCACCTTTAGGTTTAGTTGGATTCTTCTTCTTCTTTTTAGAAAAATTTTTCTTTTTAGAAAAAGAATCAACCAATAAGACTATTTTATTTTCTTTCTTCATAGAAAACTCCACAGTCTTAAAAAGGTTGATTAACTAAGGTATAGTGGTCTCATTCTTATTCATTTGGTAGTTCATCACAAATTGTGGAAAGCTAATTGGTAAAGATTGAAAAATTAAGTCTATACTTAATTTGTGATCTATAGTGAACCCAAGTGATCTAAGCTTCTCAATTAAACCAAGCATCTTAAGTCTATGAATGGCCACTGAAGTGCCTTCTACACTCTTAGAACGGAATAACTACTTAGAGTTCTTATATCTCTCCGTGCTTACTTGCTTATCAAAAAGCTCACTTAGATGGAAGATAATAGTATGAGCATCCATATGCTCATGCTGTTTTTTAAAGTCAGTGGTCATTGACGCCAGTATGATACAAAATGCTATTTCACTATCCTCTTGATGCTTCTTGTGAACTTTATGCTCTTTAGCAAGAGCATCATCAGTTGCTGGCGGTGGAATTAGAGCGTTTAACACGTAGAGCAACCTTTTCGATTTGAGAACGATTCTCAAATTTCTATACTAGTCCAAGAAGTTTGATTCGGTGAGATTGTTTGTTTTCAAAATGCTATGTAAGTTCAAATTTGTTGTCATGATGCAAATGACCTAGATGAATGATAAGAGATATTAGACTATGTATATGCACATGGAATGCATTTAATTTGGTCTTTAATAAAATGCGTATTTAATCCACTATTTTCTTCAAATTAATAACCCTCAGTATTAACTTAAAAAAGCCCGTTGGAAACTTTCTTAGTGGTCCGGTATCCAAATTTTTTAAGAATGACATTGGGTATGCCCAATAAACTACTCTTAAGTTCAATGGTAGGTATCCAATACCAATTACATCAAATGTAACTACTAGATCGTTAGGTGATTAACATCTTTTAATCTTAAAGCACTTAGTGCTACCCCAACTTAGCCTCTAATATTCTTTATACTTGAGTATGCCCAACAGGGATAAAAATATTCGTTAAATCCAGCCCATTAATTCAGAATCATATTCCATAACTTGAACATGCTCGATGTCGTGTAAGTTTGGGTATGCCCAACAACCTATTCTCAAAAAAGAACTCTTATTCTTGCTATATTAATAGAAGGATTTAAATTTAATATTATTTGAGGGGTTTTAATTATTGAATTAGCAATCTCATCGTTGGGCATGCAAAATATCAACACTTTGATATAATTGTAATAGACTCAATTACATGACTTGGTTATGGACTTTTTTCTAGATTAATTTTGTTGAGCTAAGAAAGAAATTAATTTTGGTCAAACCTATATCTTCATGCATGTTTGAGAAAAAATTGTTACCATCTTCTTGCTTTGTACTTAATCACCATCTCCATAATTGTGTAAAATAATTTCTAATCCTATCCAACCTATGTAATCTAATTACATAAATTCCTAATGAAGAAACATTAAGTTATATTCGATGGGATTTAGATGGGAAGAGAAATTACAAGAGAATTGTAGAAAAAAGGCAAAGCACGCAGGCCCTATTTATGAATAAACAAAGAGATAAAATGCATGATACAATTTAAATTAATCAAATTAATTTGGTCTAAGTCCATAACCAAGCCAATATGCCAATATTATATTTAAAACACATTAAACAAAAAATATATATACATAAAATATTAAATTCCAAATTCATTATCTTAGAGATTTAATTTATTAGTCCCGAAATCAAATTTTGAGAAAAATCTTGGGGTCCTTTTGGAATTAATATGAAAGATAGCGATAAAAGCATTGAATTAAAGAAATATATATTTTTTTAATAAAAACAACATAGCTGCCCGCGGCTATGCCGTAGCCGCGATTGGCTATGTACAAGCCATCCGCAGCTTGTGCATAGCAGCACGACTTCCTTCTTTAATTCCTTCGGCTTAAACAATTTCAAGCCGATTTTTGCTCTAAAATGCGCTGTTTTTTTTTCCCTCACTACTGAAACTTTTCAGCAATAGGAAACAATTTCCTATTGTTTTTTTTTTTACTACTTCCTTTTTTAGATTTAGAAACAATTTCACTGAACAATTGGAAAACTTTTGCAAACAATTTGAACAATTTTGTTGTTGTGGAATTTTTTTTCGGCTGTACAGAAATGATTTCTATATTATTATTATTATTATTATTATTATTATTATTATTATTATTATTATTATTATTATTATTATTATTATTATTATTATTATTATTATTATTATTATTATTATTATTATTATTATCCACAGAACAAACAATTTGTCCATAACCTACTAAAACAAATTTGTAAAATAAAATTTTATATGAAATAATTTTCAAGGACATGAATTTTTTTTTTCTTTGAAACAATTTCAAAACTAATAATAAACCCATAAAACATATACGAGATGGCTCTGATACCGCTGTTAGATTTCGATCTTGCAAACTAATTTTTACGCAAGGAAAAATTAAAATGAAATCCAGGCAAAGGATCATTCGCATGTAATTAAAGAAATTATGAGAAGGAAGCAAAATTAGTTACTTTGAAAACGTTGCTTTAAAAATTTTTGTTTAGCTTGAATCTCCTTCAAAAGTCGATACAATCGAGCCATCAAATTCCGAGAATAGAAATTCTAAGCAGTAATCCACACAAGGAATTGTATTTGAGTTACGCACCAAAACCCTTTGCTAGTAGGTAATACACGGTGGCTTCGGGATTAATTTAATTTGAGAAGAAATTCTGTGTCGTGTCTTCTAATGCGGCGACCAATGTTATCGTATGGATATGCTACAGAGAACAAATTCTCTATGTTTTTAGGAAACTCTTTTTGTTTCCAAAAATCAACCGCCACCAGAAATAAAAAAAAAAAAAACACGTACAGGCTTGTTTCCTAATTTTTTTTAGGAAACAAATATTTTTGTTCCTCTTTTCAACTATGGGCTTGGACTTTCAAGAATTGCAATTTGACAATTTAAATTATAACATGTTTATAATTCACCCATAAGGATTTATTAATTGCAACTCAACCCCAAGTAATTATAATACTTTATAATAAGCCCATAATAAATACTTTTTCTCACAAATTAACCCCATATATTATCATATAATATCTTGAGCATCAATCCTTTTCTTGTGTGTGACCCATTAGATTTTCTAGTCGATTGGTAGCAAATATGAATTAATTCTATCACAATAGAATTATTAATCCTTTTAATAATTAGAATTAATTTATTAATTCTAATTAAGATTAAATTTATTAATTCTCTAAATAACAAATCCATATTTAGCATATCATGAGTGGGATCTAGCAATGCATTATGACCACCCAAAAGTACAGAAAGTCAAGTGGCTTGACATAAACCTTTCAATAGCAAAATATTAGTGCAATAAACTCCTTTCACCATACAATATCTCATTCAATTTAGAGTATGGAATTAGTACCAACTCTCTCCAGAATATTAATTAATTCTAGCTTTGAATATTTTAGTACTTATTCTCGAAATCCATTACTCAGCATGTGTATTAATTAAAACTATTTCCAACATATAGTTACATTAGCCAAGTTCTTCTTCAGTAATGATTCCTGCAAGTGGCCTTGAGATATTTGCTCCTACTATTAAGAGTGGTAATCCTTTATTGACCATCTCAACTACTTTCATTCACTTTACGTTATACCCATTGTCCATCCCATAGGCGGTCTTGTAGGGACTCCAAAGATTGAAATCAAAGTACAATACTTAGCAAACAAAGTATTTTGAAATTCTCAAATCTAAGGATACTTGTACATTTTCTATAATGAGATTCTATCACTGGTACTAAATAGTTATCCATATGATTATTTCATAGTTAGGTCATTAAATGTACTTGTTCAAATAACAAGCATCCGCGTGTTAATTTTCAGTATCACAATACTCACGGATGTGAGAACTACCACTTGATCAAATGAAGAAGTATAACACGTGCTAGTCTTAGTGCATTAATGATATTCCATCTTATTAATACTATGACTAGGGATAATTTAAGTAGAAACACAGTTCAATGTAGTAGGAACCTCACATTGCGATCTCTATCACGATTTTCTTAACATAGTATTGTATTTGGAACTTTATCTAACAGTTTTATACATATAAACATATGAAACAATGAAACTGAAAGATAAAGAATGCCTTTTACTGATTTAAATACGTTGTACAAATGATAGCTTCTAGGGCACAATCCTAATATAAAGACCCCTGGTCCTAAGGACAAGGCGATATCCTTTCCCCTTTTGGGGTACATATGTAGTGGGGTATTACATTAGATATCCTTAAGTCTTAAGAATTAGAGTTATTCTTGTTTATATTTATTATATGTTTTAAGCTTTGTTCTTTTAAGTCTTGATTTGGTTGATATAATGAAGTATAGGAAAGATGAGTAGTTATTTTTTGTAACTATAATTTCCGAACTTGTCCCACCATTAGGGTGAATAGATAGGGGCTAAGGAAGTAAAAAAATTGAATATGCAAGTGCCCAAAATTAGGTGAATTCTCTTGAATAAAAAAAGAAAGAAAAAAAGGAAGTATAAAGTGAGATGAAAAAATGAGTTAAAAAGTTGAATAGAATATGCATGTCTTTGATAAAATAAGATTTCTTTGAAGAGGCCAATACGAAGAGGAGTATTAAATCCATTCACAATGCGATTTAATAATAATAATAATAATAATAATAATAATAATAATAATAATAATAATAATAATAATAATAATAATAATAATAATAATAATAATAATAATAATAATAATAATAATAATAATAATAAGTGAGAGCCCCTAATCCACTAATAGTTGTAGAAGCTTAGAACCATTAAAATTTGAATTTGGCTATAAGTCTTTGCTTATATTAATCATGTTGGCTTTGTTTTAGCTTAAGGAATGAATGAATGACATTTAATGAATATAAACTTATGTAACTTTATTTTGATGGTTTTGAGTATGTTCAAGCTAATATATGAGTTAGTCTTGGAGTGATTTGAGATATATGAGTCTAATGGTGTTTTTTTTGGTATAAGAAGTGATAATATCTTTGTTATGATTTGGTATGCATGAGTATCAATAGATTTCTTGGTGGTTACATTTCTTGTTTGCTTGAGAACAAGCAAAAACTTAAGTATGAGGAAGTTGATAAGGCTTGATTATGGCTATATTTTTCTAGTTATTTATGTGTTGTTTGTGTTTTTTTTTTTTTTTTTTGAGTTAAATAGCTATTCATTCCTTCTATTTTTGTGAACTTTAGTGTATATTTGATTTAGAAGTGTTTGTTTTTGGAAAGATGCAGAAAATTGCTTAACAGTGAATGAAATTGGAATGTTCCAGTAAAGACTCTATGCTAGTTCATCCTAATGAGCCAGGGCCAGCTTCTTTTGGGAAAGATAAAGGAAAATGGAGCAATTTTTGAGAAAGAATGGAGAGGAGCAGACACCCACCCCCTAAAGGACTAAGCGCGAGCCCCTTATTGATTTAATAGTGGCGGAATTTCCTTTGTTGTGCTGAATTAGATAATTGTTGTGAGATTCTTTTGGAAATAGCTTTAGATGCAAAAAATGACTATTGTGGACACTTTTTGGTAACCAAGAAAGATATTTAATCATTGAAAAGGAGTCTTTAACATATTAATAACATATATACTCAAGAATTATTCAAGATTGAGAGTGAGCGGTTAAGTGTTCTTGGAGAAAGATAGAATAATTGTTCAGGGAGTGCTTTTCAAGAGGACAAGGTGGATTACTCGTCTATGAGTTCCACTTTTTTTCTTTTTGTTTCCTCTCTTTGATAATGTTTTTTGCTCAGCCATTCGTCTAAAGGCGTGGGCAATAGTAACCTCTTCGGGCACCTCATTTTTCGATCCCACCTCTTTAGTTGTTGGTCCCTCATTTTGTTCTCCCGGTGGGGGTTTTGGAGCAGGATTGTTATCATGAGGTGGTGGTTCTCTAGCTACATTACCCATAAGATGTACAATTAGTTTCCGTCATGGTAGGATGATAACACTTTATTATGCAAACGTTGTTGGTAGCGGGGCTTGCAAAAATTTATATGGTTAAGCGTAGAGCATGCATGATATGATGTGCGTGAAAAAGCATTATAATTCAACAAATAAATAAGCACAGAAACCAATATCATTTCATAATTGATGCCTATGAAATATATAATCACACACACACACACACACACACACACACACACACACACACACACACACACACACACATATATACATACGTGTTTGCCAAAAAGGTAGTGGTGTTTGATTATCAATGCATACATAAGCAAGTTCCTAACTATCTAGGTTAGCAATTAAGCATGTAGACTAGGAATCCAAAAATAGGTGTTTTATACATCACCAAATATGTAAGTCTCCCATCTTCTAATTTCCTTTCTAGTCAGTACCCTAGTACTCCTTAAAGTCACTATTAGCATCCTTCTCTGAGTCCTCTTCAATCCTAACTCTCTTCGTGAGCCTTCTACCCTGTCTTCTTCAGCATCCACCTTTGGTTTTTTGTACTCCATCTCTTTGACGCCCTTGCTTCTTGATGCTGGGGGTTCCTTTTCCGGCTTCGCCTCGAGTTCAACAGCTACCTCATTTTTAGTCTCAAAAGATACCTCTATGATCTCGATCAAATCATCCTCTTTAGATTTCGTGGATTTCATAGCAGAGGAATCCGAAGAGCCAGGATTTACAATCTCCGGTGGTGGTGGTCATCAAAGGTATGGGTTAATAGTCGTACGAGCAGATCGTAATATCCTTGCCATCCTATAATAATCATCATTTGCTTAGTCCCAAAAAATTTACCAGAAAAAATCACCAAAAGTAAATATTAGATAAACACAAAAATTCCAGATTAAGATTTAAATTGCAGGTTTGCTTGAAACTTAAACTAATCTGGACTTAAACTTAATTCTCTTCAAGGTTTTAATCTAATCATAAGTTTTAATTCACACCTAGGCATAGTCTAAACCTAGGCTTTGATACTAATTGTAACACCCCCTAAATAAGTAGTCTAAATGACCAGGGATATCGCTGTGTCCTTTGGACTAGGGGTCTTTATGATGCGGTAGGATAAAAATCATAGGAAAGAAAGTAAAAAAGAAGAATAAATCTTTGGCACTTAAGCTTAAGTTACATCACGAAGAAATTTTCCAAGATTGGTAGAATATAAATTCAATGTTTGGCTAAAAGAAAGTCTAGTTATCTAACCAGAATTACAGTCAACAAAAGTATCAAGGCCGAGCACTATTATAAAATGGAACTTCAAGCCTTAGTCATGATAAATGTACATAATCATAAAAATATGATTAGAGAAAGAGTGTGAGATTATAAATAATCTCAGTAAGTCCGAGGTGTGTGGTCGTGGTACAATTTTCAAAATAAATATCCAGATGCATGAGTGAAAATAATTTAAACGGATATGCTCATAATGAAATTTACACTTATGCAAAATATAATTTTTGGAGAAAGGAATGAGTATATTGTTATATACTGCTTAAACAAAATCTTCATCAGATAAAATGTTAAATTACACAACACAACCCTGGAACAGATCTTACATTTATACAAAATTTTGAACCAGAATTCTCTAAAATAATCCCAATATATCTTAAGTGGTTAAGGCATAACCAAAACCAAAAATAGCATATAGGGTGTAAATCCTTACCAAGAGAATGTCTCAAGCATTTCTCTCGTCTAATCCATCAGGCGGATATCCCACATCTGTCCTCTAATTTTATCTAAGGAGACGTCTTGGTCACCTAGGACTGACGCCCCGTTTGGAAAAAGACAGACATTCGGGGACGACCAATCTTTCGGTATTCTCTCCTAAACTAACGTGAGCTAGTCCTAGTACCTTGCCTATTGAGTACATGTCTAAATTTGATGTTGTTCAAGAAATTTTCATTCTAATGTAAAATATATAAAATTTCATTTCTAAAAAGCAATATTGTTCCAGTAGAAGGTGTTGCGTGTTTTTTAGTGTAGAAAATATTACCAACAAAGTCCAGAATTAATCAAGCTTTAATTAAAATGTTAACCACTAAAACTACATATACGAGCAAGCATACCCATCAAATAGTATAGGGAATAGCAAGTATCGAATCCACGAGAACTTAGGCTTCCACCTTACTTTACCCAAATCTTTATTATTTAGCTAATAAAATAAGAAGAGATAAATAAAATACTAACTCAGTATACTATAGAAAAGGTCAAGTCACACAAGAAAAATTACAAGGATAATTAAGGAGTGAGAATAAGGAGAAAAAACATGTTAATAGATATAAATTCTTAAATACACAATAATGATTGATTAGATATTCTCTCAATTAATTATTATCTTGGCATCATGAAGGATTAAACTAGACCCACTTCGTTTTCAATCCATGGAGTCACTATCTTATAGATAAATCAGTAAATATATTCCATCTCAACTAATTTACCCAAAAGATACATAAAATCAATCCTTACACAAATCTCTATATTCTATGTGATTTAAAGTATGAAATTAGATAATGAATCTATATTCTAGCAATCATCAATTAATCTTTGATTACTCAAGTTCTTGACAATTAATCCCCTTTTCAAGTAAGTTAAGAAATAACAAATATGAAATTAATTAAATTGAAACTACTATAAACCTCTTTTGCAAGCAAGTCAACAAGAAGAATCAATCAATTAATTTCTTATTTAAAATAAGTAATCAAATACCAAGAACAATAATTAATTGATCAAAGAACTAAATTAATACAAAATCATAAATCCAAAAGAATATTTTCTAAAGATTATTAAAACATTAATCACAAATTATCAATAATTATAAAGAAGAGGGGGGAAAAAAACTCATAGACAACTAAGCCTTTTTCTTATTCCTTGAAACCTTATTGTGCAACCTTCCATTCTTCTCGAAGAATTCTCCTTGATCCTCCTAAATCTTAGTGTGTTTTTAGGAGTTTTCTAAAGATATTACATTGAAGAATTGAAAAACTACTTTGTACAATATTATTCTCTTGTATTTATAGGGGTTCTAATTGGTAAAAATTACCAACAAGAGTCCTTTTCCTTGGTTGAAAGATTTTCCAAAAGAATCTAACTGAAATTACCAAAAATCTGATCTGAAAAAAGAAAGTCGCCACCTTAAACCTATATTTGGCTGGCGTCGGCTCAGCCCTTATGGGTGGCACCGATCGTGCCCTGTTCGTGCCTTGACATGCTTTGTTTTCGATTGTTTTCCCATATTTTCCAGACTAGGGCTGGCACCGGTTGTGCTCCCTATGGCTGGTGCCGCCGTGCACTGCAACGGTGACAGTTTTTTCATTTTTTTCGTCCAATTCTACATCAAATCATCAAAATACTTTTCTAAAAGTAAAATATCAAATATAAAAGAATATGATTTGTTATTATATCAAAAGTATCACAAAATAATCTCAAACAACAAGGAAAATATAGGTGAATTTAGCCCCTATCAGTAGGTAATCCGTTTTCCAAGTTTAGTCTGATCCAAAATCCAAAGCTACATTTTCCCCAAGATTTCCAAAAAGAAACCAAAACCTTATATTCATTCTAGTAATTTGTTCAAGGCATAGTAATTCATTAAACATCATTAGATTGTATAAAGCAATAATAAGTAGAGCCATTTGGATAGATTTCATGCCATGATTTTTGCCACGTTTGCATGCATGAAATGTATAAGCATACTTTCATAAACAACATATATTTGATGCAAGGGTCCTAAATTATATTAATCATGAAAAACTCTGCAAAAATACTTAAGAATAAATAAACTATAATAAAATCATTATTTATTGTAGATGTCATTTACGTGCATAAGTGTTTTTCACAAATGATAGACTCATAAATTAGATGATAAAATTTTCATGCCATAAGCAAAAACATTTTCTGAAATTAAGCATGCATTATATTTGCAAAGTCTTGCAAAATTAAATACTATGGTATTTAGTAAAGATTTCACATTTCATAATATGCAATTGCGAAAAATATGCTCTGGGATTCAAGGACTTACAAGTCCTAAAAGAATTTACATAAAAAGAAATTTTTATGGAAATGTAAGGACTTACCTCTTGTCCAAAACTTAGCAAAATAACTTTAAATTAACTTAAGTGCTTCTTTCTCAAACGTCCAACTCCAAATCTAACATAAGCATATAATATATGAATTAATTTATTATTTATTTTAATCTAAATAAAGTGTTAATCGAGACCCTAAAATAGTGAGGGAATTACTTAGGCCTTAAGTGATCTAAAATATTTAACAACAAAGCCTAATTAATTCTAATTATATAGTATCCCAAAAAGAAATCAAATAATCTACTAAAGCATCTATAATTCAAATAGCAAAGAATTCTCCTACTTTCTTATTAACACTAATAGCCAAACAAGGCCTTAATTATCAAGCAAAACCCTAGTCACCCATGCAAAACTTAATTAGCCATGCCACTGTAATTAATCATTTAATAAAGTAGTACCTAAACAAACTTATATCACCAATTACACCAAGAATTCAAACAGCTTTTCAAAAAATAAACTCCCCATTCAATTTTTTATTTTGTAAAGGTGTAAAGTGTTATTGCCCCAAAATCATATTATTTAGGAAAATCACCAAAGTTTAACAAATATAATCCCTATAATTCTAAACATCACAAAGCATTCATTTACGCCAAATTTTGCAACAATTATAGCCATTCCTATGAGTTATTACATTTTCCAAATTCAAACACAAAATTCTACTTTTGCTATAAAATAAGGGTCAAAATCATTTACTTAATTAATCAAGAAAACCATTTTATTTTTAAATAAAAACTTATAGTTTAATACCTCCACATGTTAGGTGAATTACCATATATCTATCTCTCCAAGTTTCCTATATAAAAGGACTCAAATAATTTTTACATAATTCCTCGGGTAAATAGTAATTTGTTTTGCGCAATCAACTTGAAAAAATTATAACTCACAAATTACAGCAGATTTTTTGATGATTCTTTCTCTAAAATTTTCATAGTATCTTGAAACTTCTACAGTCCAAAACATATGACAAAACGCAGTCAGGAAAGGTGATTTTTAGGGGGTTTAAATTTAACCATCTGTATAGGGGTTCCTGTACAAATTGCATTGTTTTGGCATAAGGTTCACCAAATTGATTTTTCTTCACTTAATCCATGCAAAATTTACACCACACTAATCTTAACACCTAGTAAAATTCTCAGAGACTCAAAACTAATCAAGCTATTAACAAAACTCAGTTCACAAGCAAGACCCAACTCAGCTCCAACACAAAACCAGCATTCCACTGTTTTCAACACCACCAAGCAAAGTCCTCAACCACATCAAATTCCTTCATCCACCACATATATAACCACCCACACGTAGCATAACACAACCACAACATAGCTACACTATTTCTCTTAGCAAAACACACACAATATTAGCACTTTCACAGATCTTACAATGTTGTACATCATACTCAAGATTTTGGCCAGTCTAAGGAAGTAGAGAGAAAAATGCATCCCTGAGCACAAGAAACCATTTTAACTTGATTACTCATAACCTTAGACTAGATACAACATCATTCTTCCAAAATACAACATAAATAAGGTATAACATCTCAGATTTTTAGAGTTAGACAGCATCCATGGATTTTTGGTCTTCAATGAAGAAGAAGATGATGAATGGTTTACCTTGAAGCTTGAAGCTTGCTTTCTCTTTTAACCAGCAAATTCAGCTCACAAACACCACTTGATGGGCCTTTTTGATGATCAAGAGGAGCAAAAACAAGAGGAGAGTGGAGTTTGTGTTTGGCCAAAGCTTGTGCAAGAAGAGAAAAGTTCTCTTCTTGTTTTCTATGGCTGTTGATCTGCCTTGAAGAGGAGAAGGGAAGCCTATTTCTTGGGGGGAGGAAGGGAGAAAAATTGCAGAGAAATGGGGAGAGGGGTGTCGGACAACATGGGAAGAAAGGGGAGAAAAATATGTTTTATACTAGGGCATTTTTCCATGTAAGAGTTGAGATAATTTTGCTTGAATACACCCTAAATCCAAGGGTTATAATTTAATATGTTTGAAATGCGTCATGATAGCCCATAGGTCGTGGGTATGGTGTTGGGTCAATTGGTTAATTAGTCATCTTTGGGTTTATCTTTGTTTTGCCCTAGAGTTATAAATTATCAAACGATGTTAGTCTTCTAAACAAATTTAAATTTGTTAAAAAGGGCATTTTTCAAAAGGGAAAATTCATTGATTTACTATCGCTAAAGATATGAAAACAATAGTTAATTTTTACTACATTACCTATTACGTATACTACAAATATATAATATAACAATTAATTGTGATGAATCACTAACTAAAAATCATGTAAATAATTATCTTGATGCACTTATTTCTCTAAGAAAATTCAAATAATGAATGTGTGAAATAATCACAAGTAATTCATTTAATTCATAATGCATGACTAATTTTATTAATTATTTAATTCTCTAAATTGTGATTTAGTAGGGTATTACATAATTGCATTGCATTTGGTGCTTTTATGTGGTGTGAGTTTTGTAGAGAGTTGATTGACCAACTCTTGAATATATGATTTCAAATCAAGGTGCTTCCGTACTTGTTGCACCAATTAATGGATCTCTCGGACAAAGCCGTGTTGTTGATTTGAAGAAGCCAGTATACTACTCATTAATAAGAATAGAAAACCAGCAATTTTGGAGAGGATTCCTGATAAGATTTTTTTTTTTAAAAAGATTTAAACAACCGGAAAACTAGACGGAGAGATTTTTATTAATTAAAAATAGGCATAAAACCTCAGTAATGGGCTTTACAATGCAAGGAAGGGACTTGATGTGCTTACCCAAAATACACAAACCTCGAGCAAATTGGGGAATTAAGATGCTCACAAAAATGGTATATAAATTGTGTATTTGCAGAACACCCTATGCTTGCCAAGAAATCTTTTACCATATTTCCATCCTTATATACATGATGAAAGAAAATTGTTTGGAATGCACGGATGATGTATTCTAGCTGTCTAAAAATATTCCTCAGTTTCCATGGTCAAGCAGTTCCCTTTGCAATAAAATCCACCAGAACTTGGGAGTCAGACTGCAGTTGAAGTCTAGATACTCCTTTATGCAAACACGACTTCAAGCCTTAAACCATAGCCCTCGGTTCTACTTCCATATTCGTGGCAATACCAATATGTTTAGTAAAGGCTAAACAAAACCTGCCATTTCCTTACCTGGGAGTGCCTCCAATCCCAGATGCATTTGGGTTACCATTACAGGTGCAATCAATGTTGAGAACAAAAGAAGACGGAGACGAATACTGCCATATAATGGAGAAGACATTGTGCTTGGAGGGCAGCCACGTGATTGCAAAAGATTCTAGTGAAGAGTGCACAAAGGCATAGGAGTTAGGAAACGGACACAAAAATGAACAGGATGAGAAGAGACAACTTATACTAGCTCACTTAGTTCCTCTTCATCGTAAGCAATTCAATTTATTTCTTTCCATAGTTCCCAAAAAACTCCAACAATGTAAAAACGAACCATGATTCTAACATTGTCATGATTCCACCAAGACATCAGAAAGTAATAAAGGTCTTGATTAGCAATTACTGAAGACCAAGAAGATGCGCAAACGGTAGCAACAATTCATAAGTTACAGGACAATCCTTAAATAAATGTTGTGGTGTTTCTCAAGAAACATGACAAAGTGAGCATCTAGAAGGTAACTGAATACCAGGTTGGTTCAGCTTGGATTCCAAAGGCAAAATATTATTAACCTGTTTTGAAATAAAAGTCTTTACCAAAGTGGTAGAAAGCTTCGCCATAGGGAACAGGAAAACGTCCTTGATAGCCTTCGATCTCGAATCAATTGCTAGGTAGATCTTGTAGTGAAAATGCCTATCATCCATGGCAGAAAATGCCATATGAGGCATAATGGAAAGAACAGGCCGAGCTAGCATAGAATCTAATACAGACAATATTAAATTGGCCCTCTGAAAGTTATTCTCAACACAATCTTTAACCAGAAGAGAAGGATAAGAGATTCAAATTTGCCAAGTACCCAATAGAAGCCTAGTCATCATGCCAAAAGCAAATATTGCGACGCTTGCATTCTACGCAGATGCATTCCTCAGCATCTTTTCCAACTTCCAAGACCAAGAAGGCGAACCTGAAAGCTGAAGCAAAGAGGGATGTGTATTGTTGACATTATACTTCGCCCAAAAGAAAAAAGACCACATGGTATCTTTGTTATAGAATTTCAACTATAGCTCAAGTGCAAAAGCATCGGAAAATTCTTGAAGAGATCTTATACCAAGGCGATTCTCTTCAATTGGAAATCACAACTTAGACCAACGTTCGCAGTGTCAATGCTTCCCATGCTCAGTTTTCCCCTATTAAAAAAAAATTAGCAAAGGATTCGCTCAGCATCCAAGAGAACTGTTTTAGGAGGTCGAACAACCTTACGAGTATGCAAAGGAACCAATGATAGTACTAACTTGACCAACGTGAGACTACCAGCAAACTCCAAATTGCCAACCTTCAACACGCTTCCGAATATTAACCCGAAGCACTTGAAAATGAACCCTTTTCTTTCTTCCTTTAAAGATTGGACATTCCAAATAGGAGAAAGGAAGATCTCTTCTAGAAAACCCCCAGTTGGTGCTAAACCATAGATGCCCGATAAGAATCCATCATAGGAGACGCCCAAAAGAACTTTTAGAAGGGTTAATTTGCTGGCATGAAGCCTCCTCGTAAAGCTACAAAATATCAGAGACCACCCCTAAATTCCTGTTGAATGTTATTGTGAATAAAATCATATATCCGCAATGCTCAAGTGGGACAATGGGTAACAATGATGATGAAGAGAGTAAGGCACTAGACGAAATAGATCCAAGTAATTGTTGAGGCATCTGGACAATATTTCTTGAGACAAAATAAATAAGGTAGGGGACAATGGATCGCCTTGTCGGATACCTCTCCTTGACTGAAAAAACCAAATTACTGCCCATTCATAAGAACGGAGAACCAACAGTTATTATGTGTAACAAAGATACCAAGGACACACAATCAAAGCCCTTAGCTATCTCAACTTTAAAAACACTACTCCCTCCTGTGGTTTTCTTATCTAACGATTCCACCATTTCCTGGGCTACATAATATTTTTCAACAATATTCCTGCCTCTCAAAAAGCCTATCTGTTTAGTTTAGACCATGTTAATAATTTTGTTGCAAAAAATACAAAGACTAAGAGGCCGAAAATCTACAAAGTAGGATAGTTAACCTTCTTAGGAATAAGAAAAGGATCTTGGAACTAGAAAGCTAGCAAAGTAATCCATCACAATTTCATGTACGGTTGTGGCTACAATACTCAAACACTCCATAAAAAATAACGCAGTGAAGCCATCCAGGCCTGGGGTGCTTGCTTTGTCAAGAGAAAATATAGCCAATTTAACCTTCTCAAGAGATGGAGTGTGCTCAGATTTGCATTATGTACATCAGAAATAACCGTAGGAATGAGGTTGTAAAGGCTGTTGTCATTGAGCAACATTGGAGCGTCCGCTAGGGCCATCAAATGCTGAAAAAATGAGATTAATTCATCTGACATGCTTTGCTGTCCAGAAAGCCCCGCAAAATTATTGATATGAGAAATAAGAGGCTTTTGCTACTTAGAATGACAATAAGAATGAAAACTTTTGTGTTATCTTCTCCCTCCTTGAAGTCTTCACACTTCAGATAAAATTTACATTTAGCCTCAACCTTATGCAAAGGAACACAATCAACCACTGAATTAGAATGATCATATTGAACCTATGCCTTTATAGTCTCATCCTCCCAACGGTGAACCTCTTTAAAAATGAACCCAAATCGTGACGCACTGAATTCCCTTAGAGCCTCCTTGACCTTCTTCAATTTCATTTGCAGCTTTAATTTTTATGCATGTCATTTCCAACACAAGGGAAAGCCCATGCATCATTCAGGACCTTTTTGATTTCCTTATGTTGTGTCCACATAGAGAGGAATCTAAAATGTTTCCTTAGCCCAGTGGGCGGAAGCAAACTAACAGAAACCACCATAGAGAGTAATCAGAACCGGTCCTAGACAGACGTTGGACAGAAGTACTATAAAACTGTCTGGACCATTCTTGGCTTGCTATGACATGATCAAGATGCTCCATGAAAGGTCTGTCACTGTACCTCCCCCAATAAATCTTGACCCGGTAAACTGACAATCTTGCAAGGAACATACTGTAATAACGTCATTAAAATCTGAAATAGCATCCAAAGAGGGAAAAGTGAAGCAACAGGCAGATTGGCGACGAAGCAACAAGCAATCATAGTGCAGCAATCTGATCTGAACGCACACACACATATACACACACAAAACACACACACACACGTATATACTTATATGTATATACCAGATATATATACAACACATATATGTAGACATACACACACATATACATATATATACAACTACATATATACACACATCTATATCCATATATAAATATTTATGTGCATATGCATATGTATACACACATATATCTGCGGATACTTTTGATTATCTATATTTCGCAATTATTATATAATTATACGAAATTTAGGGGACCAATTTACAAAAAAAAAATTGAGGTTATATTGTAACTATTCAAAAATTGAGAGATTAATTTACAAAATTTTTTAGATCATATTGTAAATATTTAAAAATTTAAAGATCAATATACAGATTTTTTTTAAGGTCATATTGTACATATTTAAAAAGTTAGGTATAATACCCGTCCCTTAGTGATTATTGAATGCAAACATTATTTGCCAACAAATAATTATATATGGAGATATGGATAATTAGTTAGAAAATCAAAGAAGGATGGCTCACTAAGTAATGGCCCAATGAAAAGAGGAGAGAGAACTATTATAACTTGATGGGGTGGCCCACATTATTAATAAATTGTTAGATGTTTTGTTTGTGGTGGCCTGCTTTATTAAATAATCCTTAGATATTTATGACAGGTGTACAAAGTTCATTCGATTAGGCAATTCTGCCACGTTCTATTAATTTCTATAACTATCTATGATCTTCTATTAGCATCTATTACTTCTCATTATTTTTCATTAGCTTCTATTACCTTCCATCACATTCTTCTAACTTCTAAAGGTTTCTAGTAGTTAGTGGTAGCCCACTATATTTAAAGAAGATGGATATTTGTAGGAAAGTCATTTAAATTTGAAAAAAGTCATGTGACAATGTATGATTAAATGAAGCTTCCTACACTTTCTATAAGCTTCTAATTACCTTCTTCTAAGTTTTACACCTTTCTAAATTTGCCAAGTCATAAATGAGATGTTCTGAACTTTTCTAAAGTTTCCAAGTCAATTTCTATCTTCTTTCATTGTCTTCTTCTAGTTTCTACACTTTTCTAGAGGTGCCAAGTCATAAGAAAAATCAAGTAGTTTCTCATACATTCCATTCTCTTCCATTATTGTTCTATAAATACTAGACTTTTCTTAATTTACAAGTTATAAGAGAAACAAGGAATGAAAGGAAAGAGAGGAAGAAGAAGAGGAGGGGAGAGAGAGAGAGAGAGAGAGAGAGAGAGAGAAGGGATAAAAATGATAAAAGAGAGAGAGACTGAGAGGAAGAAGAAAGAAGTAAACAAAGACAGGAAAGAGCGAAAGAAATTGAGAAGGAGAGAAAGAAGAAGAAGTTAGAACTTTGAAGATTGATTTTGCTTAATCACTTAGGTGAGTTTGACTCAAGGAATTAGCTAGACAAGGTGATTTCCCTTTGTTTTATAAATACTGTTTTGACTAGTGATTTTCTATAAAATTTGCATATTTCAATTGTTTTATAAAACATGGATTTTATAGGTTCCTCAACATGGATATTATGAGACAGGTAATTTTCTGTGTAAGAAAAGCAAGCTCTATATAAGCAAAGTAATCTTTATGTGACAATATCATTTTCTGTGTACGAAAAGTAGTCTTTGTGAGACTAGTAATTCTTGTGTGGGATCATTAATCTCCATATGAAAAAAGCGTCTATTTTATTTCAGTTATGAGATCTTATTTATTTACAAATTGTCTTGTTATTGGAAAAATGTTATGAAATATTTTTACTTTTTTTAATGGAATATCACGAGTACACACAGAACTCATTGATTGTTTTGTACTCATGTGTTTCTTTATGTTCTTCTATTTCAGGTTCCATTGTACAATTTAGTGATTAGAGTAGCGTAGCAGAAGCGTGATGGAGCAGAAATAGGCAATATGATGTATTGTACAATATGTTTTAATTTTGGAATAATGTATGAAGATTCAAAGTCTATGTATTTCTTATAGATTTTTCTATGAATACATCCAAGATATGTATATTTAAATTATAAATCATTATAAAGATCCCTGATTTGGGAGATCAGACGGGACGACATTGCACAAAGATAAGGCCTATTTTATCTGGTAAAATTAATATTCAAAATTCTAATCTCTTCTTCTCTTTTCTTCTCTCTCTCCCTCTCGGTTTCTTTCTTTGTTTCCCATCTCCTTTAACTTCTCTCTCTCTCTCTCTCTCTCTCTCATGTTTCTCCTTTTCTTTTTTCTCTCTTTCCTTTTTTTTTCCCTTGTTTCTCTTATAACTTGGTAAATTAATAGAAACCTAGTATTTATAGAAAAACAATGGAAGAAAGTAGAATGTATGAGAACCTAATTGATTTCTCTTATGACTTGGCAACTCTAAAAGAGTGTAGAAACTAGAAGAAGGCAGAAGTGGACTTGGCAACTTTTGTGGGGTTTAGAACATCTCCTTAATGACTTGGCAAATTTAGAAAGGTGTAGAATTTAAAAGAAGGTAATAGAAGCTTATAGAAAGTGTAAGAAGCTTCACTTAATCATGCATGGTCAAATGACTTTTTCTAAAGTCAAATGGCTTTTTTACAAATATCTATGTTCTTTAAATTTAGTAGGCCACCGCCAATAAATAGAAACCTGTAGAAGTTTAGAAGAAGGTGATGGATGGTAATAGAAGCTAATGAAAAATAATGAAAAGTAATAGAAGCAAATAAAGGATCCTGGAAAGTTATAAAATAATATAAGGTGGGAGAATTTCCTAGAATAATCTAAAGTCCAATGAGATTTTTACACTTAACATAAATATCTAAGGATTCTTTAATGAAGCATGCCACCACAAATAATGTGAGATCACACCTAAAGCCAACCCTAGAGTATGGGGGTCGGGATGCATATCATATTATTTTGCATGAATATATATATATATATATATATATATATATTTGATTTATTTTATGTGCTTTAGAATTATAATTTATAGGTTAAAAGACTTAGTTATGATTATTGAGTATGAAGGGTAAAATGGTAATTTTGCTTGAGGTCAAAATAGGAAGATAACTTGAGGATTAAATAAGAAGAATATTTGTGTGAGAAAATAAAAATAAGAGTTTGTGTGGTTAGAGCTTTGGAATTAATCTCTAAGGTCATGAGTTCAAATCCCATCACTTAAGTTTTAATGATGACTATCTTAGTTAAGTTTGAATTTTTATTTTCTTACATTCCATAAAGATAGGAATATTGTTTTAGGGGAGACATGAAGAGAATGTCTTAATTCTATCATCATGTCCTAAAAAGAATTCTAGAGGAATTCTTGTCCTTTTATTACCTCTAGCTTGTCCTAACACCTTCAAAAATTATATTTGTTTAAAATTTATCAAAATTCATCTTTGTAATTCTAGAAAATTCAGCAAGGATCTCTTGTCTTTGAATTTTGAAAATGGATCTTGGAAGTTGGGGGACTGACTAAAAATAGGAGAGGAGTTAGGAAAGGTTCCTAAGGAAAATTAATCACCACGATGGTGACGGTGTGTTACAAGGAGGAGTTCGCTGGTCCATTCCATCACTTCTAGAAGATGCCCATGCCGAGACATCCTAATTTTGAAACAAAAGTATTTAAATTTCAAACATAGATATAACATATATATTGTATATATTTAGAACAAGTTATTAATTCAAATTTATAAAAAAATTTGACAAAATCTCCCCCAATAAAATGGGCATTTTCCAGGCATTAATGCCACATTTAAACATATTTCAAGTATCATCAACACATTAAACACACAAAATCACTACAAACCATTTATCAACACCCCATCTACATGCAGCTATGAACCACACAATTTTTAAACTCCACTTTCAAATATTAACCATTCAATTCATATACAAATCACAAACTTCACTTACTTAATCTAAAGTTGTAGTATTACTCAAGAGGTAAAAGTTGTTGTGCTTTTAAATTTTTAGAATTGTTTTATGGTGAATGCAAATGTAATTGAGATTTGAATGTATACATATAGAATAGAATTAGAAACATGAAGATGATTTGAAATTATATACAAAACATGATTTTCAAAGATAAATACAACGTTTTTTTTTGAAATTTTTTTGACAGAATCACCCCTATAAATTAACCATTTTCCAGGCTCTATGCCACTCCAAGATGTAACAATAATTCAATGTAAACAACAAGAAAATGATAATCAACGATATATAGTATAAAATTAAATTAACGGTAATCACCCATTACCCATGAAGAGTGATCACCCATCACTCAGGGGAAATGATCTCCCATCACTCATGGGAATCCAGTTAATAAATTCGAAAAAAAAAGGGCTTACCTGTGGAAAAGAAAAGCACACTTATAGAAAAGAAAGTAGTTAACATTAACTTATACTTAACTGTATAAAATCAAAACTTCAAGTGATTAGCATACTCCTGGGGGAAAAAAAGCACAGAAAATGGCAAATCAATCAACAAAAGCACCGGACTATAATTAGCAAAATCAATTAAGATATAATTAAGCATATCATCCAAAAATTAGTTAAACATGAAAGTTTGACATAGATAATTGATATATATATATATATATATATATATATATATATATATATATAAGAGTAACAAGCATAATTAAAGTAAAATTACATTAATAACGTATAATAAAAGTACTTTATTCACTCAAGCCATCCTCCGAGATATATTCTTCTTCTTCTTCCGTTTCTGCAGTGCTATCTGTATTCTAGTCTCCTTCATCTTCATCTTCATCTTCAACTTCAACTTCATTTGTATCCCTATTTAATACTTCTTCTTAGACATTCAACAAATCACTTGTGATCAATTCATGAGCTAATAGACCAAGATCAACAACTAAGGAGATACTTATCTTATTATTAATATCTACCTCTTCTTAGTAAGCTCTATCAACCATAGGTGCATCAATCACATGTCAAGCTTTTATTTTACACACATCCAACTAGTCAGATCTTGGTGTTTTACATGCTAGATAGACACATAGTACACCTGAGATGCTTGTTGAGCTAACACAAATGGATCATATTTTGGATAGCTCCTCTTGCAATTAATATCAACAATTTTATATTGATGATGTATTCTTAGACCACGATTTGGTGTTTGATTAAACCAATCACACTTAAAAAGTACAACTTTCTATGATAGATGACCAAGAAACTTACCCTCAATAATCTCTTTAAGGACCCTATAACAATCACCCTCTAATGAGTCATTTTCACCCATTTTAACACAAACTCCATAATTCATGGTTTTCTTTCCTATGGCATGTTCCTATGTGTGAAATCAATGGCCATTAATAATATACCTATTATATGATTTCACATGTCTCGAAGGTCACTAAGCAAGGTTCTACAAGCACATGTTTGATACATGATTTTGTGAATCGTTCACGTATAAAGCATATGAAAGATTTAGATGGATATATATTAACTAACAACATATGATAACTTGAACAAAATTTATCTAAATTTAAGAAGCATACAGAATCTATAAACCATCCAGTAAACTCATTCTCTATCCTTCTTTGATCATCCAATTCCGATATGTTTGAGACAGAAGAATGTAAACGAAACGTCAAATCCCTATAGAAAAGAAAATGGCACAATCATCAAAGGACTTTATTTCTAATATCATCGAGTGCACGATCATCTCATCTAATATATGTTTGAACCTCTTCACAATTGAGTAATATATAATTTCTTGTTGTTTGTAATCTTCGTGAGAGAGGAATCGGGTTTGAATCTTTCCTAATATCTTTCCGTAAATGTTACATATTAACAATGAAACTTCATCTATGTTTTGCCTAACTTCACCGTCATTATTGCAAATCATAGATACATGTTTTGTCCGCACATGTGGCTCAAAGTAATAGAAGAAGAACGTAGAAGCTTTCTCAACAAGATAAGCATTACAAATTGACCCTTCTGCTCTTGCCTTGTATTTCACCTTCAACTTCAAACGAAACAAAAAACTAGTATAATTCAAAGCGTAAGAATTAATAAGTATTATGCAATGACTGTGTAGCTCACATATAGCATAATTTGAAAAATGACTACTACCGCTCAAAAGGATACATCTATCTATATTTAACGGGACCATAAACCTTTTTTTCAAAAGGTAAATGAATAAAGAGATGTTCCATAATATTGAAAAAATCTAGAGGGAATATATTCTCCAACTTACATAAAACAACCGATATCTCTTGCTCCAATTTCATCATATGAGCTACTGACAATTTAGAAGCACAAAGGCCCTAATAAAACAAAATTAATTCTATTAAAATTCCCCAAACATTAGCCGGAAAGAATTCTCTAAGGGCAATCAAAAGTAATCTTTCCATGAAGACATAACAGTCATGTCTTTTCATGCCAGACATCTTCGTTTCATTAAATTCAACATATCTTACTAAATTCGATTCATATCCATCTGAAAGAATTATTCCCTTCAACCACTCAAGCAAAATTTTCATTTGTTCTACTGTCAATGTATAACATGCCTAGGTATTGCTATTCTCCCTTCTCTAACATTATACACATGCAGTTCTGGCCTATAGCAATATGTTTCAACATCACGATAAGCCTTTAAATTGTCTTTAGTTTTTCCTTTCACAACCTTATCTGTATTGAATATATTATTGAACACATTATTTTCATTATACATCACATCAAGATTATGACAAACTAAGTGCGCTCTCCAATACAATAAATCCCAAAAAATTCTCCGTTTGGCCCAATTATAACTCACATATCTACCTTCCGATCTCCTAAGTTCCTTTTCCGATTCTATTATTTTCGAATAGTAGCAAACTGTGATCCACAAGTAATCCCTAGTGGGATGTGGAATAGGCTATGACGTATCAGAGCTACTATCTTTTTTAAATGACCTTGTATCTTGCCAAAAATGGTGATCCATGGGAAAGAAACGGCGATGGCTATCAAACCATGATTGTTCACCACCGTGTTGTAAATGAAAAAAATTTGTTCTTTCCATACAATACGGACATGCCAATCTTCCAGTTGTGCTTTAACCACTTATCATTCCATATGTAGAAAAGTCATTAATAGTCTACATAAGTGTAGCACGCGTTCGAAAATTTTGTTTCTTCGCTATGTCATATGTAGGAACACCTTCAATCCATAAATGATTCAATTCTTCTATTAATGGTTGAAGATAAACATCCAATTTATGTTTAGGATTTTTTGGTCCTGGTACAACGATTGTCAAAATTATCATAGGATTTTTAATGCACAACCATGGTGGAAGGTTATAAGAAGTGATAATAACTGGCTAACATGAATGTTGCTTTCCTGACATTCCAAATGGTGAAAAATCGTCAGTACAAAGTCCCAATATCACATTCCACACTTCATTATTGCAAAATCTGGATGACTCTGGTTAAAATCCTGCCAAGCCCCACCATCTCTGGGGTAACTCATGTTTCCATCTCCCAGTTTAACCTCTGTATGCCAATTTATGTGTTCGGCTGTAGTTTTAGATGCATACAACCTCTGCAACCTTGGTGTAATAGGAAAGTAGTACATTTTTTTGAAAGGGATCTCGAGCCTGACCTTTGCTTTTTCCCTACCTTTTCTATGCATGTACCAAGTATATCTACAAAATTTGCATTCTCTCAAATCGATATCATCTTTCCAATACAGCATGTATCTATTAGTGCATACATCTATCTTTTGAACAGGCAAGGCCAACCCAAACACTAACTTCTTTATTTGACAAAAGTCATCAGGAATCTTGTTAGTAATTGGAACCACCTCTTTCATAAGCTACACTGCTTGGTTGAAAGCTTTTTTGGATATGTTATTTTCAGACTTAATGTTTAGTAGCCTTGAAACTAATGAAAGCACTGAATAGTTCGTGCACACTTCCCATATAGGAGTGTCTGCAGCCCCCAACATATCACAAAACTTCTACGCTTCCATATAAGGAGGTTCTTCAACTTGCTCAGATGACAATATTTCTAAGTTAAAACCAGGACCTGCCGCATCATTGACCATTTCCACATATAGATTTCTAGAACACGAATCAACAGGAACTACTCTAGATGTTGTAGTAGACATACTTTGATTTACATAATAATGTTCTTCGTGACAAATCCACTGATGGTAATTGCTAACAAACTCACATCTGCACAAATGGATCTCAACTTGGACCAAAGAGTTAAATTTCATATTCTTGAATTTTGTATAAGGACATCTGATTTTACCGGACATGGAATTCAAAAAAGCAAATGCAATAAACCCCTGCACCCCCTACTCAAATTCAATAGTAAACCCTTTATAGGGCAACTGCCTTCTATACATCTAACCACGATCTTCCATCTAAATTATCAGTAATTATGTGACAAATATGTTCAACTATTAGTATATGCATGTTTTCCAAGCATTATATTATATTATGTATATATATAATTAAAAAATTATAATTCTAGAAGGTTCTCTTCCATAATTCTAAGTGGTAGCATGGACCAACAGTGATGGATTAATTGTAAAGAGAAAAAGTCATGAGGAGGAATAAGAAAGAAAAGAGCGAAAAAAGGTGTTAAGGATGCCAAAATGCAAACTTTGGATTCAAGTTAGCAGACTATAGTGGAGCTTGGAGGCTGAAAGGCCAAGTTTGTTTACATCATCATCATCATCATCATCATCATCATCATCATCATCATCATCATCATCATCATCATCATCATTATTATTATTATTATTATTATTATTATTATTATTATTATTATTATTATTATTATTATTATTATTATTATTATTATTATTATTATTATTTCTTCAATATTTATATTATCAGTCAATTTATATTAACAATGAGAATATATTTAACTAATTTAGTCATTAAAAATAGTGTGTTTGTATTAAATATCAATGTGCCTTTTTATAGACAACCTTAAGCACATCACATATATCACATAGTAGACATCCAAAATAATTCTAGAGAACCTTAAGCAAACTACCCCCCCTCGCCTATAAAAAAGAGACTGTAAGGAATTATTCTCAATGAACTACACAAGATATGAAGGCAGTTAGTTCCTTCAAATCACAGGAAAATGGCTATTAAAAGGACAATCCATATTTTTCCACCAAACAAAAAAATAAATAAGAATAAAATATACAAAAATATCAACATAATTTCAATATGATGTTCCCCATGTTTTAACCTTCTAAAAGCACCTATATAGCTACAAAAAATGAAAAAAAAAATGATTTCCCATTCTGCTTTCTTTTATGCCTTTTACCACATCTACAAAATAAACCAAATTTCACATGCCTTTCAACAAATTTTTGTTTATTTTGGCATGATATGCCATATGTTTGTGCTGGGATTAGAAATAGATCCTCACATATTTCTTCAGCTAGCATTTTCTAGATGCTAAAGTGGCTTACTTAGGAGTTCTGTTCATATTTATTCTAGCTTCACTGTTATCTCCACTTAATAGGACTCCAGGAATTTCAAACTCTGCATTTAACTTTTACCTTGCTATTGTTCTCTCTTAAACTGCTTCTCCTCTCCTAACTCGCATAATAACTGACCTCAAGATTGGTAAATCGGACATTGGAAAGTTTGTAGTTTCTACAGGAATCCATTTTGACTTGGTTTCCATGCTTCTAATTTCTTTTGTCTATGTTTTCTTTGACCCCCTACGAGAATTTCAAGCAGGAAAATGTAAAGAAGGTTTTTATTGTGGCTTCAACTCTAGTGACCGAAATGGTTTTAGCAGCTAAGGTAACTTCTTTGATTATGAACTGGGTTAATCATGAAAGTCTAGAGGGGAAATCAATGAAAGGCTCACACTTGGTTCTCTCTATAGCACATTCTATGATTATATGCAGATTTTTTACCTGTTTTGGGCAAGTATAATATGGTACTAATTGGTTTTCTTGCTGGGATTTTCATGCCAAGAGAGGGAAGGATTTATATCAATGTGCCTTATTCATGCTAATAGTGTGTTTGTATTAAAAATAGTGCTTTTTTTTTTTAAGGGCAGAAAACATCAAATATCAATGTGCAAAGCTTCTTTTTGCCAATAATAGTGATGCACCATATTACTTGATAGCACTTGCAACTAAACATTCAACCACATTCAAGAGATTACTCTTCACTAGTATGCTTGTTATTTTGACATAACTAGAATTAAACTACACAAAAACTGGAATTATTGAAGAATCTTTTGAAATTATACTCAATAATAAATTAGAAAATTTCATAAAATTCCAAAAGCGCGTACCTGTGGTTTTTGCACTAATACATCTCTGTTTTGCAGTCACCACCCAAGAACTCCTTTGTTCCTGTTGACGTCAACTTTGCCGAGCTGATACAACGGTTACTTTGAGCCGATGCCGATTTGATAAATTGGGACGAGCCGATAAAGTCAACCTTTCAAACAGCCGATAGTCATGGTCAACAACGGCACCACAAAGCTGATAAGAAGTAAAACAGATTTCTGATCTTTTGGTGCAAGAATTCTGCACGACTGTTGGGAACATTCTTTGGCCGGAAGAAACTCCACGATCTGTTAGTGGCTCGCTTGCAGCAAGTATAAAATGGGAGCATTGCCTAGAACCAAGGGAGAAATCAGACCATCAACCAACAACATTTAATTTCAATTTCTTCTACTTCATCGTCATTTACAGCTTTTTAGTCTAGAATCTCAATTCCTTATAGCTTTCTTACTACTTTGTTATAGCTTTCCTTTACAGCTTTATTTTCAATTTTTTCTTACAGCTTTCTGTTCTTCTTTACAATATCAGACTCTTTCTGTACTTTCCTTTAAGCAAGTCAATACAAATATCATTCTGTTCTCCCAGAAAGGTCTTTCCTTTGAGCATTCTCAGCTGACTTTCTTGAACCCTTTCTATAATAAGTTCAAGGAACCCAGTCCCTGATTCAAAAAGATCTGATACCATTTTCTGTTTCATCATAGCGGTCAATCTGTGTTGTTGTCAAAATAGGGAACCGATGCAAACAGGGATCGGCTTCATATCCGATAAACACAAACGATCCGTTATGGTGAAACGGAAAATGGTATCAGATCTTTTTTGAATCAGGGATCGGGTTCCTTGAACTTACTATAGAAAGGGTTCAAGAAAGTCAGCTGAGAATGCTCAACGGAAAGACCTTTCTGGGAGAATAGAATGATACTTGTATTAACTTGCTTAAAGGAAAGTACAGAAAGAGTCTGATATTGTAAAGAAGAACAGAAAGCTGTAAGGAAAAACTGGAAATAAAGCTATAAAGGAAATCTATAACAAAGCAGTAAGAAAGCTATAAGGAATTGAGATTCTAGACTAAAAAGCTGCAAATGACGATGAAGTAGAAGAAATTGAAATTAAATGTTGTTGGTTGATGGTCTGATTTCTCCCTTGGTTCTAGGCAATGCTCCCATTTTATACTTGCTGCAAACGAGCAACTAACAGATTGTGGAGTTTTTTCCGGCCAAAGAATGCTCCCAACGGTCGTGCAGAATTCTTGCGCCTAAAGATCAGGAATCTATTTTTCTTCTTATCGGCTCCGTGGTGCCGATGTTGACCATGACTATCAGCTGCTTGAAAGGTTGACTTTATCGGCTCGTCCTAATTTATCAAATCGGCATCGGCTCAAAGTAACCGTTGTGTCGGCTCGGCAAAGTTGACGTCAACAGTTCCCTTCTACTCCTCTAGCACCGACGACAATAACACTACCCCCTTTGTACACTACCATCAACAATAACCACTCTCTTCCCCAATCACCTACCTAAAAAACTAAAAAATACACCAAAAATAGCATTGAATACTTATCTTTTTTTTTTATGCAAATGTAAATGGTTTAATATTGATCAATAAGTATTTACATGGATGACTAGTTTATAGTCAAAGAGACTACAAATTAGAGGTTCTCAATACATGCCTCAAAACTAGTTTGAACATTAGGGTACACTATATTAACACTACTGAAACCCTGGGCAAAATCCTCTACTTCGTAGATTTGAATAGCACAACTAAAATTCTTCTCTTTTTAAAATCAAAACACCAGCACTTCGATTAAAAACTCCATTAGTCAATGAAGAGCCTTCCCATAGCGTGCGGACAATTGAAAAAGATTTGACTAGAGGCATTTCCAATGCTATCCTTTTCTTTTTTTTTCCTTTTTCTTTTATTTATTTGAATTAGAATTATATTTAATTTTTAAAAAAATTATAATTTTAAATTTTATAAAATACTTATAAAATTAAAAATTAACACTATAATATACTTAAAATGAATAATAAAATTGTTAATTATTTTACAAATAAAATTTATTTACATTATATTAGTCTTTTATGTACATTGGGTTTTCCTTTATGGCAGCTTTGAGACATAGGATTCTCGTTTTTACTTTCTCTAAATCGTTTTCTTTGCTAACTATAATATTATAACGTTTAAAAAATATTTTAAACTCTTTAAATAAAATATATTTTGAGATAGGAATATGCTTTGCCTTAATGATTGTCTTTATTTTGGATACACATATTATTATTGTAATGGACTTTTTATAAAATATGCTGACTCTTTTGTTTTATGTCAAAAAATTTTTAATTGAAATTTTATATTACATGTCACGAATATCAATATTATGAAGACTCTTTTAATTCATGTCGGACAAAAAAACACCTTTGAATTAGGACAATTAATTTTAAAGTGTCCCTATTTTTTGTTAAAAAATGACGATGCTTTAATTAAGAAATGATAGGATATTTTTTTATTTGTCCACGTTTTATTCTAAATATCAGGAATATCTTTATTATAGGGACATTTTTAATTAATGACGTCAAAAAAGTATAGTTAGGTTTGATTTTTGTTATAGTGATAAATTTGATAAAGGCTAAATTCATCACTAATTTTCTAGTTATTTGTGGCTAATTTGAAATACTTTTGATATAATAACTAGGCATATTCCTTCTTATTTGATATTTTACTTGTGGAAAGTGTTGATGAATTTGAGTAGGAATTAGTAGATTTTGAGCATAAAAATGTACAATTCTAGACATGACTTGGTGCCAGATCAAGCTAACCAACCTGGTGCAAGGTCTGCTCTAGAAAAGCAACACAAAACAAAGAAGAATTTGAGAGAAAACCAAAAGCAACCCGACTCCAGGCTAGTCGAAGTGACCAAGTGCTTGGTCCATTCTGCCCAGAGTCGTGATTCTGTTTTCGCGTGAATTTGGTATCTTCCAAAGAATTTTTGTATTTTCTGAATTCTACTCAGACTAAAATTTTCAAGCTGCGAATTTTGGTATCAAGGAGGCTTATAAACATAAGAAAAACACAAGAGAATGGTGTGAATTCAAGGTTCAAATCAGAAAATTACTTATTGAAGGAAGAATTCATCCAATCAAGAAGCGTTGTTCAAGAGAGTCTTCAAGGGAGAAGAATAAGGCTTGTCTATGAGTGCTTTCTTTTACCTTTGTTTTCTTTTTCTTAAATAATGATAAAATCATGATTCTTGACTTAACTTAGTCTTTTTGATCAAGTAATTATTTGTTTTGGGATTGGATAACTTGTTTTTATAAAGGAGCTGGTTGGTTGATTCTTCTTATTAATTTGCTTGAAAAAGGGGGTTGATAATGATTTTAGCTAATTGTGACAATTCTACTCGGACTAGATTTCTCAAGCCACAAATTCTGATATCAAGGAGGCTTATAAACACAAGAAAAATACAAGAGAATTGGTGAATTCAAGGATCAAATTAGAAAATCACTCATTAGAGGAGGAATTCATCAAATCAAGGAGCGTTGTTCAAGGGAGTCTTCAAGGGAGAAGAATGAAGCTTGTCTATGAGAGCTTTCTTTTACCTTTATTTTCTCTTTCTTAAACAATGATAAATCAATGTTTTTATTGTAATTCAACATTATTTTGGAATTCATGATTTCTTGAGTTAATTTAGTCTTTTTGATTAATTAATTTTTTGTCTTAGGATTTGATTACTTGTTTCTGTTAAGGAGTTGGTTGGTTGATTCTTCTTGTTAACATGCTTGAAAAAGGAGTTGATAATGACTTCAACTAATTAATTTCCGATTTGTTAGCTCTTAACTTGCTTAAAAAATGGATTAATTATCAAGAACTTCGTAATCAAAGATTGGTTGATGATTACTAGAATATGGATTAATTGCCTAATTTTATGCTTTAAGTTACCTAGAATATAGGGATTTATATGAGAATTGATTTTAATACCTCTTTTGAGTAAGACTAGTGAGATATAATATATCCATTAAGTTACTTAAAAGATAGGGAATTATGGACTGCAAATGAAGTGGTTCTAATTTATTCCTTCATAATACCAAGATAATAATTGATTGTAATAATTGCTAAGTAGTTCATGGTCACGTTTTCAAGAATATTTGTCTAATTAAATATTCTTTCATCCTTGAGTTGTATATATTTTTATCTTTATTTATTTTTCTTTTTATTCTCTTCTTATTTTATTGGCTAAATAATAAAAATTTAGGTAAAGTAATGTGGGAGTGTAAGTTCCTGTGGATTCAATACATACTATTTTCTATATTATATGATGGGTATACTTGCTCGTATGTGTGGTTTTAATGGTTAACATTTTAATTAAAGCTTAATTGATTGTGGATTTTATTGATAATATTTTCTACACTAAAAAATCAAACAGAAAACTTTGAAATTTAGCAGTAAAATAATTTGTTTTATTAAAGAAGATATTAAATATCATATACATAAGTAAAAAAATAATTAGAAAATATAAAAATAATTATAATATTTTATTTATAATTAGAAAATATAAAATCAAAGAGAAATATTTATTTGTTTTATTCTTCGAACGTCTAGTATTGAACTTGATATTTCTTTTTTATTAAGAATAGGAGTTAACCAACTCAGTTCATTTCTTTTAATTAATACTTATCAAAACATGACTTGAATCCTTAGTTAATAGCAATATTAGTAAGAAATTATGGGCATGTTCAATGATAAGTACACTCACTATGTATAAAGTTTAAAATATTATAAAAAAAGCCATTTAAATAAGTAAATTTAAACGCATTTAGATTGGAATTATTTTTTATTTTTAAAATAAAAATATAAGTTTAAATTTTATTAAAGTTGTATGAATTCAAATATATGTGTCAATATTTTATAAATAAATTCAATGATCAGTACACTCACTATGTATAAAGTTTAGATTGGAATTATATTATAATATAACAACTTATTGCTCAACTTATAAAACACGAAACAATTCTTGTCTTGATACCCAAATTTCAACTCTAAGAAAATTATATATGGAGAATATGTAAGAATATTATAATATAACATCATGTATTATTTTAAATGATTCCTTAGTTCCTTATATCAGGAATTGTATGAATTGTGTTTTTACTCATCGTCATTGTATCAAATCAAAGAGAAAACTTTAAGATTCTGTAATAAAATAATTTATTTCAATGATAAGTACACTCACTATGTATAAAGTTTAAGACATCATAAATAAATAAATAAAAAGCCATTTAAATAAGCAAATTAAAATGTATTTAGATTGGAATTATTTTTTACTTTTAAAATATAAATATAAGTTTAAATTGTATTAAAAATGTATGAAAAATGAGAGCAATGCACTTTTTTAATTATTATTTTTATTTATTTTTTTCAAAAAACAACAAGCTGTCACAAATCCCTTGCAAATTTTGCAAAGAATATGTGACGGCCTATAGAAATTCGTCGCAAATTCGCTGCAAAAATATTTCCTCTATGAGTTTTTTTCTTTTCGAATTTTTTTATAAAAGTGGTTGTTGCAACTATGTAGGAGATTTGTGATGGATTAGCTAGAACAGTACACTTTTTTATTTTTTTACTTTATTTCTTCAAAAACAACAATCCGTCACAAATCTCTCGCAAATTTTTGCAATTTGCGAGGGATTTGCAATGGCTTTGGATTTTTTCCATTCATTTTTTTTATAAACTAGGCCATCGCAAATTTGTAGTAGATTTGCAATGAATTAGTTAGAGCATTGCACTTTTTTATTTTTTACTCCATTTTTTCAAAAAACATCAATCTGTCGCAAATCCCTCACAAATTTTGTGAGGGATTTGTGATGACCTATGGTTACCGTCGCAAATCCACTACAAAATAATTCCTTAGTGTATTTTTTTTCTTTTCAATTTTTTTTTAAAAAAAAGTGGCCGTTGTAAATCCATCATAGATTTGTGACGGATTAGCTAGAGCATTGTACTTTTTTATTTTTTTTCAAAAAAACAACAGTAGTTGTGAGGGATTTGCGACAGCCTATAGAAAACCGTCACAAATCTGCTACAAAATAATTCCTTAGTGTGTTTTTTCTTTTCAAATTTTTTTTTTATAAAAGAGCCATCGCAAATCCGTAGCCGAGATTAGCTAGTGCATTGCACTCTTTTTTATTTTTACTTTTTTTTTAAAAAAATAATAATATAATCTACTACAAATCCCTCGCAAGGTTGCGAGGGATTTGCAACAATTACTTTGCATCCGTTGCAAATCTGCCTCCAAACTATTGTCGCCGCTAATGCGTCACTAGATAGCGACAAATTTGCAAGGGCCCGTCCATGAGATACCCATTTTAGTTCCTATCGGTGAGTTTCTGCCGCTATTTACTTGTTTTCTTGTAGTGATTTCAATCCTACCAACATTATATATTTGCCACAGGCATGAATAGGTATATAACCTATTGACACGATTACCATCTGGCACGGATGTGTCACATTTGACCTCTATTTTCCCTAATACAAAATGTATTGCTATCCAAGGATGGATCTACAACATATACTATTATTTTGTTAAGAAAGAGACCATAAACCAGAGGTGGTCATGAACTAGAAAGCATTCTCAAACCCACACAAGTTAATATAAGCACTTAGCCCTTTGAGTATTCAAGAATCACAATCACAACATGATAGATCAACACAATGTCATTTCTCAAAATAGCTCAATACCATTGAAAATTCATATACATTTTCAAAAATAATTTGATATATAAAATACTCCATAGGTTCAAAATCACAAAATAAAAATTTATCCATTCCAAGATTTTTATATACTCATACCTCATAAATGTCATAAATAGATTTCTTAATACATGAAGCTAATAGTTCAATATCTTGCTATGTATTTTGCAATTTATTTATGCATGAGAATTTCAATTCTAGATGCTTAAATAAAATAAATGCAAGATTTTCTACACAATATATCATGTAGAGGAGATTTACAAAAACTGAAGCATACTTCGATATTTCATAATTATATAAATCATTATTTGCTTGACATCAACATGATTCTAGTATACAATTTCCAAACAATAATCATGCATAATTTACAAAATATAGCTTGCATATAAAAATCGTTTCATGAATATAATAATTTTCATGTAAATATAAATTGATTTATAAAATACTTCCTACACAAGAAAAGCAATTTTCATGAATGCGGGGACTTACATGTGTATATTGATTTATAAAGACAAATTACCTATGAAATCAATTTCATGAATGTGGGGACTTATATGCGTATATTGATTTATAAAGACAATTTACCTATGAAATCAATTTCATGAATGTGGGGACTTATATGCGTATATTGATTTATAAAGACAATTTACCTGTGAAAACAATTTCATAATTGTGAGGACTTACATGTGTACATTGATTTATAAAGACAATTTACCTACAAAAATAATTTAATGAATACGGGGACTTACCTTGAGTCCTAGCTAGAACTTGCAAATCACAGCTTAGCAAATACACATTATCAAGCAATTCATCCAACATTTCAAATAGTTTTGCACATAAACTAGTTACCTAGTGATGCGTAAGATTTTGGTGTATAAAAATCATTCAAATTTAAATCCATTCCTAGTCAAATTTTAACTAAAACATTAATCTCATATTACACATATGAGTAAGTATACCCATTGCAAGCATAGTATAGGGAATTAACGAGTATCGATCCTCAAAGGAATAAGTACACACTAATCACTTTTCATTTATTATTTAACCGACCCAACAAAATGATAAAATAATAAAAAGGAAAAAATAAGCAAAATATACATATATATGCAAATTCATGTAACTAGACAATTATCTTGAGAACATATTATTGAATCACATAGCATTCATCATAATTAATTGTCATCTTGGCATCATAAAGAAACTTAATTAAGATCTAATCATTTTTCAAGTCATGAACTCACTTATATAGACTCCACTTCTTTCCCAATCCATGGAACCACTATCTCTTAATTAATTTAGCAGATTTTTCAATCGCACAAAAATAGCTAAAAGATTTACTAAGCTCTTCCTTTAATAATTACTTGTATACTCTATGTGATAATAAATATGATATGAGTTAATGACACCATGCTCTAGGTGAAATCAACCAATCTTTGATCACTTTAGTTCTTTAATCTTAACTTCGTTTCCCAAGTCCATTAAGATCTCACAAATATGAAATCAATTTAATAAACTTCTAACATTGTTTCTCAAGTCAATTGGAAGAAAATACATCAATAAATCAATGATAACAAGTAATCAAATACCAAGGATAACAATAGATTGATCAAAATCCCAATTAACTCAAAATCATAATCCCAAAAACAATATCTAATTACAATCAAAACATTAATCACACTATTATTCTAGAAAAGTAAACAAAGGATAAAAGATAGAACTCATGGACAAGCCATTCTTCTTCTCTTGAAAATTTCCTTTGAACAGTGCAACTTTGAGTGATGAATTCGTCTTTAAAAAATAAGTAGCTAGCTTAGATCCTTGAATTCACACCATTCTCTTGCATTTATCTTGTATTTATAAGCCTCCTTGATACTAAAATTTGTGGCTTGAGAAGTTTAGTTAGAGTAGAATTCAGAAAATAACAAAATCCTTTGAAAAATACCAAATTTGCGTGAAAATAGAATTACACTACCGCTAGACAGAATGGACTGGTGCCTGGTCACTTCGGCCAGCCTGGTGCCAGGTTGCTTCTAGATTGCACCTCAAGTGCTCTATTCTACTCTGTTTTTCCGGAGCTGACCTGACGTCGGGTTGGGTAGCTTGACCTAGTACCGGGTTAGTACTGAATTTGCACACTTTTGCTTGAAATCATCTAATTCCTAGACAAATTTATCAAGAATACTTTTCACAAGTAAAATATCAAATAGAAAGGAATATTCCTTGTTATTACATCAAAAGTATCTCGAATTAGCCTTAAATAATTTAAAAATTATTGATAAATTTAGCCCCTATTACCTAGGTAGTATAAGTAACATACAAGTACTAATACAATAGCATCATCAATAGAACATCAAGGTGCAATAATAATCATCATAAATTAGTCTTATATCACCATATAAATAAATGAGGTTGAGAACATAATGAGCTCATAGCTAAATCAAAGATTTTCCAAGGCATTATCAATTCAGTGATTTAGTGTAAATGGGGCAACATAGTGTAATTTTTCTTAGTTAGATAACTAAGAAAATGGACTCAAAATTTTCATAATACAACTTCAATATATTGGGAAGTTGTTGTATAAATTTTATTGAAAGGTCATATGTCTAAGTACGTTATTATAATGGTCAATATCTAAGTGTTATCACAGTAATTTTGAAAAACTACTTCAGCAGTGATTTTGGAAAAAAATCATATTGAAAAAGAATTATAAGTCCAAATTGAGTTATTCTAGTTGCTATTTACTATTAAGACATTGAATTTTTATGTACAATAGTTCCAAATCAAAATGCAAACTAGAAAATGGTCAAACGAGTCTCAAGAGTGACTGTATTTTCACAATTTGACATACATAAACAAGGCATTTTCAAAAATTCATATAAAATCGCTGAGATATGATTTTTTAAATATTTCCAACAATGAAATACTCTAAAACATATTTTTTTTCATTTGGAAACAAATTACCACAAATTCCTCATTGAAATTGTTCAGTACTGAAGCCAAAACATCATATAAACAATACTTCTAGCATAACATCTTGCTTCCTAAGCAAAGTGTAACTACCAATTCAATATCGATACTCCACAAATCACTCGAAATCAACAATGCAACTTCAAATCCACATGTTATAAGCAATTTCCCATCATTTCCCCATCATCAAAGTAACCAAAAATGATTTTTTTTTTTTCAATAGAACAAAATCTATCTTGCAAACCTATTTTCACAGAACTTGAAATTCAAAGAGGAAAATAGTTTAAAAGCTTTACCTTCTAGAAGAAACCACTTGATCTTTTTAGTCTGCTAAAATTAGGGACTTCAAACTTCAACTACTAAGCAAGAGTGCTTCAATTTGCTTAAGAAAAATGAAAGAATAGGAGAAGGGGGAGTGAGGATTGGTTGAAAGAGAGGAAGGAGTAAAAGAAAATTTTCTTGTGAAGGGAGAGGAGGTGGCTGAATATGGGGAGAGTTCAAATATGAGAAATTTATTTAAGTGATAAAATCAAAGGTCTAGATTGTTTTACTTGCAGAAAAAAATAAATTCAAATACTGGGATTTATTGTAGCTGAAGGGTGTAGATTAAAACAAGTATAAGGTAAGGATTAAAACACTTGGTGGGTTTTAGATTTAATTAATTTGGATAAGATGTATGAATGGATTTCTTGGATTAAGCAAGATGTAAGGTTAAGATCATTGAAGAGTATGTGTGAGATTAAAACAAATAGAAGATAAAGATTATAACACTTAGATATGTTATAAACTAAATATCTAGGATTTTATGATAGATAAATAACTAAGATTAAAACAATCCAAGGGTTCACAAAGCTTCAAAAGTGGCGTCACATTAGAGGGCCAAATAGGAATTTTGCTAGCTTTTTAATAACCTGGGATTTAATGTAATAAAAATTAAATCTCTAAAAATAGTTTTATACAAAAATAATGATCATAAGTTTAAATAGTTTACACATAGTTCAAAAGGTTTAAAGGATTTATAGTCTTGGTCATACAGGAGTCAAATTTAATTAAAGTAAAAAAATTAAAATAGTCAAACTATTGAAATAGTGCATATATTTAATAAAAATCAACACTTAGTCATTTGAAAAACTAATTTCCAAGATTTACTCTGATTTTTTTTCACTAAATAAATACATATATTACTTTCTAATAAGCAATTCCCTACTACAAACATAAAATTATTCACTACAAAGCATCACAACATATTCACATAATTATGTACAAATTTCCTATACAAGTATTTCAATCATAAATAAATACTATAAAAATTCGGCATGCAATTTATTCCAATAAATTCCTATCAATTAATATGCTCATGAAGGCAACCTTATTTGTATATTTTTTTGCATGAATAGAAGGGGTATTGCACTTATTCCCTCTCATCTCATTGCTTGGCCAAAAAATTCTAGAACAAAATAATTTCAAAAACTAATGTAGAGAAATAGATAAATCCCAATTGAAATAAGATACATAGATGGATATCTAGGAGTAAGTCAAGGAGCAAAAGCCATGTATTAGAAGAAATTCTCCAAAAACATGTCAAATAATGAGTATACTATTAAGTTGATCAATTCCCAATCTAGTATAGGCACCAATTATGAATTCTATTCTCTCTCAAGCTATAAAATTGATATCTTTAGCAAAACCATTGAACATCTTATCACCCAAGTGCGATTTCAGCTCTTTTCACCCTTGTTCTCATAAAATCTTCATTCTATGAAAATTGTTTATTTCATCATTAAATTTTCACAAATACGGCACAAAATAACATAAAAAAATATGGTTAATTTAAGCACTTATAACCTACACTTGCTGAAATTTTTACAAAAAACTTACACCTTAGTGTGTGTTTTCATGAAGAAAATTTCTGAAGTTTTGTATTTGAGTACTTGAAGGTTTCGTTGGATGATTGAAATGATTTACATACTTGCTGCCCTTATGTGTCTTTTGACTTTTGTTTGAGATACCCATGTTTTGACTCGTGATGTACATTTTATTTGGAGATGAGAATCTAATTGTATGATTTGCTGTCATGGTTGTACTAAGTTTATGTTCAAGATTCGAATACCTTATTTAGAACACATATAGGTGTTTAACATTTATGTAACTTTTATGCTATGAATGGTGGAATTCAAATGGCTAGGACCAACTTATTGAGTTACGAATACTAATTTTTGCCTGGATTAAGGTAAGTCATTACATTCACGAAACACTTTACACATGACTCATTTTTGGAAATTTTCCTAAAATTACTACGTATGATTTAGGAGCCATGCATTAAATTTTTATGAACTATTTATGACAATCAAAATATTTGTTTACCTTGATGCATAAATTTGTGAAAATCACAGCATGAATTATGAATTTTTTTTAGCTCTATTTATCATTAACTTTTTCGTGGAGAATTTTTAGTATTTAAAAAAAAAATGCCTTCTATAAACTTTTGGAAACAATATGATTAACTGTGCATACTTGAACTATAGGATATTGCATGATTTTTAAAGTATTATAGGGATGAAAAAATATACGCGTGTTTTTTAGCTTAGCTTTTGAAAATGCATTGAGCTAACATTATAGGAAAAATGCTGTGGTGAATTGTGAATGTGAAGGCATTGAGCACTCAATAAGTGCAAGACTCCTAGTACTAGTTTGTGTTATATTGAGAGCGACTTTAGGTAGGTTGGCCGTCTCTGGAAGGTTACTACTTTTTGAACAAGGCGACAGTACTTAGAAGTTGAGCTAGTCCTTAGCTAGCAATGGCATTCTACACGAACCTACAGCCAGATATATAACACCATTCCTTAAACACACCTAGATTTGGGAAGTATATCATTAATTGAATATGAATATGTGTGCATGTTATATGATCATTACATGTGAATATGAATTTGTATATATGTGTATGGTGAATATTTAAACATCTATGAATGTGCGAGTATATAACTTTTATGCCTTGAAAAATTGGAAAAGTCATTGTTTGGAATAAGGTGGTATAATAAAATTCCTTGAACCATATACTTATTTATTTTATGCATTTATTTATTGATAAATATTGTTTATATATCTACTTATTTATTTATTTTAAAAGAAAAAAGAAAAGAAAAGAATAGAATTTTATAGTAAAAATTTGTGTTGGCTTTAAACCCTAGACTCCTAGAATTTTCTTTATAGTATTTGACCACCTTTCCCACCTTTGAGGAGTGTATCGTTTTTATTAAACTTAAATTTTGTATGAGAAGGAAGGCGTAATACCCTGTTTAAAACCACCTTTATTATATGGGGAAAGACATGCATTACACAACATTTTATATGGCATTTGATAACTTGAACCATTTTCATGTGATCTAGGAGTTGGTTATTTCATGAATTTATTTACTTTGATATAATTGTGTTGGTTGAGCTTTTATTTTATTAAGTAGAATTTATTAGAAGGGAATTTGTTAGAGGAATATTTAAACAAGAGTTGTTGTGGTTTAGTGGTTGAAGCTTGGTGTTTAATCCTTATTAGAAGGGAAATGAGTAAGTGAGTAGGAGTTTAGAGAATTTGTTAGAGGAATATTTCAACACGAGTTGCTGTGGTTTAGTAGTTAAAGCTTGGTGTTTAATCCTTGGTGACTTGAGTTCAAATCCCAACTCTTACACACCTTTCCATTCTTCTTTCTACTAAACCTCTTCTTTTTCCATCCTCTTGGCCGGTTGCTCTAGGGATAGCTGCCACCCTAGCTTTCCAATTCTCTAAAATATAAGGGGAATCTACCCAAAGTAATCCTAATCAATCAAAGTTCTATTAAGCTAAACAAAAACTAGAAATTTCCCCTTCCCGGCTTATTTTTGGCCACTGTACACACACACACACACACATGAAAATTCCAACAGCCTTGTTATTCAATTTTCTCTTTTTTTAGCTAAAACAACAACACCAAGAAGCCATCATATCTCTTCTCCAATTTTTGGATAATATAAGAACCAAAAGGTAGCTTCTTTTCTCATATTTCCCTCCCTTATTTAGGGCACAATAGTAACTAGAAAATAGCTAGCAAAAACATCCCAAACCTTGCTCAATTTCAGCTAAACCAAGAAGACCACTAGCTGTCATTTTCCCTTCTGGTGGCCAAGAGTCCAAAACAAGATCAATTCCTTCTAAACCCTAAAACACCTCAACCTAACCTATTTTCTTCATCAAACTAGTCTCCAATCAAACCCTAAACACCTGTACTGCACGAAATTTCCAACCGCCACTCTCTCTAAGGATTTCATCCTTAGCAACTTCAAATCCTCTCCAAAATTGAAAACAAAACTAAAGGTGAGTAACTCTTCGACTCCTTTCAACTTGTATCCAATTAATCTTCTTCTTTTCTCCTAAATCTTGGTCATCAAATGGCTGATTCTTCTCCCCTCTTATTGAAGATTCTTAAACCAAGGGTCCAACAACATCACAATCAATCTTCCTTTCTCAAGTGAACCCAACCAACCACTAAAGGTGCTACCTTTGCTTTTAGTATGTGTCATCAAGAGGTATTCTTCATCTCAATCCTTCTACTTTAAATAAGGTTGCTTTTAGGGTGGTGTTGTCCTGCATAGAGGCTATATGAAAGCATGAATAGACTATATTAATGACTTTGAGGGTTTAATGGAATAAACTAGGCATGTGTGTCTTTGATCATGATTGAATATTGCTATGAGGGTCTAGATATGCGGCATGTTAAAGATGAGATATTTGAATGTAAATAGGGTTATTATATGACGTTCATGGTAGATGACTATTAGAGGTCCTTGTATTGATGATGAGATTCGATTATACGCATGCCAGGATGAGATGCATGATCATGTTAGGCTATAGTAATGAGCTAATAAATTAGTCTATCTAGATACCATGGATGAATTAGATGACTAATATGAGCATAGGGATACTTGATGCATGATGATAGTGGGTTCATATTTAGTTTCTAATCATAGAAACATTGATTCTAGATAAGGAAGAAAGTGAAAAATAGATCAAGCATCACTTTGGTCAATTATTTAGAATATCCAAGTATGTCCCTGCATAACTTTTTTGCTAAATATTACATGTTTGCAAGTATTTTTGTACAATGATATTTGAAATTTTGTCAATATGATGATTGACATGATCGTTGGAACGTTGGTTGAATATGATGAATTGTACTGTGGTATTTTGATACTTAGTTTGAGAATGTGGTCATTTTATTCTTTAAATGAGTTTATCAAATCTCAACTTTTAAACTGAAAATTATTTCTTTTCTTTATTACTAAACGTTTTGGAAAACTTATTGTGAAAAATCACATTTTACAAAGACAAAGTAATCTACGATTGTGAAAACAAGAGAAAAGATTCTACCCCTAAATAGGGAATGTTGATTACTTAGCAGGGGTAGACTAGTGGTGCTAGTCTTGAAGAGTTAGAGGGAGTTTTCTGGCAGGAGGCCACCTCCAGAAGATGAACTCAACTTGGAGAGGCGATAGTACTACTTAGTCAGGTTGGTCCGAGCTAGCATATTATTTCATATGGACTTTATTTATCCAGATTGGACAATCAGTGTGTTGGGTATAGAGATGGAGGAGTATTTCACCCTAGTAGGAGGATCTTCCACTGCCCATTGTTGAAAAGTTACATTGGGACGCTATCATTGTGGTATCCATGATATGGATTGTGATAGGGGCTAAATTAGTCATATTTTTCCTAGTTATTTGAGGCTCTTTTGTGATACATTTTGTTCAATAACTAGTCATATTTCTTCATATTTGAGATTTTACCCTTGGAAAGGTATTTTATTCATTATTTCAGATTTTAAGGGTAAAATTAAGTAAAAACGTTGCAAAATAGAGGCAAGGCGGCGCTGGACAGGGCATTGGAACCGGCGCCAGCCATGCACTGATGACACAAATTTTGAGGCGACAAAAAATTGTCAAAACAGAGCAGAATAGAATGGAACTGGCGCCAACTTCAGTAGCTAAGGCGGCACCGGCTGCATGCTGGATTACATTGTGCGAAATTCGGAAAAAAATTAGCGAACGAGTAGAGAACCAGAATATAACTGGCGCCGGCTCTGAGAGCCTAGGTGGCGCCAACTGTGCTCTGAGGAAAAGGCAGAGCTTTGATTTTTCTACGCAATTTTTGGTAATCTGTGGAGTTTTAGTATCTTCCAACTTCTACTCGGCCAAGAACATTACATCAATGAGTTTAGGCACTTTCAAAACCTATAAATAGATGAAAAATACAAAGAAAAAGGGAAGAATTTATTGATCATCACAGAAAATCACTTAATCAAAGGATGAATTCTTCAATTTAAGGAGGGTTGTACAAGAAGGTTTTCAAAGAAAGAAGAAGGAGGCTTGTCTATGAGTGCTTTCTTTTACTTTGTTTTCTTTTTCTTGTACAATGATATGTTAATTATTTTATTATAATTTAACATTGTTTCAGATATTCATGATTTTTAGAGTTGTTTGATCTTTTGATTAATTAGCTATTATTCTTGGTATTCGATTACTTGTGCTCATTACGAGATTAGTTGGTTGGTTCTCTCCATTAACTTACTGGACCAAGGGGGTTGATGGTAGCTTCAATTTATTAATTTTATATTTTGTTGTCTATTAACTTACTGGACCAATGTGATTGATTGCTTAGAAATGGTAATTAAAGGTTAATTGATGTCTTCCAAGACCAAGGGTACATTGATTAATTTCATGTTTTAAATTTACCGAGACCAAGGGAATTTAATTAAAGATTGTGTTTAATGCGTCTTTTGGGTAAATTTGTTGAGATAGACTAAGTGATGCTAATTTATCTAGAGAATAGTGATTTCATGGATTGACCATCGAAGTGAATCTACTTTAATCCTTCATGATGCCAAGAGAATAATTAGTTATGATAATAATTAGGTACTTTGAGATCATGTTTGTCTAGACAAGGGTTTGAGTTACATAAATTTCCTTCCTTGACATGTATATATTTTTATTTTTATTTTATTTTATTTCTTTTCATTTTATTGAGTCAGTTAAACAATAAAAGAATGGTAATTAATGTCTACTTGTTTCTTGAGAATCGACACTCATTTGAACCCTATGCTATATTACTGACGAGTACGCTTGCTTATATGTGTAATTTGGGGTTAACGTTTTAATGTAAAATTGATTAGGAATGTGCTTAGTTTTTATATGATTTTTATATCCAAATAAATACGCATCAGATTGTTATACTATTATTTGAATCATTGCTAATCCCTACTTAATGAACTTATAATTATGATGAGATGATGATTTATTGAGAACTGATTTGGATATAATGAGCAATGCTCCTTTGAATAACTGTTTATTGATTAAAATGTCTTGCAAATATGATTTTGTGATTTTGATAAACCTGCATGCATGAAATGTTTACGACATTCGCACACACGGGACTTACTGAAATGTCAATCTCACACTATTTTACATCATGTTTTCAGGGAAGTGCTCTTATGGAGCAGTTTGAAGAGATAAGAGGTCACATTCTATTTATTTATTTCTGCTTTGTATTTCCTTCGAGAGGCGATTGTTAGTTTTAGATTCTCAAACTTGTATAAATTAATAAGATTATCACATTATTTTACTTAGTCATTTTCGTTTCTTTTGTACCTCATTATAAAGATCCTTAGTCCTTTGGACGGTGCAACATCCCGCCTTATTTGGATGCGTAGGTTGTGAGGTGTTACAAGTGGTATCAGAGATTAGTTTTAGGAAAATAACGTTATTGAATAGTACCTAAATCCTAGGAATTGAGATTTGCTACTAGTACTTGAACACTAGGAATTGAGATTTAGTTCTAACTTCTCTATGTTTTATTTATAGAATGACTGGGAGATTCGCAGCTACGACCAGAGACTGGCCTTTTATATGTGGTCCGCGAGTGGTAGAGTATCTAGCCCCATTCCTATACTGGATTTGTTCAGAGATAGAACCCAAGGGTGGATGGTTCTTGAGGGAAGATGAGGTAGACCATGAGCCACCTATGATAGAAAACTTAGGAGTAGAGGGGGGACTTGAAGATCCAGCACCAGAATGCTTGCACTTGAGAAAAATGGGGATATGGTAGAGTATGAGGGAGATGATGAAGGGGAGATAGGGGATGGAAGAGCAGTGGGTGATGAGAGTAAGGACAAGCTAAGAGGACTTGGGATTGTGGGGGACATAGGAGAGCTTGAGGACAAGGGTGGAGTGGAAGTGATTGAGGAGAAGAATAGCAATGGAGAAACTTAGGGATGTAGAGTTAAGAGCCAAACTGAGGGGTAGAGATACTGGGTTGTTCATGTTGGGATGACCTAGGAAGAAGCATAGATCTTTTGGTTTTTCAGAGGACTGCATGATAGATCATCCTAATCCCAGCGCAGGATGGCTAGTGGAACCTTCTTCTAAGACTTTTGAGGATTCCAACGACTCTAGTGTAGCTTAGAGTTTTTAGGACCTATAGTGCTTATTCTTTTTTTTTTTTTTTTATGAAGAGATGTTCGTTTATTTTTTTGATTTAGAATTTATTCTTTGTTTCAAATTTTGTTTCGCAAGAATCAAAGGAGTACCTAGTAAGATACTCCCTTATTTTGTACCAAGTTAGATTTGGTTAATAAAAGTATAATTTTATTGATTTCTCTATACTATTTAGAATGCTAATTGCAAAATTTATTTTCCATCTAATTGCAAGCTATTTTAAATCTAATAAGCTATTCAATTGTATGTCATGAACTTGCCCATAATAAACCTTGTAATGGGTACAAATGGCAGAAGATGGCATCAAAACGTAGAAGTGCCTTATACTATGTTAGTTAGTACACCCTTGGGGAGGTAGAGAGATGCGAGTAGGGTAGTGTAAGAGTGTGATATTATGGTAGGGAAGGAGATTTTGAAGGCGGACCTCATAATTCTACCTATCGACAACTACGATCTAATTCTAGGTATGGATTGGTTAGCGCAATATGGAGAAAGAGTGGATCGCAAGGTTAAGTCAGTGAAGTTCATTAGACCTGGATATGATGTATTGGAGTTTAGCGGGAAGAAGGTAAAAGAGTTGAAATTCCTAATAGCAGGAACAAAGGCCCGAAAGATGCTAAAGAATGGTTATGTAAGGTATTTGGCTTACTTAATCAATAAGTCAAATGATCAGTGTACCTTGGAAAGCACCGAAGTGGTGAAAGACTTCGTAGATGTATTTTCAGCCGAGCTCACTTCTCTCCTACCATCACGGGAAGTTGAGTTCATTATCGATCTAGTCCCTGGAGCTGAGTCGGTATCAAAGACTTCCTATCAGATGGCGCCCGTGGAATTAAAGGAATTGAAGGAACATCTGGAGGAGTTGGGTATATACCCAGTATGTCACCTTAGGGAGCCCCGATATTGTTCGTAAAGAAGAAAGATGGGACACTGAGATTGTATATAGACTATAGAGGGCTGAACAACCTCACGATCAAGAACACGTACTCCTTTCCGCTAATTGATGAATTGTTCAATCAGTTACAAGGTTCTTGTTATTTTTTCAAGTTGGATCTCCAATAAGGTTATTACTAAATACAAATCAAGGAGGAGGATATTCCTAAAATAGCGTTCAACACTCTATATGGGTACTAAGAGTTCGTGGTGATGCTATTTGGAGTAACTAATGCACCCGCCATTTTCATAGATCTTATGCACAGGATTTTTCAGCCGTACTTGGATAAGTTTATAGTGGTGTTTATAGATGATATTGTGATATACTCTAAAAGTCCTGAGGAGTATGCAGAGTATCTAAAGTTAGTACTGGAGAAATTGAGGGAGTATAAACTCTATACTAAGTTATGTAAATGCGAGTTTTGGTTTGATTCAGTGGCCTTTCTTAGTCGCGTGATATCTAAAAGATGGAATTAAGGTGGGCCCAACAAAAGTTGAGGCTGTCTCTAATTGAAAACAACCAGAAAGTGTGATTGAGATTAGGAGCTTCCTTGGATTGGCTGGATACTACCGTCGGTTTATCAAGAACTTCTCTACACTGGTTACACCGATGACCCGACTACTAAAGAAGGACGTAACGTATGTTTGGAGTGATAAGTGTAAGAAAAGTTTCCGAGAGTTTAAGAGAAAATTGATGACGACACCAGTACAGAGTTTACTTGAGGAGGTAAACCCTATTTCTTGTACACGGATACCTCTAAGGAAGGTCTAGGGGGGATGTTGATGTAAGATAGGAAAGTTATTGCCTATACATCGAGGAAGTTGAAGCCACACAAGGTGAACTACCCAACGCATGACTTAGAGTTGGCTATGATAGTGTTTACTTTGAAGAAATAGCGACACTATTTATATCGAGCAGAGTATGAATTCTTCACAGAGCATAAGAGCTTGAAGTATATGTTCACGCACAAGGACTTGAATTTAAGGTAGAGAAGGTGGATAGAGTTCTTAGAAGAATACAAGTATCCAATTAACTACATCCGGGGAAAGCTAACTTAGTAACTGATGCACTGAGTCGAAAAGTGAGGATAGCTAGTATGAGGGTGCAAGAAGTTCAAGTAGTACAAAAACCCTTGGATCAAAATGTGGAAGTAGGAGAAGGAAAGCTCAGCCTATGTAACTTAAAGATAGAACCTGAGCTGAGGCAAGAGATTGGTAAGGTGCAACGAAGTAACCAAGACTTTCAAACTTTTAAGTAAAGGAAAACAAAAGTGGAAAGAAAAAATTGCAGACTAACGAAGTTGGAGTGTTGTATTTTCGAGAACGGCTATGTGTACCGGGTGACCCAGTTCTGAAGAGGAAGAGAATGGATGAAGCTCACAAGAGCAAGTATACTATTCATCCTAGAGAAGTAAAGATGTACCAAGACTTGAAGAAGGCCTGCTAGTGGCCGGGGATGAAAAGGGATGTTGCACAATACGTCTCTACTTGTCTGACTTGTCAGAAAGTAAAGGTAGAGTATAAGAAAGCAGCTAGATTACTACAACCATTGCCTATTCCCGAGTAGAAGTGGCAAGAGGTGATTATGGATTATGTTACCGGACTACCTATGTCGAAGACTTTGAAGGATGCCATTTGGGTAGTAGCTGACAAATTAACCAAGACTACTCATTTTATTCTGATAAATGTTAAGGGTTCTATGGAGAAGCTGACTAAGACTTATATTTGGGAAGTGGTTAGATTGCATGGTGTACCATTGAGTATCGTATCCGATAAGAATCCTAGGTTTACCTCAAGGTTGTGGACCAAGTTTTAAGAGTCGATGGGAATGACTCTGAAGCTTAGTACTTCTGCTCATCCGTAGACTGATGGACAGTCTGAAAGTGTTATCCAGATATTAGAGGATATGATTAGGGCCTGCATATTAGACTTTGAAGATAAGTAGTTAGATTGTATACCCTATGCAGAGTTGGAATACAATAACAGTCATCAAGCATTGATTGGAATGGCACCCTATGAAGCATTATGTGGATGGAAGTGTCAAGTACCCCTGTACTGGGGTTGGACTGGAGATGGACAAAGTAGCAAGACTGGGGAGATGAATATAGAAGTGATGGCAAATAAAGAATAGATGAAAGAAAGACTAAAAGCAGTGCAAAGCCAATAGAAGTGTTATGCAGACAACAGAAGAAGAGAATTGGAGTTTCAAGTGTGGAACCAAACTTTTCTAAAGATAACACCTAGCAGGGGGATTCTGAAACATCCCAAAGGCAGGAAGTTGAGTCCTAGATATTTAGGACCATTTCTAGTGATCAAGATGATCGATTGGAGTTGCCAGAAGGGTTGGCAAGAATTCACGATGTGTTCCATGTATCTCAGTTGAAGAAGTACAACCCTGACTCGGAGCATGTAGTGAATGAGGAGCCATTGATTCTACAGCTTGACTTGAGCAACGTGGAGAAATCGATTAAGGTTCTGGATCAGAGTGTTAAGGTGTTGAGGAGTAAGTAGATACCTATGTTGAAGATTTTGTGGGATCATTGTGGTACTCAGGAAGCCACATGAGAAACTGAAGAGTCGATGATGAAGAAATACCCGAGCATACTCTAAAGGTATAGTGCTCTGAATTTCAAGACGAAATTCTCTTAAGAGGGAAAGAATGTAATAACCCATTTAAAATCACATTTATTATATGGGGAAAGTCATACATAGCATAACATTTTATATGACATTTGATAATTTGAACCATTTTCATGTGATTTATGAGTTGGCTATTTCATGAATTTATTTACTTGAATTTATTTACTTTGATATAATTGTGTTGGTTGAGCTTTTATTTTATTGAGTAGAATTTATTAGAAGAAAATTTGTCAGAGGAATATTTAAACAAGAATTGTTATGGTTTAGTGGTTGAAGCTTGGTGTTTAATCCTTATTAGAAGAAAAATGGAGTAAGTGAGTGGAAGTTAATGGAATTTGTTAGAGGAATATTTAAACAAGAGTTGTTGTGGTTTAGTAGTTGAAGCTTAGTGTTTAATTTTTGGTGACTTAAGTTCAAATCCCAACTCTTGCACACCTTTCCATTCATCTTTCTACTTAACCTCTTCTTTTTCCCTCCTCTTGGTCGACTGCTCTAGGGACAGCCGCACCCTAGCTTTCCAATTCTCTAAAATATAGGGGGAATCTACCTTAAGTAATCCTAATCAATCAAAGTTCTCTTAAGCTAAACAAAAACTAAAAATTTCCCTTACTTCCCACCTTATTTTTGGCCACTGTACACACACACGCTCACGAAAATTCCAACAGCATTGTTCTCCAATTTTCTCTTGGTTTAGCTAAAACAACAATACAAAAAAGCCATCATATCCTTCTCCAATATTCGGCCAACACAAGAACCAAAAGGCAGCTTCTTTTCTCATCTTTTCCTCCTTTATTTTGGCCATAATAATGACCAGAAAATAGCCACCAAAAACCTCCCAAACCTTGCTCAATTTCGGCCAAACCAAGAAGACCACAAGCTGTCATTTTTTCTTCTTGTGACCAAGAGTCCAAAACAAGATCAACTCCTCATAAACCCTAAAACACCTCAACCTAACCTATTTTCTTCATCAAACCAGTCTCCAATCAAACCTTAAACCCCCTACTGCGTGAAATTTCCAGCCGCCATTCTCCCTAAGGATTTCGTCCTTAGCAACTTCCAATCCTCTCCAAAATTGAAAACAAAACTAAAGGTGAATAACCCTTCGACTCCTTTCAACTTGTATCTAGTTAATCTTCTTCTTTTCTCCTAAATCTCAGTCATCAAAGGGCTGATTCTTCTCCCTTCTTATTGAAGATTCTCGAACTAAGGGTCCAACAACATCACAATCAATCTTCCTTTCTCAAGTGAACCCAAGCAACCACTAAAGGCACCACCTTTGCTTTTAGTATGTGTCGTCAAGAGGTATTCTTGGTCTCAATCCTTCTACTTTAAATAAGATTTCTTTTATGGTAGTGTTGTCCTATATAGAGGCTATTTGAAAGCATGAATAGACTATATTAATGACTTTGAGGGTTCAATGGAATAAACTAGGCATATGTGTCTTTGATCATGATTGAATATTGCTATGAATGTTTAGATATGCAACATGTTAAAGATGAGATCTTTGAATGCAAATAGGGTTATTATATGACGTTTATGGTAGACGACTATTAGAGGTCATTGTATTGATGATGAGATTCGATTATATGCATGCCAGGATGAGATGCATGATCATGTTAGGCTATAGCAATGAGCTAATAAATTAGTCTATCTAGATACCATGGATGAATTAAATGACTAATATGAGCATAGGGATACTTGATGCATGATGATAGTAGGTTCATATTTGGTTTTTAATCATAGAAACATTAATTCTAGATAAGGATAAAAGTGAAAAAGAGATCAAGCATTACTTTGGTCAATTATTGAGAATATCCAAGTAAGTCCCTACATAACTTTTTTTCTAAATATTACATGTTTGCAAGTATTTTTGTATAATGATATTTGAAATTGTGTCTATATAATGATTGACATGGTGATTGGAACGTTGGTTGAATATGATGAATTGTACTGTGGAATTTTGATACTTGGGTTGAAAATGTGGTTATTTTATTCTCTAAATGAGTTTGTCAAATCTCAACTTTTAAACTGAAAATGATTTCTTTTCTTTATTACTAAAAATTTTGAAAAGCTTATTGTGAAAAATCACGTTTTATAAAGACAAAGTAATCAACGGTTGTGAAAATAAGGAAAATGATTCTGCCGCTAAATGGGGAGCGTTGAGTACTCAGTGGGGGTAGGCTAGTAGTGCTAGTTTTGAAGAGCCAGAATAAGTCTTCTGACAGGAGGCCACCTCCAGAAGATGAAATCAACTTTGAGAGGCGACAATACTACTTAGTCAAGCTGGTCCGAGCTAGCATGTTGGTCCATGCGGACTTTATTTATCCAAGTTAGATAATCGGTGTGTTGGGTATAAAGATGGAGGAGTATCTCACCCTAATAAGAGTATCCCTCACTGCCCATTATTGAAAGGTTACATTGGGACGTTATCATGGTGGTGCCCATGATATGGATTGTGATACTATTATTTGAATCATTCCTACTCCCTACTTAGTGAACTTATGATTACGATGAGATGATGATTTATTGATAACTGATTTGGATATGATGAGCAATGCTCCTTTGAATAACTATTTATTAATGAAAATGTCTTGCAAATATGATTTTGTGGTTTTGATAAACCTGCATGCACAAAATGTTTATATATAATATTCGCACACATAGGACTTATTGAGATGCAAATCTCACATTATTTTACATCATATTTTCAGGGGAGTACTTTTATGGAGCAGTTTGAAGAGATAAGAGGTCACATTTAGTTTATTTATTTTTGTTTTGTATTTTCTTCGAGAGGTGATTATTAGTTTTAGATTTTCAAACTTGTATAAATTAATAAGATTATCGCATTATTTTACTGAGTCATTTTCGTTCATTTTGTACCTCGTTATAAAGATCCTTGGTCCTTTAGACGGGACAACATTCCACCCTATTTTGCTGCGTAAGTTGTGGGGTGTTACAGAAGGACTACGCCAAGACCTTCCCTATTTGTACTTCACTTAGCCTTTTTTTTTCTAAAAATTAGAGAACCTTAGATTTTAGTTAAATTTTCTCCAAATATATCTAGAAAGATTTCAAAGTGATTTCTCCTAATTCCCTCTCTTGTAGTCGCCACTCTTGTGATTTGGAGCAAACAAGCCTAATCTTTTTTATGATTAGGAAAAGAACTTTAAGGGATTTTAGTATTCCAGTCCTTTTTCATCTAGGAAAGTCCTGAGGGATTATTCTCCTATTTTTCCTCTTCCCATGTGTGCCAAAACCAACACCTATATCAGCTTTTGTTTTATTTTCCAACTTATATAGGATTTGGTAAATTAGGAGATAAATCAAGGAGATTTTTGTTATGCATGAAATTGTCACCTTTTTATAGTATTTTCCCCTAACTTTTGTGCATATTTTTGTGTGATAAGGGATGATTTTCTACTTAATATTATGTTTTAATGTTTTCTTATGTTTTAGGGTTTCTTGATGAAAAATGAATAAAACTTTGGTTTAAATGATACATTTTTGTACTTGAAATGATTGCCTATGCAATTTAGGTTTTGCAGCATGTATTTAATGGTGTTTTATGTTTTTCCACAAGGACACGGATTGATGCACAAGCATGCATCAAGCCATGCAAAATAGAGAAATTCCAAGATACATGCACAGCCATGCATGCGCCCGTGAGAAACAAGGGAGATTTGTTTGTTTCCAGAAGTTTGCAAAAATTGAAGAAATTTGAGCTTTACAATTTGAAAGGTCAGGAACATGCCTGTGCATGTCCCTATGTTGTTTCATAGCCATGAGTGATCTCGTGCCACTAGCAAGAATTTTTGTTTAGAATTTATGCATGGTTTCCATGCACGCCCATGTCTACAAACCGTGCAACTTTCTTGAAGAGTTTGGAAAGTCCTAAACAAGTTCAATAGCAGTGCAAGCTTTCCAAATTTAATCAAGAATAGTTTAGTAGGGTTCTATAAAGTCAAAGGACATCCAAATTCAAGATATCTCTAAAGATACTTCACAAAAACAAAATTCTCTTGGAGAAAGGCATCAAAGAAGTCCAAGGAGGAGAAGAAAGCAAGGAGGTAAGAACACTAGAGATTGTGTGCTTCCCAAGTTCTATTTATCAAATTTTCTCTTGTTCTTTCTTGTTATAAATCTTTCTATATTTTTTTAATTTCTTTATATTCAAACAATTGAGATTTTATTCATGATTTTGAAGCTATATTTTGTTGTTAATTTTGAGACTTTGAGATTTATATGCTAAAGATTCTATCTTTAATATAATTGGGATTACCTCTTAAGTATTTATGCAATTTCAAGTTTTATGCCTATCAATTATGTTTGAGTTAATTGTGCATGGCTAACAACCTTTGAATTCACACAACTATATTGCTAAGATAATTTGATCTCTTGATTGATTTGTCTATGTAGAGTCTATCACTTGTTAGGTTTTGAGGCTAACTAGTTTAGCTACTAATAGGGAATGTTATGTTAGTCAATTGCATATTTTCGAGACTACCTGAGTATGTAATTTGATATCGCTGATGCCTTGTATGCTTATCAACTTTCTACTTGGTTTATACTTGTTGATTAACTAAAGTAGTATTGTCTTCAAGAAAAAGTTATTCAATGGAGAATGAATTGAGAATGAAGTTAGGGAATTCTTTCCACTTTTCCAAAGGATAAGGGATTTAATTTGCTAAGAAAGATCTCTAAAACAATTGCTCAAAGTAATCAACTTAATGATAAGTTTCATAACTTGAGTTCATTATATGTGCTTAAGAACATCATTATTTCTATTAGTTTTGAAGTTTTCTATTTTGTTCTTGTTTCCTATTTATTCCTTTACTTCTTAATTTGTTAAGATTAGTTTTAAGTAGCTTCATAATTTAATTTTCCCTATTCATGTATAGATTCTTATAAATAATACATCATTAGAATTAATTACGTTATGTGGTTATAAGAGGATTTCATATGAATGAAGTTGGTTGAATTATTTTTCTTATTGAGTGTACTTCTTATGCTTCTTGTATGATCAATCCTTGTTGGTTACTATACTAAGTTATATCTTTAAAATAGGGTTTAAAATTTGTTAGTACATAATAACTGCATTTTTAAAAGAACCCATCTTTTTAATGTCATATGTCACTCACAACAAATTTTTGGTGTCGTTGCTGGGAAACAAAATAGAAAATTATGATCACCTTCATTCTATGATTGATTATTGTGATATTTGAATTTAATTAGTTCTCTTAGTGCTAAATTTTTCTTTGATTTTGTTTTGTTTCCATTTTTTCCATTTTTGGATTGCACATCTTTTTGTGTAATTGAGGAGTGATAAAACTTTGCTTCAAAGAGACAACACCAAGAAGGCTTGCAAAGGATTTGCAAGGAATTTGCTCAATTGGAGGGCTATTCCTTGCTTAATTTAAATTTTGGTTTTGGTGCCTTCTTTCCTACTCTTTATTTTATCATGGATGTCAATCTATCTCTCGAAAGAACTTGTTGCCCCTACCCTAAATGATCATCCTTTGTTTTTCCTTAAGCTACTCATCCATTTAAATTGCATTCGGGATTTGTTCAATTCATCTTTTCAAGGGTTATCAGGAAAAGATACACATAGTCACCTAAAAGAATTTCATATTGTATACTCTAATATGAAACTGGATGGAATTCAAGATGAAGCTGTGAAATTACGTGCATTCCTATTTACTTTGCATAGACATGCTAAAGATTGGTTGTATGATTTGCCTTTGGGTTCCATTACTAATTAGTTAAGCACGCAAAGACTTTTTCTTGAAAAGTATTTTCCTACATCTAGAGTTCTATCAATTAGAAAGAAAATATATGAAACAAGACAATTATGTGGGGAATCATTGCATAATTATTAGGAAAGGTTTAAGAGACTTTGTGCTAGTTGTCCTTATCATAAAATTAGTAACCAATCACACATGCAATATTTTAACATGGCATCTAACACACAATCTTTTGGTGCCATAAATGATCCCTATGAGAAAATAGGTGAGATAGGCACAATTTCCTTAGAATAGGAGGTTGACAAACTTACAAACTTGGTAGGAAAAATTTTGGAAACTAACTCACAAATTAGGACATGTCATTTGTGTAGTTTTCTTGATCATTCTGCTAATTTTGTTCATAATTTTGATTTTAATGAACAAACTAATGCTTTGGGTTTTCCTAGTCAACCCTCTTGGAGATTTAATGAATATTCCAACACTTATAAACTTAACTTTATGTGGGGAAACTATGGGGTTAGGAAACCTAGAGCTAGCAATTCTTCCACATATGCACCTTCTTCTTCCAATTAATTTTAAGTTATGTCTCTAGAGGATATAGTCAAGCCTCTATCATCTAGTTCCCTAACCTTTCAAAATAAGGCAAAGACTAGCATTCATCATCTTGAAATCAACTAGAAAAATTGGCCTTAGAGATGAGTCACATCTCACACATTTCCTAATGATTTTTCATCTCAATCCTTGCCTCCTCAAAAGAGTGCCCATGCTATGGCCCTTAGGAGTGGAAAGGAATTGAGTAGACCTAGGATAAAGCCTTTAGAAGAAAAGGACAAGTTAGAGGTAGCACAAGTACCTAAGCTAATGAAGGAGCCCAGTGTAGGGGAGCCTAAGTTAGGAAAGCTGACACCTAACAAAGTGCAATAATCTTTTTCTAGTAAATTATCTAAAAATAGGAAGGAGGACTTGGAGAAAGACCTTTTGGAAATTTTTAAAAAGGTAGAAATAAATCTTCATTTACTTGAAGCAATTAGGCAAGTTCCTCGTTATGCCAAAATTTTAAAGAAGTGTACACTAATAAAAAGAGACTTAAGGGTAATGAAAGGATAACAATGGAGGAAAATATCTCACTATTCTTCAAAAAATATTATCTGCAAAACAAAAGGATCCCTGTATATTCACCATTCCTTGTATCATTGGAAATAAACTCATTCCACGTTACTTGTTAGATTTAGGAGCATCCATTAATTTTAAGTCATATTCTTTGTATGCTGCTCTAGACTTAGGACCTTTGAATCCTACAAGAGTTGTTATTCAATCAATGAATAGGTTTGAAACATATCCCGATAAAGTGATTGAAGATGTTCTAGTAAACGTTAATGAGTTGGTTTTTCCCGCGGATTTCTATATTCTTAAAATGAAAGGTAGGCCTACCTTATCTAATTCTTCCCCCGTTCTTTAGGAAGACCATTCTTAAAAATGGCTAAAATATAAATTGATGCTCACAATGACACAATGGAATTTGATTGGTAGAAAATTTGCTTTAATATCTTTGAAGCCATGAAATTTCCTTGTGATGAACTTTCTAATGTCTTCTTGATTAATATCATCGATCCACTTATTGATGAAATACTTGAACACACATACATAAAAATGGTGTAGTCTGTTTTGGATTGGAATTTTAATAAGCATTTGCCAAATTCTTTGCCTATAGATTTTGATTTTGACATGGTTAATATGATAGAATAATTGGTTGCATGTCCTATTTTTTAGCATAAGCTTGATTTGCCGATTTCCTATAAAAGTATGTTGCTATCTATTGTGAGCCCCCTTCACTTGAGTTGAAGCCATTGCCAACTCATCTCAATATGCTTACTTAGGTGAAGGAGAAACATTGCCAATTTTCATTACCAAGAATCTCCCTTCCTTACAAGAAGAATGATTAGTTTCTGTGCTTCAAGGCCACAAAACTATATTACGTTGGACCTTAGCCGATATTAAAAGGATTAATCCATCTATATGCATGCATCGTAACGTTTTAGAATATAAGACAAGTCATCTAGGGAGCCCTAAAAGAAAGCTAAACCTTCCAATGATGGAAGTAGTGAAAATTAATGTTTTGAAATTGCTAAAAGTTGGGTATCATTTTCCCTATTACCGATTCTTGATGGGTTAGCCCAACTCATGTAGTCCCTAAGAAATTTAGAATCACCACAATTGAAAGTAAGGAGGGTGAAAAAGTTCATCCTAGATTTCAAAATAGTTGAACGGTATGCATAGACTATAGAACTTTGAATGCCAACACTAGGAATGATCATTTTCCCTAACCTTTTATGGACCAAATGTTGGAATGTCTTGCATGATCTTCCCATTTTTGCTTTCTTGATGGTTTTTTTTTTGGATATTTTCAAATTGTCAGGGCACTTGAGGATCAAGAGTTCTTTGAGTGTAGTTGATTTCCAAGAACAAAAAGGGGGCAAAGTGTTGACAAGCAAAATGATGGAACAACTAGATAACTACACAACAGATAACTAGGACCACTAGATGGCTCGACTAGCTGATCTAAATGATAGCTTGCCAAATTGAATTAGTGGATTAGTTGGTGGATGTTACCTGATTTTGTAGAAGTTAAGGTAAAGTAGGATACTGTCAAAAATCTAGGAAATATTGATAGGGTTATTGACTGATTCAAGAGCTCACTTTCTCGCTATGTTTGCCATAAGTATTAAGAAGAACAAGACAACCAAAAATGGTGGAAATGGTAAACATGGGATTCTAAGATCCTTTAAAATACCAAGAAGGAATCAAAGAAATGGAACAGAATAGACATCAAGAGAATATTCAAGCAAATTATCATTTATGCCTTTCTGGAGTTTGTTTTGTGTAGTTTTACCTTACTTTCAATTATTTCCCTTGCTATTTTAAATTCTCTCTTACTATCCTAAGACGATTCCCTCTATTTTGAGAGCCTGTTTGTACTTTCAAATGTGTAATTGGAGTTCCAAGTTTATAAGAATCTCTTTAATCTAGTTTTCTATGTTTCATCCATTCAGTCACAAGAAGGGATTCAATTCTATATTAATCGACCACTCTAATATTAGAACTTCAGCTTGCCAAACTACTACTTCTTAGTTAATTGGTTAGCTGGACTTTTAACGACAAATAATAATACAAATAATCACATACAATTAGGATATATGTGTGTGTGCGCGCGCGTGCGTGTGTGTATAAAATAAATATTTTAGGACAAAAATGATTTAGATGTGTTAGATTTTTTTAAAAAAATAAAATAAAATTTAGGTGTGTAAGAATATTCCAATATTGTTTTCCTTAGTATAGAGTTGCTAAAACTGCATTTTTTATTGTGATGAAAAATGAAAGATATATAATATTACAAAAAGTATTAGGTTAATTATATCTTATTTGATTTAATAGCTTGTTAATAGATATTTTTAAAAATTTACAATCACTTTAAATAAAATTTAATTAATAATATATAATAATTATCTAATCTAAATTAGATTTTATATAAATTGAACAAATTTAACATAAAACAGACATTGGAAAAACCATATGCTAACATACTATATAAAGTGGTATATTACTATATATTGTGCCTATTCTTTATTTGACCAAAAAAACTAATTAGTCTTATTGCCACATCACTTAAATTAAGAATAATTTTGTAAATCAATTACAATATTATTTCATACATTTTAAATTTAATCATATTGTTACTCATTTCCTTATTTATCTCTAGTTTATCTTTTTTAATACACCCAACTAAATCAAAAGAAAATTTTTTAGAGAGAATAAATCAAAATTTTATCTTAAATTTTTTTATTTTCAAAAGTTCTAAAATATTATTCCTCAAGAAAACTTCTAAAATATTAAAGCCAAGAATATTATCAAAAGCATATAACGATAACCATATTAGTATGAAATGATTGTTAGAAAAATAAATAGCGTCGAAGAGCACAGACAGATAACTCAATAGAATTAAACAAGCATTGCCTATATCTGACCAGGGTTCTAACAAATACAATTATCAAAAAAGCTGGCAAGGCCAAATAATCTAAGTAGGAAACAACCAGTCAGAATAAAGACAGATAACAAAATTAGTAAATGGATTTCATAATATAAACCAAAGACTTATCTGTCAAAGTATAGACTGAATGTTGGGGATATACCCTAGAGTCAATTTGTACTTATACTATTGTTGTTATGTTTTATATAATAATATGAGGCTTTCCTTTCCATGAATAGTGCATTTTGTTTTGTGGTCATCAAGTACGTGACTTGATAGTAAAACCCAACAATGAATACAATGACTATTCTAAATCTGTCCCTGATTGTTTATTATTATTGGAACAATAGTAAATTAAGATTAGTATGTTTGTGACTGGATGGCTATATTTTACTGGTCATGGATATTTGTGATATCAAGTCAAAACATAAATAAATATTAGAGAACATTGTATTGGTCTGTGAGAGTACTTCATGGAACATGTCATAAGTACTTTCTAGCTATAATAATATTAAAAGTCATTTGACCTAAATTCATCATAATTTCCTACTTGATAAATTCTATATTTTGACATTGTCTAAAGTTGTCTTTAATTAGATAATAAATTAGACTACTGTTGGATATAGAATAAATCGAGGAGAGGAATATGATTGATTGTGAAGGAATTTCTCCCTCTCAATTATGGGAGAGATATCCATAGGCCCCTTGATAAGTTAGACTGTTAAAATACATGACCGTGCTCAAATATATCAATATAAGATATTGATATCATTTGTTTGAACAGTCTACTATGAAATCAAGAAATAATTGATTGAGCTTAATAAGGATGACATGCTCCGTGCCTTATGCTTAATCTGGATATCATGTGACAAAAGGACTAAATATAAAATTATGGTTTGGTTCAAAGAGATCACCGATCTTCATTTAACTTGGATAGTTATAATGTTTTGCTAGAAATCGCTTATAACTTGTGGGTCATTTAAATATGATTTGGGCACACTGCCAGTATTAAATGAACCTATAAGGTCACACAATAAGTGAACTTGTTAGGTAATTTTCTGGTAACCGGATTCGATGAATCTGGAAACATGTCTAAGTTAATTGAACTTAGAAAATCTACCAGATACAATGAATCTGGAAATATATCCACATTCGATGTATCTGAATGATGTCTAGATTATAAGAATCTGACTCGGTAAATCAATTAGTTAAATTACCGAGATAATGGCAGAATCTTATCGTATCAGTTTTAATTTAATTTGAATTTAAATTAAAATACGATAAGATATTATTATGGTTGGACTCTAAGAGGTTCGGAGTGGGTTTTTAAGAAAAACCCTAGCCGTCTTCTTGGGTATGCCAATTCTGTTGTAAAATTCGTGCCTTCATCCACCAGAAAAATAAGCCTCTCAAAAACCCTAGGCGCTAGCACTGCCTGGGTGACGAGTAAGGTCGCAGTGTATATTCGATAAAGAACGTTCACACAACTGCAGTGTCTGGTGATCGTTCGGGTTGCACGCACAGCAGCACAATCGGAACTGAAGGATATCGATTACACATAACAGAGGTAAATCTGCAAACCTACGATCTTCTTAATCGTTTACTTGGATCCTCGGAAGGAATTCGTGGATGTTTTCCGCGTTTAGGAGTCCACGAATTCTAACACTGAATTTCCAGTTCAATACTGATTTACCTTCAAGAAATTATTCACCCCACTTATAGGTACGATGGATATATCGACTCTTCTTATAGGATAAGAAAACAACCAGTTAAAATAAAGAAAAATAACAAAATTAGTATACAAATTTCAAAACGTAAACCAAAGACTTATCTGTCAAAGTATAGACTGAATTATCAGTTCAATAATGATTTGCCTTCAAGAAATTATTCGCCCCACTTATCAGTACAACGCGTACATCGACTCTTCTTATAGGATAAGACAGTCTCAGATCGTTGTTGATATGCACCAATAGCAACCACCTCGAAAGCCTCCAATCAGTTAATTGCTTCCACTTTTCTCTCATTTTTTTTGTACAAGTTAGAATTAATTGGGACAAAATAAAAGAAAAAGACTATGAAACATGATCAAGCCCGAGTCGGGCCAGGTGGGCAACGCGTGCATGTATGGTAGTGCAGACTACTATCTTGGATTTTGTTTCAAGTCTATGGAAAACCTTTTAACATATAAAGATTCCAACAATCCTCAATTTTTTCTATGTGAGACTCATGTGTACCATGAGTTCTCAAATAGTTAAACATCCAACTTTAATATCTTTTCATTATAGATTCATACGATTAAAATGATTTTTACCATAGTCAAAGACAATCTCTAACATGTGAAGAACAACTCTAAAAATTTATTTTAGGCTAACTAATCATGAATTCAAAAATATAAACTCCTAAAATTGCCATTTTAAACAATTCTTCACAAATTTATAATTAAAAACTATCTAGGATTGACATAATCTACTTTTAATAATCATACCTTCCAGTTTGAACCACTACCTAAGTTATCCAACTTATACCTCTGCCAGAATGAATGGACTTAAACCTTGAATCTGAACCTTAAGTGTGACGACGTCCATTGGTAACAACATATTATTGGCTATGGAGACAATCTTTAGGATTGACACATTATGGCCATATGTTCTGATCTTGTCTCATAAGTGTATTAAAAGAAAACTCAATTCCCTTTAGTTGCGGCCACATAACACCACTCACATTGTTAGCGATCTCTAGAGATGTACTGCTAGTATCTTGTCTAAAATACTTAATCCCATTCAGAGTCTAAAATCTTACTGAAATTACAGTAAACGCACCTTTAGGCTTTTAGGGAAAGGACCTATATACAATGGTATTAAAATAGGTGCTCGATTCACTCAAACAGCTTGTTTATACCACATTGAACTATTTTATGGGATCTTGACTGGGTTAGTTGGGTTACCACTACAGGTGAATCATTGATGGATTATCGTCCCATTCCTAACCTAGATTTAAGGAATAAGGATGTTTCTAGTCCTTTAGTTAAAGGGTCTGCAATATTATCTTTGGATCCAACAAAATCAACGGACACCACCCTTTTAGACACTAATTCCATTATAAACTTAAGTATAACTTGAATGTGTCTCTTGGTCTTTTAATTATACTTGGTACTATTTATCTTTGCAATTGTAGTTTGACTATCACAATGCACAGATATAGTAGTCACAGACTTGCTGACCATTGACAAAGAGGACAATAGTCCATACAACCACTCAGCTTCCGTTCTAGTAGTATCTAAGACACATAACTCAGTCTCAAAGGTTGACCGAGTTATCAAAGTCTATTTATAAGACTTCCAAGCGACTGCTCCACCACCTAATATAAAAACATATATAATGCAACAATTACTACCAGAGTTCTTGGTAATCCAACTTGCATCACTATACCTTTCAAGTACAGCAAGGAATTGCTAATAATGTAGTCCAAGGAAAATTGTTCCCTTTAAGTACCTTAATACTCTATCCAAGGCCTCCCAATGAGTCTGATTAGGATAACTTGTATATCTAGCCAGCTTAAATACAAAAAATGAAATATCTGGTTTTGAGCCATTTGTAAAATATTGCAAGTTACCAATAATTTGAGAATATCTTAATTGAGACATAGGAATACCACTTTTATTCTTGAATAAAGCTATAGAAGGGTCACTTGGAGTTTTAGCAATTCTACAATTTTGATAACCATATTTCTCAAAAATACTTTCAACATAGTAAGATTGAGAAATAGTTATCCCCTTAATTGAGCGAATCAACTTAAGATCAAGAATCACATTTGCAACTCTCATATCCTTCATTTCAAACTTACTTTTCAAAAATAATTTAGTCTCATTAATTATCTTAATATTAGACCCAAATAGCTAGATATCATCCACATACATTTATTACTATTAACCTTACAGTAGACACACTTGTCATTCTCACTTATGATGAAGCCAAAGGATAAAATAGTTTTATCAAACTTTTCATGCCATTATTTGGGTGCTTGTTTTAGACAATATATGGATTTAACTAGTTTACACACTTTCTGCTCATTTTCCTTAGCTACAAATCCTTTAAGCTGATCCACAAATATCTCTTCTTGATACTGTAAATGCAGGAGCCTCTTGATTTTGAAAATAAGAACCCTAAAGTTTGTCACCCAAATCCCTACCAAATTCACACACACAAAGAATTACATGAAAATGCAATTAAACCAATGAGATTTGGTGAATCTAGCCTACTTCAAAATACCTAAATATCCTAATCTATCAACAGATTAGAACAAACAGATAGGATTTGAAGGCACCCAAAAAACTCAACCTATCAAGAACACTAGAGAAACATTAGCAACTAAGAATAGAGAAAGAGATTTAAATTATCCCTTTGAAGTTTAGAAACTTTGAATCAAAAGTGGGACTAAGCCATTTGATTTGGTCTTGAAATAGGAATCACCTTTTACACACTCTCCTCTAGAAAGAATTTGGTTTCTCTACCAAAAATATTCTAAGTCTCAAAAGTCTAACTATTACAAGAGTAAGGAGGTATATATAAACATAACAAACTAAACCTAACAAATAGGATATGTAATATCAGCCACTCATCTCCTAAGTAAGTCCAAAATATACCTATTACAAGTTAAAAGTTGTAGGAATTAAATTGAGAACAAAATAAAACAAAACAAGGAAAAAAAAAATTGGGTCCTGCCCGAAGTGACCTGGCCCCAACTGTACTAGTGGACCCGGTGCCAGGTGTGTTCTGGAAATGGAATAATTCTATTCTAGTGTGGACCTGGCACCAGGTGTACTAGTGTACCCAGTGCCAGGTGTCTTCTGCTTTCCTTACACCTTACTTTTCTTATCTTTTCAGCCCTCTCTTGTGCTCCTTTGGCCTCCATACCAATTGTTGCTGAAACTTTGATCTTTTTAGCCCTTTTTTAATCCTCCATTGCTTAATAATCTTCTTCATCCTTAGCTTGGAATTTTGAAATGTATCTTGAAGTCTCTTAAAAAGATGCTTCACCATAGAGCCGTGTGTTGTTTCTTTGTCCTCCTTTCCCCTTCTTTAGAATAACTTTTATGCTTGGGACAATTCTTATCATTTCGCCCTTCTTTGTAATGATTTGTCCTCGAATAGTCACCTACATAAAAATTCAAATAAGAAATTTTGAGTGAATGCAAAAATGTAGTCTTTTGAACTTTGCCAGGCTCGTTATTTTCTCCTTTCACTATCCACATTGTTCTTCTCACTTCACTTCCACTATCTTTTCTTTTCTCACCTCCTTATTTGTCACTCAAATTTGAAGAGGTCATTCTATTTTCTTCTTTTTCTCCTTTCCCTTTCTCCACTTTGTCCCCAACATCTTCTTTTGTTTTAACATCTTCTTCTTTTCTCTCAATCTTTTCCCCCTCTTTCTTTTCTCTTCTTTTCTTTTCATTCTCTCTCAAAATATTTTGATCTTTCAAAACCTCACTAGGGGATAAGGGAATAAAGTGAACTTTTTTTCATATTTCTTTAAAATATAAGTGTTGTCCCTCCCCTTGTGGACTATATCCCTATCAAACATCCTAGGTCTCCCTAACAAAATATACCCAACATACATGGGATATACATCACATAACACTCTATCATAGTATCATTCCATATCAAATTCAACATTGGCTTGCTTGTTCACCTTCACTTCTTCACAATTATTCAACCAATAAAGTTTGTAGGGACTAAGGTGTTTTAAGATTTCTAACTCTAATTCCTCCAGCAATGTAGTACTAATCAAATTTTTACAACTTCCCCCATCAATAAGCACACTACATGGTTTTTCCTTGATAAGACATTTTGAAAAAAAAATATTTTCCCTTTGCATCTCATCTCCTTCTTTACCCTCAAAAGCATCCCCATCCCTTCTTATTACTCCAATCAATAGACAAATTGGCTCAATCACCATTCCTCCTTTACTACACATTCCAACCCCTCCAAGGTTCTCATTTCCCATATCTCTTGATTGATTAAATAGAGGGTTTGCATGAGTGTTTTGATTTGGGTCTACTCTCCTTTATGGTTTTTTCTCAATATTCACATGTTTTCCTTTACCGCCTTGTGTCCCATTAAATCTCCTATGTGCTAATTTGTTGGGATAAGTAGCTTTAGTGTGTCTATGGGTGAAGTTTCTACTACCTTGTAACTTATCCTTCCTTCATTGTGCCTCATTAGGATAATTGTAAAAGTAATGGCCTTTTTTCCAACAATTAGAGCAATCATGCACCTTCTTCTTTTGCATATACTCCATTTTTTTTTTTGGTACTCCATTATTTGAATAATTTTGCAATCTATCATTTGCTCTCTTTGGAGGTCCTCCCACAAGAATTTCATCACTTTCATAATCTATCCACCTAATTCTTCCTTTTTCACATCCACCATTTCTATCTCCACTAGTGCTTTTCTTTTCATCACAATCATATATCAATTCATAATTATCTTTGCATTCCTCATAGTCTCATTCTTCCTCATTGTAGCTATCACATTCTTCTCTACTTGAACCTAACATTTCATAGAAATCACGTACTTCACTTTGAGCACTCAAAGAAGATAAATTATATGAACTCTCATAAGTTTTTTTTTTAAGAGAAATTTTGAGTAGAAAAACACACAAGAAAAAGTTTAGCACTCAAACAATGTCACTCAACTCTCGTGTTTACACTCTTATTTGGCTTTTACAACAATGCGCTCACCCTCTTGCCTTTTTCAATCCACACAAGTGCTTCCTAAACTCAAGACTAATTCAAAGATAAACAAACTTTCTAGTGGCTACAAGAAAAATTTACCTTACTAAGAACAATCTACTATGCTAGGTGACAATGTAGTTCATAAATGGAAGTTTGAGATGGTCATGTATGAGCAATCATAAGTTATTGATGCAATATATCAAATACTTAAGGTGCAACCTCGTAACTCAAGGGGCTCTAAAAATTTCACACTCGTAACAATCCAAAAACTCAAGAGTCACAAGAAAAATTAATCCCCAATGATTATACTAACATCAAAGAATAATATCAAAGCAAGAACATAGCAAAAACTTGAGTTTTATAGCCCCCCAAATTTGCATGAAAATGAGTTATGGGATTTCTTATATGCAGAATTTTGTGCAACCAATCAACTCAAATAACTTCAAATGTTTAACAATTTTAATCCTCAAACAGCAACGCAATCATAAACCCAACACGTAGGTTCAATTTCACAGCAAACCCATGGCACAATTTGAAAATCTAAACATTCAGAAATAGCCCCAAAATAAATAATGAAGATCTAAACATTTTAACAAGTTCTTGATGAAAATTGTACATTTGCCCAAAGAAAGTTGTATTGATTAAAAATCAACACAATCTTGCTCTGATACCACTTTGATATGGTAAATACGGAAACCTCTTGATTTTGAAAATAAGAACCCTAGAGTTGGTCACCCAACTCCCTACCAAATTCACACGCACAAAGAACTACATGCAAATGCAATTAACCCAGTGAGATTTGGTGAATCTAGCGCACTTCAAAATACTTAAATACCCTAATCTATCAAGAGATTAGAACAAAAAGATGGGATTTGAAGGCACCAAAAAACTCAACCTATCAAGAACATTAGAGAAATACTAGCACCCAAGAATATAGAAAGCGATTTATATTATCCCTCTAAAGTTTAGAGACTTTGAATCAAATGTGGAACTAAGCCTTATGATTTGGTCTTGAAATGGGAATCACCCCTTACACACTCACCTTTAGAGAGAATTTGGTTTCTCTACCAAAAATATTCTAAGTCTCAAAAGTCTAACTATTATAAGAGTAAGGAAGCATATATAAAGATAACAGACTAAACCTAGCAAATGGGAGATATAATCTCAACCATTCATTTTCTAAGTAAGTCCAAAATATACCTATTACGAGTCAAAAGTCGTAGGAATTAAATTAGAAACAAAATAAAACAAAACATGAAAATTAGAAAAATTGGAATGTGTCCAAAATGACCTGGCGCCAAGTGTACTAGTGGACCTAGCGCCAGGTGTGTTCTGGAAATGGAACAATTCTGTTCCAATATGGACATAGCGCCAGGTGTACCAATGTACTCGGTGCCTGGTGTGTTCTGATTTCCTTATGCCTTGCTTTTATTGTCTTTTAGCCCCCTCTTGTGCTTATTCGGCCCTCCGCACTAATTGTTGTCGAAGCTTTGATCATCTTAGTTCTTCTTCAATCTTCCATTACTTGACAACCTTCTTCATCCTTGATTTGAAATTTTGAAATGTAACTTGAAGTCTCTTGAAAATGAGCTTCATCCATGGAGCCGTGTGTTGTTTCTTTATCCTCTTTCCGCCTTCTTTAGAATGACTTTTATGCTTGGGACGATTCCTATCACTTCTTCATGATCACCATGAAGAAAAACTGTCTTCACATCCATTTGATGGATAGTGAAACCTAGAAGCCAATGCAACGAGCATTGTAGTCAAATGAGCTACAAGAGAGTAGGTATCAAATAGTATATTCCTTCTTTTTGTCCCTTGACAACTAATCTGGCCTTATACTTATTAATAATTCCTCTAATTTGAGTTTCTTCTTAAAAATTCATTTGCATCTGATTGTAGTACACCCAAGAGGTAGATCAACCAATTCTCAAGTCCCATTAAAGACAATGGAATCCATCTAACTTTTGACAACTCCTTTCCCCTACCCTACTTCTGAGGAAGTCATGATTTCTTGAAAAGTTAAAAGTTCGTCCTTAATATTGTAAGTGACAAAGTCACTTCCAAAGTCGTTGACTATCTTAGCTCTCTTACTTATTCTATATTCTTCCAATTCTTTAGTTTAAGTGTTAGAACCACTTAGACCTATCTGCACATCTCTCACCCTATCCACGTGATCAGGAATGGAGTCAAATGCTAAGGTTGAATCTAAAGTAGAAACATCCTGAGGCAAACCAATTTTCATGGAAAACATATATTCAAATAATGTAGCATGATAGTATTGAACAATTGCATTAATATCTATGTCAGATATTCAGACTTAACTACTAAAAACCTCATAGCATAGCTTGTTTCTACATAACCAATAAAGATGTCATTGATAGTCTTTGGTCCTAACTTTTTCCTCTTGTATTCAGGGATTAGAACTTGTATTTTAAGTTAGGTTTCCTACATGTTTAGACTTCAAATGGAGTTATCTCTTTATATTTGTGAGGGACTGTATTTAGAATATTTTAAGTCGTATTCAAAGCCTTACCCCACATATACTTAGGCAATCCAGAATTCAAAAATAGAGTGTTAATCATATCTTTAAAGGTTCTATTGTTCCGTTCAACAATTCCATTTGACTAGGGAGAATAAGGGGGAGTCTCCACATGAATTATACTATTACTTTAGGAATATTCAACAAATAGATTAGACACATACTCTCCACCTCTATTAGATCTTAACCTTTTAATTTTCTTATCAGTTTGAGTTTTAGTTTCATTTTTAAATATGAGAAATTTTTCAAAAGCTTCATCTTTATGTTTAAGTAAATAAACATGACAATATCTACTGCAACTATAAAAAAAATAATAAATTATTTCTTATGATCCTTAGTCAACAAACCATTAAACTCACAAATGTCCGTGTGAACTAAATTAAGTATTTCTGAATCCCTTTCAATTAAATGATATAGTTTCCTAGTTGTTTTAGCTTTCACACACACTTGACATTTGTTTTTCTTATCAACACTATGTTTAGGAATCAAATCTAAATTTATCATCCTTTTACTAGAATTTAAATTTAAATTTCTAAGTCTACTATGCCAAATATTAGTGGATTTTATAGTATGTACAATAGGATTAACATAATTCTCAACAGAATAAACTTTATTTAAATCAGAATTAAATGGTTCAACTCTTAATTTAAATAAACCATCTGACAAATAACATTTTCCAACAAAGTATTATAATGAATAATCACTACTTTATCACATTTGGAAGTAAACTCATAACCCTCTCTAACTAAACATGAACCACTAAGAATATTCTTACGAACTGTTGGAACATGATGTACCCTATGAAGAGAAAGAATAAGTCCAGAAGCAAACTTCAAGTCCACGCTTCCAATTCCCAACACATTGGCTGTTGTTGATTTCCCCATTCTCATAGTTTTTCCTTCAATTGATTGGTAAGGCACAAAAAGTAATTTATCAACACAAACATACACATTTGCTTCAATATCAACCAACTACTTAAGTGGCTCATAAATAGTAAGGACTCTGAGTTAACAAAAACATACATTTCTTCAACATTAGTAGTAGTGATGCTAGTCTCAGCCTCAATTGTACAAACCTCAGCAAGGTGTGTACTTAAATCAACTTCTATTCGACTTGTATCCTCCACTACCACATTGACTTGTGTTTCAGAATTTGATCTTTGTTTGACTTTGGACTTCTTAGATGGACAGTCCTCAGTCTAATGCCCAACTTGACCACAATTCCAGTAAGGTTGGTTTGCCTTTGGTTTCTTTTTGGCCTTGCCTTTTGTCTTGTTTATATTTTTAGAGTTAGAATTAACCCCCACATTTCTCTTATTATTGTTCTTCTTTCTAGTAATCACCACATGGACTTTATGAGGGATGGAAAACAGGGGAGCCATGCATCCACGGGAAAAAAATCAGAGAAAAAAAAACGCAAGCCTTAGAGGCCACACAGAAGCGTGAAGATCATACTTTTGCACTCCTTAAACCTTCTAGGTTGAGTAGAAGTGGCTTGAACGACTGGAATCGCTTCACTTTGCCCACTTGAAGAAGCTTCCGGTTGAAAACCCGCTAGCCTTCTACTTCGCCTTGTTTGCATGAACGCCAAGCTTTCCAACTCTCGGAATATTCTTCTACTCAACCTCTAGCCGGTGAACACAATGGTGAAGAGAAACGGTTTCAAATCTCCTTAGTTCTCTTGCTATTAGTTAACAAAGAAACAAGAAGAAGACACAGAAGAGGGAGGCGTGAGAGACCAGAGAGAGCTACACGAGAGGCTCAGTTAGGCTAGGGAAAATTAGGGTTTTCCTCTACCAGCGACTTGTTTAATTGCTTAGCCAAAAAAAAAAGTCTCTCATTATCTGATAAACATATTCCCGAGATATCAAATTTCAAACACCCGGATATTATCCTGAGAATAAGTTTGTCTTAACCCTAAACTCTTCTTAACCGTATCTGAAAAAAAACCTAAGGTCCAAGCTATTGGGCTAAAACAAATTTTATTATTTTTCTTAGACCCAAAAGGCCCAAAATAATAAACATTAATTATTTATTTTCTAGGCTTATATAAATGACCCAATAAATAATTAATGAGCCCAAATGAACAAAAAATAATTAATCTTTAATTATTTATTTCTTGAACCTAATGAATAACCCAATAAATAATTAAACATTAATCATTTCCCCTAGTTTAAGCCCAAGTTAATTTCCTAATTACTCATACTGGACCTAGACCCTGAATAATTAATTAACCAATTAAACTAGATAATTAATTTCTCTCAACTCCTATTTTATTTTTTATTTATTTTATTCCAGTCTAATAATAAATTAGACATCCTGAATAAAATTAAATAAAATAAAATCCTCTTGAACTGAGACCAATTTCTCAACCCAAAATTAGTTAGGACTTACGGGCTAGTCCGAGGACCAAAAAGACACATCGCCTTGGCTGTTAAAATGACCAAAATACCCCTGCTACATACATAGTTGTATTTTACATTTTAAATATTTCTTAATATCACTATAAGAAAATATTGACCCCAAGGACAATGCTGCATTAGCAAAGTCTCCGACCTACAGGTGAAATGACTAAAATACCCCTCTACACATCGCCGTACATTTAGAGAGGAAGAAGTGTACTAACACCCCTCTAAATGACATCTACCATCCTTAGGCTTCTAGTCCAATGATCCACGACTTCCTGGAGTGTTTTTGCTTTCCAAAGGAGCTACCCTAAAGCAAACATCCAAGTCATGTTTCCCAGGGCCTTGGACATTTTAGACCATTCGGACAACCACAAAGGGCGATATAGTGCAGAAACTATCTTGTATAAGTCTGTCTTAACTAACTAGTCACACATACCTAACATGCAAGTATATTGGCCCTACGATAGAACCTTAACTATAGCAAATCAAAGTATATGCTACCAGCTTCGCCAGACCACCAACTCATACTCAAGTCGTAGAGTACTAGTCCACGCTGTAGCGGTAGTAGTCTAGGTTTCTATCATATAGTACTTTTAGAAACCACTACTACAGGTCCCATCCTACATATTCGAAATACACTTATGTCATGAAGTGAGTAGACAACTCACTGGCTAAAGGTAAGCCATTCCTCATTTGGAATTCATAACATAATAACCTAAACATAATGAGATTCCCAATCTCATCAATAGGTTAAAAATAAAAGTTTATGTGTTAAATAACCCGTGATCCATACCTTACTGTGAAAGACCACCATTCACATGGATCACTTATTTAAATACAATGGGTCTGTTCCAAACGAAAATTGTGTACAAACAAAAAGTAAATTCACAAACAATTTCTGAAAATAAATTCTTTTATTAAAATTTTTGATTTTACATCAGAAACCTAGTCTAAGAGGGCATACAATCCAACAATCTCCCACTTGCATTCTAAGACTAGGTAAGTCCATAGGTGCCCACCCCTATGGCGTTTAAGTGTCTCTTGAAGACTCTCTCAGCCAAATGCTTGGTGAATGGATCTGCTACATTATTTTCTGAGGTAATATGTTCCACCACGACTTCCCGTCTCTGGATGAAATCCCAGATCAGGTGGTACTTCTTCTCGATGTGTTTTCCCTTCTTGTGGTTCCGAGGCTCCTTAGATTGTGATACTGCTCCAGTGTTGTCGCAATACATCACAATCGGCCTGTCCATTTGTGGTACGACTCCAAGTTCTGAAAGAAACTTCCGGAGCCAGACTGCTTCCTTGAATGCCTCCGAAGCTGCCACATACTCAGCTTCCATGGTTAAGTCAGCAACACAAGACTGCTTGATACTCCTCCATGAAATTGCTCCTCCAGACAAGGTGAAGACATATCTACTGGTGGATTTTCTCTCATCCTTATCTGCCTAGAAGTCTGAGTCTGTGTATCCTGTAGGAACCAAATCATCAGTCCTGTAAACTAGCATATAATCTCCCGTTCCCTTGAGGTACTTGAGAATATGCTTTACAGCTTGCCAATGAACCTCTCCTGGGTTTGACTGATATCTACTAACTAAGCCCACGGCAAAGCAGATATCTGGCCTAGTACACAGCATGGCGTACATGAGACTTCCCACAGCCGAAGCGTAGGGAATCCTACTCATTCTGTCCTTTTCTTCTTGAGATTTAGGACAGTCCTTCGAAGAAAATGACAACCCATGTCTGCAAAGGATTAGAGCTCCCTTGCATGAGTCTGTGCTGTACTTGGCCAGCATCTTGTCAATGTATATTGCTTGGGATAACCCTAACATTTTCTGCTTCCTATTTCTAAGAAGCTTAATCCCGAGAATGTAGCTGGCTTCTCCCAAGTCCTTCATACTGAATTGACTAGACAGCCAAACCTTTGTAGATGACAATGTCCCTACATCATTTCCAATGAGTAGAATGTCATCCACACACAAGACAAGAAAAACCATATTAATGCCTTCATGTTTCCTGTACACGCATGGTTCATCTTCGTTTTGAATAAAACCATAAGACTTTACAGTCTCATCAAAATGAATGTTCCATGCTCTCGATGCCTGTTTAAGTCCATAAATGGACTTCTTAAGCTTGCAAACCATATGTTCCTGGCCTTCAGCAATGAAGCCTTCCGGTTGGGACATATAGATGTCTTCCCTAAGATGGCCATTTAAGAATGCCGTCTTGACATCCATTTGCCATATCTCGAAGTCATAGTGACATGCGATGGCAAGGAGGATGCGGATGGATTGAAGCATGGCTACCAGGGAAAAGGTTTCCTCATAGTCGATTCCCTTTTTCTGAGTATACCCTTTCGCCACAAGCCTAGCTTTGAAGGTTTCCACCTTCCCATCCGCTCTCCTCTTTCTCTTGTACACCCACTCGCACCCAATGGGTTTTATCCCTTCAGGTGAAGCTACAAGATCCCAAACCTAATTGAGGTACATAGACTCAATCTCGGCTTTTATTGCTTCATGCCACAGATTTGCGTCGGCGTCAGGAATAGCCTCCTCGTATCTAGTGGGGTCTTGTTCCTGATGGTCGGAGACCAGCTCAAAGGCTTCTCCTGTCCATCTATCCAGAACTCTAGACACTCTCCTACTACGACGAGGCTCCATTTGCACAGGCACTTAAGGCTGTACCTCTTCTTGTTCCAGAATCGGGTCAGAAGAAGTTGATTCCGTAGATAACTTCTCCTCAAATTCCAACCTCGTAGAACCTTTAGTGGAAGTACTTTGATTATATTCCAAGTATCTAGCATTGGTACTGACTAGCACCTTCTGCTCCTTAGGATGATAAAAGTAACCTCCTTTTGTCCCTTTTGGATAGCCAACAAAATAGCATAATTCTGATCTTGGTTCCAACTTGTCTCCCTTGACCAGTACATAAGTTGGACATCCCCAAATCCTGAGATGATTTAGACTTGGCTTATGCCCAGTCCACATCTCATAGGGAGTCCTAGGTACTGACTTGGAAGGCACCAAGTTCAGAATATATGCCGCTGTCTCTAGAGCATATCCCCAAAAGGACACTGGAAGAATAGCATGAGACATCATGCTTCGGATCATTTCTATCAATGTTATGTTCCTTCTCTCAGCTACTCCGTTCTGCTAGGGTGTTCCCGGTGCAGAGAGCTAGGATACTATCCCATGATGTATCATATAGTCCTTGAATTCACCTAGGAGGTACTTTCCACCACGATCCGATCGTAGGGTTTTGATTAATTTACCTGTCCGACGTTCCACTTCAATCTTAAACTCCTTGAACTTGTTAAAAGAGTCAGACTTGCGTCTCATTAGGTAAATGTAACCATACCTCGTACAATCATCCGTGAAAGTGATGAAGTACTCAAAACCTCCTTTAGCTGGTGTAGACAATGGACCACACACATCAGTGTGAACAAGACTCAACACCTCCTTAGCTCTATCCGCCTTTGGTGTAAATGACCTTTTGGTCATCATTCCCATTAGGCAGGATTCACACTGAGGCCAACTTTTTAATCTTAATGAGCCCAAAGGCCCATCATGGATTAGCCTCTGAATCCTAGTTGAGTTAATATGACCCAACCTTAAATGCCAAAGGTATGAATCATTGATATTGGTCTTTCTCTTCTTAGTTAAAGGTTCAGACTGAGCGTTATTTGATTGGTTGTTAATAGGGTTTAAAAAGAACAGATTTCCATACATGTGCCCAGTACATAAAATTTCTCCATCTCTACTGATAGAAATACCAGAATGGAAAGATACAGAATATCCTTGATTAATAAGTTTTGCAACTGAAATCAAATTCTGACGAAAATCATGTACATATAAAATATCTTTTAAAACCACTATCTTATTACAATAAAAAATAAGATCCAGCTCTCCCATTGTAAGGGCCCAGACTTGTGCTCCATTACCCACTCGAAGCCCATGTTCACCCTTCTTGAGTCTTCTTATCTTTCTAAACCCCTGCAAGGAGTTATAGATATAATCAGTGGCTCCTGAATCAACAATCCAAGTGGAAGTTGATCCTACCATTGATATGAACTCTAGATAGAAAACATTACCTGTGGGGTTTTTCTTGGTTTGCAAATCTGGACACTCCTTTTTCCAGTGTCCCTTCTTCCCACATTTGAAGCACTTGCCCTTTGGTTTGTCCTTGGGCTGGTTCTTGGGCTGGGCTGCTGCATTCCCCCTTTTCCTCTTGAACTTTCTGGATTTAGGTTCAGTTCTTGAGGAAGAAGCCTTAGCCATCATGGCCTTTGACTGCGGCTTCATAACCTTCTTCGCCATGTGGAGCTCCTTCATCAATTCAATTAAACTCATGTTCAACTTGTTCATGTTATAGTTTAACTTGAACTGAGTGAAGGAGTCCAGTAGAAATTCAAGAACCATGTCCACTTGGCTCTCGGGGTCAATGACAGCCCCTAAGATTTCCGCCTCATCGAAAGCAGCAATCATCTTGAGCATATGCTCTCGGACTGATGCTCCCTCAGCCATCTTAGTGTTAACAATAGTTCGAAGAGCCTCCTGCCTTGCGGGCCGGCTCTTGTCCACGAACATAGTAGCCAATGATTGACTGATGTCATATGCAGAAGCCATGTGCTCGTGTTTTGACTGGAGCACATTAGACATGGAAGCTAACATATAGCAACGTGTCATTTCGTCAGCCTTCTTCCACGCCTTCTCAGCCTCTCGCTCTTCGGCGGTAGAACCTTCCCCGATAACAGGGCAAGTCTCGTAAAGGACATACTTATACTCCTCAGCTGTGAGTATTATGTCCAAGTTCCTTTTCCAGTCCACATAGTTTGGATTCGTTAACTTATTCTCTCTGAGAATAACGGCTAATGGACTAAAAGAACCTCCCACCATTTCTGAAAATCGAAAAATAAAAGAAAGAATTAAGTTTATGAAAACAAAATAAAATTTGTGCATTGAAAATAATTTGGCTCTTAGGAAAACTGACATAGCTTCTTGGGAAGATTAACAGTTTCCTAAGCTAAGTGTATTAACCACCACAAATTAATTTCCCTTCTGGGTAATGATCTAGAGAATAACTCCATCGTGGAATGGCCATTTCCTCTCATTTCCTATGGACATACCTCGCACTATAACCTCCAACGTGGGTTGGCCGATCAAAGTACGTGCCCCGGGTTATTAATTAAATCCTTCCATTAGATCTAGATCCTTGTGGTATCCCCATCCTATACGGGTTCACTCCCAAGGTGACGCGAGGGGACCCACGATCTCTAATGAGGACCGTGATGGAAGCCGTGGGGCCATTGGAACCCCTCTCCCACTTAGTCTTTTAAAATAAAGGTTTTCTCTGGAAAAATATCCTTTTGAAATTTCCATTAAGTTTTTCTTAACTCAAAAATAAAATATCCAAGTCCATTAAAATCTCTATGTCAAGGCTTATATCCTTTGAGAGATTTCTCCATGGACTAATTTTATTTAAGTTAAAACTTAATGATTTCAAAATTTTTCCAATTAAAACTTTCTAGAGACTTTGGTCTCAAGTTTATTTGACAAAATCATTTTTCTAGTCCAAAACAAAACAAAATGGCTCTCCATTTTAATTTACAAAAATGTCTAAATCCAATATATTTTCTATGTCAAGGATTAAATCCTTTGAGAAAATATTCAAGGATTAATTTTTGTACAAATTAAAATAACCATTGAATTTTTGAAGAAAAATATTTTTCTTGTCAAAAATGTTCCCAAAGACTTTGGTCTTTGAGAAAAGGCACACATAGGTACATAAAAAAATAGCATGCTCAAAACAATAAACATTTTCATGCTTTTCTATTTTTTTAAACCTAAATGCCCAAATAATAGAATTAAACACATTAATTAATTAATTATCTTGTTTAATCCTAAAATTCCTTACTAATATTTTTCATGCAAATATATTCCAAGAATATAAATATTGCAAAAATATTAACTTCGCCTGGTATGGGACCCAAAACGAAAAAGAAAAAAAATGCAAAAATAGTCGGCGGTCCACTGCACCGGCGGCACCGGATCCGCGCCCGCATGGCCTGCGGTCCACAGCGGCCGTGATGCACCATCCGCACCAGATCACCTGCAGCTTCAACTCGCCAAGCCGCGACCCGCCCACCCGAGTGCCCGCGCCCGCTCCCGGTTCTCCTCTGCTGCCGACCCGCGTAATTATCCATTTTTCGCTCCACGACTCGCGAAGCAATTGCAATTCAATTGCAACTTTCAAATTGGAATCGGCTTCAATTGCTACAGTAGGCGCGGCTCTAGCGGCTCGGTTGACGCGGCTCCAGACACATGCACAGTGCGGCTCGGCTCGGTCGCGGCTTAGGAACGGTATCATCTTCTTCGTTTTTTTCTTCTTTCCGCGCGCGAATTGCAGAGGCTTCTCTGGTTCGACTTTTTCAGTCTTCTTTGGCTTCTTTGGACATTTTTACTTATAAAAACTCATCCAAAACAAAACCACAACCGCCTATACCCATTAAAATTGGGTTTACACGATCAAACTTCAAAGCCAAAAAATTTTTACAGTGATGCCTATGCTTCAACGATGAAGCTCACAAAGATCCTATCCCATACCAAAACAGCAAAGGATCACAGATATAATCATCTTCTCTATTTTTATTAACTACCATGCTCCCTATATTGATCAAAGAACCATTGTCTCTGATACCACATCGAGGGACGGAAAACAGGGGAGCCATGCATCCACGGGAAAAAAATCAGAGAAAAAAAACCGCAAGCCTTAGAGGCCATACGGAAGCGTGAAGATCATACCTTTGCGCTCCTTAAGCCTTCTAGGTTGAGTAGAAGTGGCTTGAACGACTGGAATCGCTTCGCTTTGCCCACTTGAAGAAGCTTCCGATTGAAAATCCGCTAACCTTCTACTTCGCCTTGTTTGCATGAACGCCAAGCTTTCCAGCTCTCAGAATATTCCTCTACCCAACCTCTAGCCGGTGAACACAATGGTGAAGAGAAACGGTTTCAAATCTCCTTGGTTCTCTTGCTATTAGTTAACAAAGAAACAAGAAGAAGACACAGAAGAGGGAGGCGTGAGAGACCAGAGAGAGCTACACGAGAGGCTCAGTTAGGCTAGGGAAAATTAGGGTTTTCCTCTACCAGCGACTTGTTTAATTGGTTAGCCAAAAAAAAGTCTCTCATTATCTAATAAACATATCCCCCGGGATATCAAATTTCAAACACCCGAATGTTATTCTGAGAATAAGTTTGGCTTAACTCTAAACTCTTCTTAACCGTATCTGGAAAAAACCCTAAGGTCCAAGCTATTGGACCAAAATAAATTTTATTATTTTTCTTGGACCCAAAATGCCCAAAATAATAAACATTAATTATTTATTTTCTAGGCTTATATAAATGACCCAATAAATAATTAATGAGCCCAAATGAACAAAAAATAATTAATCTTTAATTATTTATTTCTTGGGCCTATATAAATAACTCAATAAATAATTAAACATTAATTATTTCCCCTAGTTTAAGCCCAGGTTAGTTTCCTAATTACTCATACTGGACCTAGGCCCTAAGTAATTAATTAATCAATTAAACTAGATAATTAATTTCTCTCAACTCCTATTTTATTTTATTTATTTATTTTATTCCAGTCTAATAATAAATTAGACATCCTGAATAAAATTAAATAAAATAAAATCCTATTGAACTGAGACCAATTCCTCAACCCAAAATTAGTTAGGACTTACGGGCTATTCTGAGGACCAAAAAGACACATCGCCTTGGCTGCTAAAATGACCAAAATACCCCTGCTATACAAATAGCTGTATTTTACATTTTAAATATTTCCTAATATCACCATAAGGAAATATTGACCCCAAGGACAATGCTGCATTAGCATAGTCTCCGACCTACAGGTGAAATGACTAAAATACCCCTCTACACATCGCCATACATTTAGAGAGGAAGAAGTGTACTAACACCCCTCTAAATGACATCTACCATCCTTAGGCTTCTAGTCCAATGATCCACGACTTTCTGGAGTGTTTCCGCTTTCCAAGGGAGCTACCCTAAAGCAAACATCAAGTCATGTTTCCCAGGGCCCTGGACATTTTAGACCATTTGGACAACCACAATGGGCGACATAGTGCAGAAACTATCTTGTATAAGTCTGTCTTAACTAACTAGTCACATATACCCAACATGCAAATATATGGGCCCTACGATAGAACCGCAACTATAGCAAATCAAAGTATATGCTACCAGCTTCGCCAGACCACCAACTCATACTCAAGTCGTAGAGTACTAGTCTACGTTGTAGCGGTAGTAGTCTAGGTTTCTATCATATAGCACTTTTAGAAACCACTACTACAGGTCCTGTCCTACGTATTTGAAATACGCTTATGTCATGAAGTGAGTGGACTACTCACTGGCTAAAGGTAAGCCATTCCCCATTTGGAATTCATAACATAATAACCTAAACATGATGAGATTCACAGTCTCATCAATAGGTTAAGAACAAAAGTTTATGTGTTAAATAACCCGTGATCCATACCTTACTGTGAAAGACCACCATTCACATGGATCACTTATTTAAACACAATGGGTCTGTTCTAAACAAAAATTGTGCACAAACAAAAAGTAAATTCACAAATAATTTTTGAAAATAAATTCTTTTATTAAAATATTCGATTTTACATCAGAAACCTAGTCTAAGATGGCATACAATCCAACACTTTAGACTCCACAAGTATAGTATGACTATTCTCCCTATACTGCTCTTCAATGGATATTAATTTAATCGCATTGTCTAGAGAAATTTTCTTCGTCTTGTGTTTTAGAAACATAACAAAGTCCTCCTACGACTTAGGAAATTTTTCTATCACTGACATCACTTCGAACTTCTCAGGAAGTTCCATATCCGCTTCATAGAGAGAGTGAATAATTAGTTGTAACTATTGAGTTTGTTCAGTCACAGACTTGCCTTTACCATCTGAAATTTTAGGAATTTAAAAACATAGTACCTCTCAAGACCATGGTCTTCGATATTGTATTTCCTATCTAATTCATTCAATAGCCTCTTTGTTGTGTATAAATCAGAATAGTAGACATCAAAGAGAGCATTTGTCAATGCTGACAAAATTGCCTCTCTGCCCACGTCGTTCCGTTCATTCCACGCAACAACCTCAACTACTTTAGGATGTCTTTCAGTTGGTACTGGCCTGTCAACCTGCACTGCTGACATTAAGCCTCTCAGGGTTAGCCAAATTTTCATTCGTTGTTGCCAACACCTAAAATTCAGCCTTGGACCAAATTTGTCCGACAGATCATTCAGGTCAACCAAAGGCTTATAGGTAGCAAAAGTAGTAGCTAACGAACTAGCCATCACAAGTAATCAACATATAATTATCGAATAGCTTCTTGAATATTGTTAGAAAAATAAACGTCGAAGAGCTCAAATAGACAACTTAACGGAATTGAGCAAGCATGACCAATACCCAACTAGAGCTCTAAAAACACAATTATCAAAGACATTGGCAAAGCCAAACAGTCTAAGTAGGAAACAACCAGCGAAAATAAAGATAGATAACAAAATCTGTAAACGGATTTCAAAACATAAACCGAGGGCTTATCTGTCAAAGCATAGACCAAATCACTAGTTCAATACTGATTTGCCTTCAAGAAGTTATTTGCCCCACTTACAAGCGCGATAGGTACATCGACTCTTCTTGCAGGATAAGACGGTCTTAGATCGTCGTTGACGCACACCAACAACGACCACCTCGAAAGCCTCCTCAGTTCGCCGGCCTCCCAAGTCAAAAAATATATGGAGAGAGAGAGAAAGAGAAACAACATTTCTTTTTTTTTTTCTATATCTTTTCTTATGCAAAAAAGGTTTTATATATATATATATATATATATATGTGTGTGTGTGCATGTATGTATGTATTGTAACGCCCTACTAAATTGAGAGTTAGGAAAACTAACTCCTTGATCGAATTAATCCCGCTTCATAAATTAAATATATTATATGTGGCTATTTCATATACCCCTTATGTGAATTCTCTAAGAGAACATAAGTATATCAAGTTAATTATTTGTATAGCTCATGGTAACTGATATATTCATAATTAATTGTTGTATTGTGTGTGTGTGTGCGCGCGCGCTATTTTGTAGTAGATAATTAGTTAAATTAATTATGGTATCACACCCCAAATAATATTATAACAATGAAGTTCCCATTTTGAACAATACACTCTTGAACAAATTTAATTTTCATTCGGAGTTTGACATTGTTTTTTAATTAAAAAGCCTTGGTCAAATTTCGTGTTAAGATCGATTTTGACCACTTGATTGGCAAGACCAATATCCAAGACCCATGGACTAATTTGACCCATTAAAACACTTTAAATCACAATTCTTGAATTTCGGGTAAAATTCTCTCAACATTTGGTTAAAAAATTCCCCTACTATATAAACTTATTTTTGGCCATTTCTTCCTCTCACCTAACTGGTCACCACCTCCCACCATCTCCATCTGTTTTACTTTCTTCTTTCTCCATGGAAGCTTCTCCCTTGCCCCTGTTCCCTTGAAGCTGCCGGCTAGCTTACCAATTCAAGGCAGGAAAGCTCCTTCCTTAAGCCAAAGCTCACTATTTTTTTCCCTTTTACGTACTATCCTTCATTACACAACACAAGAGACTTACACATTGGGGTAGAAAGAAGCTGCATCTGCTGATTTTGTTGAAGACAAGAAAGGATCTTCAAGAAGGCAAGTAAGAAACACCACATTTCCTTTACTCCATCACACAACTGAAAATGGGTCAAGCTATCCAGCTTTAGTACCTTGTGAAAATTTGCTTTATCTTCTATTTTGTGAGTGAAAATATGTTGTGTTATTGACCTTGCCATGTATTGAGATGAGTAGGAGATGCCTTTTGAAGTGAAGAATGCATTTTTTTTTTCTCTATTTCCTTATGCTGGTCAAAATATTGAGCATGATGTACAACTTGGTTAATCTGTGAAAATGCTAATGTTGTGTGTGTTTTTGCTAACAAGAATGAGTTAGATATGTTGTGGTTGTATTATGCTATGTGTGGGAGGTTATATATGTGGTGGATAAAATGGTTTGATGTGGTTGAAGATTTTGTATGATGGTGTTGAAAACAGAGCAATGCTGGTTTTGTGTTGGAGTTGAATTTGGTTTTGTTTGTGAACTGAGTTGTGTAGATGGCTTGATTAGTTTTGAATCTCTGAGGATTGTATTATGTGTTAGGATTATTTTGGTGTAAGTTTTGGATGAAGTAAATGAAGAGAACTCAAGTTAATGGTTTTTGCATCAAGACTGCTCAAATTATACAGAGGACTAAGTTTAAACCCCCCAAAACCCCCCTTTTTAGACTGTATTTTCTCATGATTTTTGGAATGAGGAAACTTCAAGATGTTACAAAAATTTCAGAAAATGAATCATTGAAAACTCTATTATAATTTGGGAGTTATGAATTTTTTAAATTGGCTGCACAAAGCAATTTACTGTTCACCCGAAGCTTTATGTAAAAATTATTTGAGCCCTTTTTAGTGGGAATCTTGGGGAGATAAATATATGGAAATTCACCTAACATATGGAGGTTTTTGTTTAAATATAAAATGGTTTCCTTAGTTAATTAAGTAAATGATTTTGACCTTTATTTTAGAATAAAAGCAGAATTTGGTGTTTGAATTTGGGAATTGAATTTACTCATAGTAATAGCTAGAATTGCTGCAATTTTGGTTTATGTGAACATTGTGTGATGTTTAGAATTATGGGATTTATATTTGAATAAAGTTTGATGATTTTTCCTTATAGTATGATTTCGAATAAGTGATCTCATGTACCCTTATAATATAAGAACTTCAAATTCTGAAAAGCTATTTCAATTCTTGGGGTGCTTGGTAATATAAGTTGGTTGAGATGCTGCTTTATTGAATGATTAATTAGAGTTGTATGGCTAATTAAGGCTGCATGGGTGATTATGGTTTTGCTTGGAAATTAAGGCTTTGTTTGACTATGGACGTTTATTAGGAAGTAGGAGAGTATGAATTATGGATATTTTAGAGGATTATTGGATTTCTTCATGGGATACTTTGTGATTAGAATCAATTAGTCTTTGTCGCAAAGTATTTTGGAGTTTCTTGAGATCTAAGTAATTCTCCTAACTATTCTAGGATCTTGATTAATGCTTTATTTGGATTAATTTAATTAAGAAATTAATTCCTATATTATATGTACATGTTAGATTTGGAGTTGAACGTAAGAAGAAGGAGCACTTAAGTTAGCTTGAAGGTATTTTGCTAAGCTTTGAACATGAGGTAAGTCCTTGCATCTCAAGCCTATTTTGGAAAATGCAAAACCATGTGAAAATGCCACATTTAAATTATGTACAACTTGCATTCAAGTGCATATAAAATATATGTATGAATTTTATGAAGCATTTCACGCGATGGCATGAGACGTATGATTTAAATTATGAGTATGCCATTTTTGGTCATAACACTTATGCACAAAAGTAATGATTCTATTATGATATCATAATTTATTCATACATGAATGCTGACATGAAGCTTCTCATGAGTATGATGATTATGGGTCATATGCCAAAATTATGCTATACATGAAAATGTATTTTTCACATTTCATACATGAAAGTATTGCTAAAATCATTGCATGATTTACACTTAATGGCCCCAAGTATCATGACGATGATTTATAGCTAATACTTCTCCAATAAGTTACTAGAACGGATATAGCGATTTTACTTTTGGAAAATCTTGGGGAAAGTGTGTTTGAGCCTTGATCGAATTAAGTTTTGGAATACGGGTTTTATGAATGGAACAATATTTTTCTGTTGGGAATGAAAATTATATAATCCACATCATATTGGGAAATTTTCCATGAAGCACATTAAACTTAGACGTTGAGTACTCAATAGGTGAGGTACTAGGACTAACTCGCGTTAGTTTAGGAAAGACTACCGGAAGATTGGTTGTCTTTGGATGTCTATCTTTTTCCAAACAGGGCGTCAGTCCTAAGTGACCAAGTTGAGTTCTTAGCTAGCAACATGGTTTTCAATGGATGAAACTGGAGGACGGACATGGGACATCTGCCTGATAGATTAGATGGAAGAAATGCTTGGGACATTCTCTCGGTGGGGATGTACACTCGACATGCTATATTTGGCTTTGGTTATGCCTTAGCCACTTGAGACATATTAGGAATAATGTGGAGAATTCGGGCTCAAATCTTTGTATATATGAAAATTCTATTCTAGGGTTGTGATGTGTAATCGTATTTCACCCATTGAAGATTTTGTTTAAGCAGTATATTACAATATACACATATCCTTTCCCAAAAATTATATTTTGCATAAGTGAAAATTGCATTATGAGTATATCCGTTCAAATTATTTTTATTCATGCATCATGACATAGATTTCGAAAATTGTGCCACGTCCATATACCGTGGACTTACTAAAATTATTTATAATCTCACATTTTTTTTTATTATTATCACTACTTTGTAATAGTGTTAGGTCTTGATACTTTTGTTGCTTTTAATTCTAGATGAAAATTAGATTTTCTTATGGCCAAACTTAGAATTTTATTTCGCTGATCTTAGCAAATTCCTTGTGATGTAATTTAAGATTAAACACTAAGATTTATCCTTTTTCCTTTGCTATCTTTCCTTGGATTTTTCTTTTCGTACCGCATTATAAAGACCCCTGGTCTAAAGGACGGAAAGACATCCCTAGCCGTTAGGCTACTTATTGGGGGCGTTACATAAATAAATAAATAAATATATATATATATATATATATATATATATATATAGTTAGTAGGTAACTCGAAATTGATTCAGACTAAGATACCTAAGGAGTGTGAAACATGACCATGCCCAAACTTAAGCCGGGCCGGGCCGGCGGCACACATGTGTGGTAGTGTATACTACTACTTTGGAGTTTTAACATATAAAAGTTTTAATAATCCTTAACTTTTCTCATGTGAGACTCATATGTAACGTAAGTTCTTAAATAGTTAAACACCAAACTTTAATACCTTTTAATTATGGATTCTCACTATTAAAATAGTTTTTACCATAGTCAAAGACAATTTCTAACATATACAGAATAATTTTAAAAAATTATTTTAGACTAATTAATCATAAGTTAAAAATATAAGCTCCTAAAGTTTTCCCTTTTAGTAATGATTTCACACTCAATCCAACAACATTGACCATCATTCGGCCATCATGACTCAAATTCCATTGCCAAGCCTTTTGTTGGTGTGCAATGGAGTACGCTTCTTTCTTTCTTTTCTTTTCTTTTTTTTTTTTTTTTTTTTTGCATTGGAGAACACTAAATAGAAACCGAAATTAGAAAGGACGATTCTTTTAGAAAGAGAGAGGTATTAGAGGGAGAGTCGAGTAGTTATGGCATTGCAGCATAAAAATGGAAAGAAACTATAACTGTGAGTTACGGAAAGGGAACTTTTTATGGTATTGTGAATGATTTTAAATTATATAGTTTAATATTATAATTAATTTTATCTATGCAAATTGATAAACCTGTTTAGTTTTTTTTAATAAATAAATATATATAGTCCCAGGCTCCAATTATGTATACAATCCCTAACTTAGTCTCGGCTTATTATATGAACTTTGCAAAATGGAAGTCACACAACAAAATGCTACTGCCTTTTCCCGGAGGTGCATGCTTACCTAACGATTTAATAAAAGATTTAGTGGCGACTTTTGGCGTTTGAGTGATTAGGATTCCTTATCATGATCATAAGAAATATTGATGGTGCATTAGAATTCTTATTATGAAAATATTAAAAAATAAACACTTTCTTTTCTGCGTGAAAAAAAGGAATTTTTAGTGCAGCGATTACACTATATCATTGTCATTACATGGTTCAACATGTAGTTTATACATGTTAAGTATCCTCACGCCATGGGTCTGGCTCGGCAAGCGAGCCAGCTAGTAACCTTTAACATCCACACTGTTAATTTTAACGCAAATATCCTCCTAGGTGCCAATGTTGAAGGAAAGATCATGGAAGCCCCACTTTCTCTGTAACTTCGTCGAACTACTGGAAATCTCGAGTCTTTATCGTGGTTAATTATTGTGGTAACTAATAAATCTCAACAAACAAAATAATTTTTTGAAAATGCACTGGTATTATATTCCCTAGGTTGATTAACTTAACCCTGTCTTTGAGCTTGCAGATTCAAGGGACACCATCCTGTTATCACATTTATAGTTCTGGTAGTATTCTTCAAACTTTACAATATGCACAGCTATTAATGCCATGCCTTCCAAACAACCCTAAAGAGAAAAACAATTCCTCTTAGATATTTCATCAATTGTGTTATTTGCCATAAGTTTGCAATTGTGTAAGTGTAGATAAGTTATGTAAGAAGGTTAATGTTTGCTTTGAAACCTGAAATGAAAGAGGCTTATTTGAATGTTCCTCTGCCGGAGAAGATGTACCTTTTCTTGTGCAGGCTTCAGATACACCGGTTCATGGAAGAAGTTTTCTTTCTTTTGTAATTGAGGGCATTTCTCCATTGCGAATATGGATAAAGTGAAATAAACGCCTCAAAAATCTGAATATTTTTCATCTTTGCTTCAATTTTAGAGCAATGGAGAGGATTTTGGTTAAGATTGAGAATAGTTAATTACCGTATATCTCTTTCTCTTCAGAAGGACAGAGAACACAGAGAAGTCAAAACACAGAGAACGACGTCCCGGCTATTAGCCAGCTAACTTGCTGAGTCAGATTCATGACGTGGTGATTGTTAACATGTATAAACTAGATATTGGAGAGCTGCACCATGTAATGGGTAATGACAATGATGGGGCGTAGTTGCTACACTGAAAACTTTCTTAAAAGAGTGTTGCCAATTTTCAGAAGAGCCATCGGTGTCCATCCTAAGTATGAGTTAGGTTCAACGTTGAAGATCTTGTTGAACTAGTTCATAGAGGGGATGTATTGGGCCATGTCCAACAACTCTTCACGCCAAAAGAGAGAGAGAGATCTTGCGGACACTCTTTTTGGTTAAACATAACATCATGAATAAGTTTCAATGAACCAACTAATCTGAATTGGTTTGCAAATTTAACTCTTTTATGCTGATCATGACTAGAAAAAAAAAATCATTACCATAAAGAAAAAAGAAAAATTCTAGCGATCAGTTTGGATTTGTCTGTTTCTTTTGCCCCTGGTGTGCACTGCTCAGTTTATTTTTATTTTTTCCCTTTTTTGGTAACCACCCAAAGGTGGGTAATTTCTTCTCTGGTGTGCACTGCTCAATTATTCTGAAGAAAACCAGAGATTAAAAAAAAAAAGAACGGAACAGCTCGTCCTTTCGCTGTTTTACGTCATTGTCCATTGTCATGAAAATTAATGAGACAAAATCAGGAATACAGAGAAGAAAATAAAAGACATGACAAACATATGAAACTTTTACAACAATCTCAATTCAGGCATACCAACAATATATGGAGTCAGCTATGAAGAATAATTATATGCAATATATGGAAGGAATACTTCTCAATAAAATATAGCAAAAAAAGTAGCCAAAAGTTTTTTCTACAAAGACATATCAACCCCCCCCCCCGGCGCATCCAAAAATAGGAAAAAGGACAATGAAGGTATATCTTCTGGGTCGGGCTTGTAACTAGCGTTATTGACCTAACAAGAATTGAAAGGCAAAGAGGCAGCAAGGTGGTGATGGAAGTAATGATGCTGGAAATGCTGATGAAAGTTATTGGTTTCTTTTTCTATTCTCCACCGAAGAAGAAGAAAATCATCAACTGAACAAGGAAGCCTAAGGGGACCAGTAGCATCGTACCCATAAACTTCATGAGCTTTCTCCAGAAGTGTCATGAGTAAAGGATGATACAAGTATGATATTGGGATGACAAATCTTTGAGGCCCTCCATCTTCATCTTCTGCTTCTAAGCCTACCTTAATAGCAAGCCGACCTTTCTTTATCTTCATCTTCTTATCTTCTTGCAAATGGCTCATTTTGCTGGAGTGAAAGAGATGAAAGAGTAGTCTGTAGAGAAGAGAGTAGGGATGTGTGATTTAGTTGTTTCCAAGGGTCAAGTCCTTGGTACGCGTTTTATATATGGCCACACATTGCCGGCAAGGTTAATTTAGCTTTGTTTGGTAACTTTGTGAAAAAGACTCCACTTTTGGAGTTTCTAGGACTAATTAAGTGGAAGTTGCATATTGCAAAATTTATTTAATTTGTAGGACTTTGGGATGTCCTTTCTATACTTATTGTGAAATTCGACCAATTTGCATATTCGATAAAGAAATATAGGAATCTTCTGTGACTGACAGACCAAACATTCAAATTATGTTTTCAAGGTATGGTGTTTAAAAAAAAATGAGATACAATATATTTGATTTCAAAAAAATGCAAAATTGAAATAATATTCTGAACAACTCCTAAATGCATTTTGAACTTCAATTATTTCTATTCCTCAAAAAAAAATTATGATTTCTTCCTTTAAAAAAAACAATAATTTACTGATTTCGATTTTGTTGTAATACTTTGCAAATAAAATATATAATGAATTCTTTCCTATTGTGAGTCAATTTCAACAAACATGAAGATAGAAAGATCCATTTTGTACCGTCAACTTTATTATTTTTTAAATGATTTTAATGTACATTAGGAGAGGGAGATATATGTAAATTGGAACCAAAACTCCTATCTAGTAAGGTGCATCTTTTTACTAATTAAACTACTATTTTGCCGCGGAAATGTTAACTTTAAAAATTCACATTCTTTGTTTGCAAAAGTTCTCAATTTAAAAACTTCAACATTTTTCAATTAGTAGCTAAACTTATAAATTCCTTCACTTTGCCATCAAAACCATTATAATGTTTAACCAATTTTTTTATAAAAATTTTATACACTTTTTATTTTGTACATAACTTTGTCAGTATGAATTGTTGAGTATGCCATCTCGTCCGGAGAAAGGGGGGGGAGGGGAATGAGTATGCCTCATAGAGGTAATAAGGGATTTTTTTTTTAAATAAAATAATTCCTCGAGGTAATAAGAAAAGACAAGTACAAAGACAAAATAACTGAATGATCGTAAATTTACAAAGATGTGTATAGATTTTGAGTTGATCCCAGGCTGGTGATAGTGATAATATGTGCTTACAATCCATCTATTTATAACCCATGGATGTCCTTCTTAACTACTACGACTTCCTCCAGTTTCAGTGAAGACATGCAATTACTTCCACATTTTTATGGATAAAAAAATTATGAACCAGAATTACATAAATAACTATCATAATCTTTTGATTGGATCGACTGTACCTTTACCACCTTATCGAATCTTTCTATGCATCAATATGTGAATTTTCATGGACAGCTTCACCATCAAGGGTCGATACTGATATAATCTCATTAGCAAAGTATATCATATTGGTCGGTGTTGTTGGGGACAAACAGGGGATACGCACAAAATGGACAAAATACATAAGCTAAGGCAACAATAAACAGAACAAAACTTCAATAAAAATAATTCTGCACGCCCCTTCTCTTTATCTGGCCCCACACTTGAATGAGATAATAGGAGCACCAAGGAAAACGAAATGGCAGAATAATCGAAGCTAAAAACACAATCAAACACAAAATAAGACACATTAAATTTTTTCGTGAAACACCTCTCTAGTATAAAAAGAAAAAATGCGACCTCTTGGTCCGCCAGAAAATCTTCACTATCAATAAAGAAAAATAGAAGAGATAGTTCCACAGTGTACAATTGAAACCACAGTCACAATGAAACTAAAACTTCATCTAAATCAAATAAAGATATGAAAAATTGGAGAGAATGTACCAGAAAATTTTTTGTAGTTCAGAACCAAGAACTCTGAATTTGGCCATTAAAAACTTATCAGCACCGTTCAGAATGCAGAGCCATATCTTTAATGTAAAGCCATTTCTCCTCTGCAGCATATCCAAATTTGAGCCAAATTGGAGAATAAATCACCATCCGATCATCCAGTTGAATTAGACAGCTCAAACTAGAAAATGCAGCTCTCTCTCTCTCTTTTTCCCAGCTGACTTTCTCTCTTCTTTTTTATTAAAACACTCGGCTATTTTCGTCTCACACAATTGTTGGGTTTTCTTGAGTGTTAACCAGACACAAAACACTTCTCTTCTTGTGGTTTTTAGTAGTGTAGGCCATGAGATTGGTTGGCTCATTTATTGTTCATAGTTGGGAGCCAACTACTCAACAAATCTCCCCTTCCTAATTATGTGGAGGAATTTCCCATCCCGCAAGCGAACAACAAACCTCAAACTTTCATTTTGGCAATGCCTTTGTCATCATGTTAGCCCCATTATTATTTGTATGGCCTTTCTCAAGTGTCATCAACTTCTCATCCAACACATCACATATCTAATGATATCTCACATCAATATGCTTACATCTTGAATGAAAAGAAGAATTTTTACCAAGATAAATAGCACTTTAGCTATCACAATGCAGCGCAAATCTCCCTTGAGAGTGTCCAAGTTCAACCAAAAACTTCTTCATCCAAAGTAATGCTTTACAAGCCTATATAGCTGTAATGAATTCAGCTTCTGCAGTAGATAGTGCTGTTGGAATATATGCCCTCTAGACTAATTTTGTGATGTAATTTATTAATAAAAGAATTTATTCTCAAAATTTGTTTGTGCACTAATTTCATTTGGAAAGGACCCATTTTGTATAAGTGATCCATGTGAATGGTAGTCTTTCACAGTAAGGTATGGATCACGGGTTACTTAACACATAAATGTTTGTTCTTAACTGATTGATAAGAATGTAAATCTCATCATGTTTAGGTTATTGTGTTACGAATTTCAAATAGAGAATGGCTTACCTTTAGCCAATGAGTAGTTTACTCACTTCATAGTATGAGCGTATTTCTAATATGTAGAACATGACCTATAATAGTGGTTTTCAAAAGTACTATTTAGAAGAAACCCAGGCTATTACTATTGTAGCATAGACTAATACTCTACTATTTGAGTTTGCGTTGTTGGTCTGACAAAGTTAGAAGCATATACTTTGATATACTGTAGTTGAGATTCTTTTGTAGAGTCGATATACTTGTATGTTGGGTATATGTGACTAGTTAGTTAAGACAAACTTGTACAAGATAGCTTCTACGCTATATCGCCCCTTGTGACTATTCAAATAATCTAATTATCTAGGGTCTTGGGGAACATAACTTGGATGCTTACTTTAGGGTAACTCCCTTGGAAAGTAGAAACATTCCAGGAGTCGTGGATCATTAGACTAGAGGCCTAAGGTTGGTAGATGTGTATTAGAGAGGTGTTAGAACACTCTTTCCCTCTAAATGCACGGTGATGCGTAGAGGGGTATTTTAGTCATTACACCTGTATGTCGAAGACTTTGCTAACACAACATTATCCTTGGGGTCAATATTTCCTTATGGTGATATTAGAAAATATTTAAAATGCAAAATATAGCTATTTATATAGTAGGAGTATTTCGGTCATTTTAATATCCAAGGCAATGTGTCTTTTGATCTCCGAAATGGCCTTTAAGTCTTGACAGATTTGGGTTGAGGAATTGGTCTTGCTAATTATGGGTTTTATTTTATTTAAATAGTCTAATTTATTATTGGATTAGAATAAAATAAAAGGCCCGAGAGAGAGTATATATTTTATCTAGTTTAATTGGTTAATTAATTATTCAGAGTCCAATGCCCAGATTGAATAATTAGAAAATTAATCTAGTTATAAATTAGATAAAAGGCATAAAATTTTATATTGGTCTATTTGGGTTTGTTAATTATTTATTGGGTTGTTTAATGAAGCCCAAAAAATAAATAATTAAGATTTATTATTTATGGGTGTTCAAGCCCAAGAGTAAATAATTTTATTTAGCCCAATGAATATGACTAAGGGTAAAATAAAATTAAAAAATTAAATTAATTAATTAAATATAAAATAATCACACAGGATAGATCTTGTATTGTTTTGCGTGAAGGATAACGAAAGCATGGATGCTTTCTGTTTTCACGCGGTTAGCTTCACTCTCTTGGTTTTGAAGTTATTTTATGAAATTGAAGTGAAATGCATAGAATAGGTGTTGAACTTCTGGGTTCATCATTCATACAGATGAATTTTCTGTGAAGTATTCACAGAAGCCAAAAACTTAGCAAACCCAACACTTTAAGCTTTCATCAGCAATGCTACGGGCACCATTTCAGAAGATCTGAAACTTTGTGTGAATGAGACGCAATCGATGTTTATAAGGATATGATCCAATAGCTTGAAGCATCCTTATACAGACGTCTTCTTCAGTGCGAAAATGGTCATTCAATCACAGAAGTAAATTTTTCATTTTATAAGTATGCTTTCGGTTTGATGATTTTTGCCATTTTAAACCTTCAATTGATATCAAAGCCATGATTTGGCAAATGTAGGAAGTATGCTAGGATTAACTAAAATAAGAAAATATATGTTTTGGATTTTTTCTGCGATCATTCGTATTTACTGGTATGGGTAGTTTCATTGTAAGCTTCGTGAGTGGAAGCATAAGAATACTATATTTTGATTACTTTCATAGATATTGTGTAAACCTAGTGTTTTTAAGGGCATAGGTGATTGTTTGGATGAGTTTTGATTGAAAATGGATGGAAAAACCGCGTCCAGTAGCTTCTGAATCTTGGCAGAGAAAAAACTTAGAGAAGAAGGGTTGAGCCAAGCCGAGCCAAGTTGAATATGTGAGAAGAGCCACGAGCAGCCGCCGCGTGCCGCACCAGCCCAGCGAGGATAGCTTCCTCGCTGAAGCTGGTTGCTTCCTCGTAGCATTTCCAATTTGCATTTTGCGAATTGGAGTTGCCGCGGTTAGCAATTTTGACCGCGGCAGTGGGGTGGGCGAGGGTTTGGTTGGGGGCACCTACTTGGATCTCGGTCCATGGGTTTTCCCATAGGTCATGATCTAGTGTGGTGGGTGCACTGGACCCAATTTTATTTTATTTATTTTTTTTTTTGTTTTTGGCCCCATACCAGGTGAAATTATTTTTACTGCAATAGTTAATATTGTTTGAATATTTTGCATAAAAAATAATAGTAAAGGAAATTTAGGATTAAACAAAATCATTAATTAATTAATGTGTTTAATTCTATCTTTTGGACACATAGGTTAAAAGAATAGAAAAGTATGAAAACGTTTACAGTTTTCTAGCATGCTTATTTCTTTTTGTACCCTATGTGAGCGTTTTCTCAAAGACCAAAGTCTTTGGGAATTTTTAATAAAGAAAAATATTTTCTTAAATTAAATGGTTAATTTTAATTCGAATAAAAATTAATTCTTAGTTATTTTCTCAAAGGATTTTATCCTTGACATAGAAAATATTTTGGATTTCGATATTTTTGTGAATTAAAATAGAAAACCATTTTGATTGAATTTTAACAAGAAAAATTGTTTTTGTCAAATTAAACATGAGATCAAAATCTATCGAAAGTTTTATTGGAAATTTTTCAAATTATTAAGTTTATTAACTTAAATAAAATTAATCCATGGAAAAATTTCTCAAATGGTATAAACCTTGACATAGAAATTTTTATGGGGTTTATACATTTTATTTTAAGTTAAAAGAAAACATAATTGAAATTTTCAAAACATATTTTCCTAAGAAAAACCCTTATTTTAAAATACTAAGTAGGAGAGGGGTTTTAACGACCCCACAGCTTCCATCACGATCCTCATTAGAGATCGTGGCTCCCCTCGTGCCATACTAGGAGTGAACCCGTATAAGATAAGGATATCACAATGATCTAAAATTAATAAATAGATGTAATTAATAACTCGGGACACATGTTATGATCGGCCAACCCACGTTGGAGGTTATAGTGTGAGGAATGTCCATAAGAAATGAGAAGAAACTATCATCCCACGATGGAGTTATCTTCTAGATCATTACCTAGATAGAAAATTAATTTGTGGTGGTTAATACACTTAGCTTAGAAAACTGTTAATCTTCTCAAGAAGCTATGTTAGTTTTTCTAAGAGCAAAATTAATAATATTAAAGATAATAGTAATATGATTAACTATTATCGGACTTAATATAAGGATAAAGTCACAAATTATTTTATTTTTCACAAACTAAATTTTTCTTTATTTTCATTTTTTCAGAAATGGTTGGTGGAGGTTCTTTTAGTCATTTGGCCGTTATTCTCCGTGAGAATAAGCTAACGGGTCCAAATTATGTGGATTGGAAAAGAAACTTGGACATAATACTCACTGCTGAGGAGTATAAGTATATCCTTTTTGAAACCTGCCCTATTATCGGGGAAGGTTCTACCGCTGAGGAGCGAGAGGCTGAGAAAACATGGAAGAAGGCCAATGAGATGGCTCAATGCTACATGTTGGCCTCCATGTCTAATGTGCTCTAGTCAAAACACGAGCATGGCCATTGCGTACGACATTAGCCAATTACTAGCCACGATGTTCGTCGATAAGAGCCGGCCCGCAAGACAGGAGGCTCTTAGGAAAATCATCAACACTAAGGTGGCTGAGGGAGCATCAGTCAGAGAGCATATGCTCAAGATGATTACTGCTTTCGAGGAAGCAAAAGTCTTAAGGGCTGTAATTGACCCCGAGAGCCAAGTAGACATGGTTTTTGAATCTCTTCTGGACTCTTTTATTCAATTCAAGTTAAATTATAATATAAATAAGTTAAACATGAGTTTAACTGAGTTAATGAAAGAGCTTCAGGTGGCAGAAAAGGTCATGAAGCCATAGTGGAAGGCTATAATTGCTAGGACTTTTTTTTCCAGAATTGGGCCTAAGCCCAGGAAGTTCAAGAAGAAGAAGGAAAATGCACCGGCCTAATCCAACAAGCCCAAAGGCAAATGCTTCAAGTGTGGGCAAAAAGGACACTGGAAAACGAAATGTCTAGAGCTTCTGGCTAATAAAAACCCTATAGGTATTGTTCTCTATCTAGAGTTTATTTTAATGGTAAGATCAACTTCTACTTGGATTGTTGATTCTGGTACCACTGATCATATCTATAACTCCTTACAAGGGTTTTGGAAGATAAGAAGACTCCAAAAGGGTGAGCATGGACTACAAGTAGGAAATAGAGCATGAGTATGGGTCATTGCAGTGGGAGAACTGGATCGTGTTTTTTTTTTTTAATAAAGTAGTTATATTAAACGATATTTTATATGTACTCGATTTTAGACAGAATTTGATTTCAGTTGTAAAGCTAATAAATCATGGATATTCTATTTCTTTCCATTATGGTATTACTATCAGTAGAAATGGATAAGTTTTATGTACATGACACATATATGGAAACTTATTCTTTTTAAATCTTATAAACAATCAAATAAATAACGCTCAATCTGAGCCTTTAAGTAAGAAGAGAAAGACCAATGTCAATGACTTATATTTTTGGCATCTAAGGTTGGGTCATATTAACTCAACTAGGATTCATATGTTAATTCATGATGGACCCTTGGGCTCATTAAGAGTGAAAAGTTGGCCTCAGTGTGAATCCTGTCTTATGGGAAAAATGCTCAAAAGGTCGTTCACCCAAAAAGCTGATAGAGCCAAAGAGATATTAGGCCTTATTCATACTAATGTATGTGGTCCTTTGTCTACACAAGCTAGAGGGGGTTTTGAGTACTTCATCACCTTCACGGATGATTGTACAAGGTTTAGTTATGTCTACCTGATGAGGCACAAGTCTAGCTCTTTTAACAAGTTCAAAAAGTTTAAGGCTAAAGTGGAGCGTCAGATAGGTAAACTGATCAAAACCTTACGAACAAATCGTGGTAGAGAGTACCTCTTCAATGAGTTCATGGATTACATGGTACATCATGGGATAGTATCCCAACTCTCTGCGCTGGGTACACCCTAGCAGAATGGAGTAGTTGAAAGAAGGAACATGAAATTAATGGAAATGGTCCGAAGTATGATGTCTCATGCTACTCTTCCCATCTCTTTTTGGGGATATGCCTTGGAAATAGCGGCATACATTCTGAACTTGGTGCCTTTTAAGTCAGTACCTAGGACACCTTATAAGATGTGGACTGGGCATATTACGCCCAGTCTAAATCATCTCAGGATATGGGGTTGTCTAGCTTATGTACTGATTAAGAGAGACAAGCTAAAACTAAGATCAGAATTATGCTACTATATTGGCTATCTAAAAGGGATAAAAAAAAAGGTTATTTTTATCATCCCAAGGAGCAGAAAGTATTGGTAAGTACTAATGCTAGATACTTGGAGGATGATCAAAGTACTTTCATTAATGGTTCAACAAGGTTAGAACTCGAGGAGAAATTATCTTCGAAATCAATTTCTTCAGATTCGATTATGGAATAAGAAAAGGCATAGTGTCAAGAATATATACAAACGGAGCTTCGTCGTAGTGGGAGGGTATCTAAAGTTCCTGGTTTTTTATCATCAGGAACAAGATCCCACTAGATACGAGGAAGCTATTGTTAATATAGATGCAGATCTATAGCATGAAGCAATGAAAGCCAAGATTGAGTCTATATACTTCAATCAGGCTTGGGATCTTGTAGCTTCGCCTGAAGAGATAAAACATATTGGGTGTAAGTGGCTATACAAGAGGAAGAGGGGAGTGGATGGGAACGTGAAAACCTTCAAAACTAGGTTTGTGGCGAAATGGTATACTCAGAAAGAGGGAATCAATTATGATGAAACATTTTCCCTGGTAGCCATGCTTAAGTCCATCCGTATCCTCCTTGCCATTGCATGTCATTTCTACTAAGAGATATGGCAAATGGATATCAAGACGGCATTTCTTAATAACCATTTTAACGAAAACATCTATATGTCACAACCAGAAGATTTTATTGCTAAAAGCTACGAACATATGATTTGCAAGCTTAAGAAGTCCATTTATGGACTTAAACAGACATCTAGAATATGGAAAATTCGTTTTGATGAGACTGTAAAGTCTTACGGTTTCATTCAAAACAAGGATGAAAAATGCGTGTACAGGAAATTGGAGGCATAAATGTGGTTTTTCTTGTCCTTTATGTGGATGGCATTCTACTCATTGGGAATAATGAAGGGACATTGTCATCTACTAAGGTTTGGCTGTCTAGTCAATTTAGTATGAAAGACTTGGTAGAAGCCAGTTATATTCTCAGGATTAAGTTCTTAGAAATAGGAAGTAGAGAATGTTAGTGATGCCTATGGATTTGGGTATAAAAATTATATAAAAATAAACACATTCCTAATCAAGTTTAAATTAAAATGTTAACCCCAAATTTTACATATATGAACAAGCGTACTCATCATTAACATAGCATAGGGTTCAAACGAGTGTCGATCCTCAAGGAACAAGTATACATTAATCATTTTTCTTTCATTATTTAACCAACTCAATAAATTTAAAATGAAATAAAAAGAAAAAATAAAAAAAGAATATATACATGTCAAGGATGGCGAAGTATGCAATTCAAACCACTGTTTAGACAAACATGATATTAAAGTACCCAATCATTATCCTAACCAATTATTCCCTTGGCATCATGAAGGATTAAGATAAACTCACTTCTTTTTTAATCTATGAAATCACTATCTCCTAGACAAATTAGCACCACATATTCTGTCTCAACTAATTCACCCAACAAATGCATTAAACATAATCCTTGATTAAATTTTCATATTCTTTCAAACTTAAAACATGAAACTAATCTATGAATTCATATTCTAGTAGACATCAATCAACCATTAATTACCTTGTTCTTCGCAATTAATCTCTTTTTCAAGCAAGTTACCATCACTTTATAGGCTTAGGAAGTGCCTAAACTGGTTGGTGTAATGTTCTTGGCCAAGTAGAAGTTGGAAGATACTAAAACTCCACAGATTACCAAAAATCACGTAGAAAAATCAAGCACCACCTTAACTTCAGGGTACAGCCGACGCCGCCTTGGCTCTCAGAGCCGGCGCTGGTTGTGTTCTATTTCTCCAATTGTTTGTTGATTTTTTCTTGAATTTCGTATAATGTATTCGAGAATGCAGCCGGCGCCGGTTCCACTATGTTCCGTCCTGTTTCACCAATTTTTCATCGCTTCGAAGTTCATGCAACTAGTGCATGGCCGGGGCCGCCTCTAATCTATTTCGCAACGTTTTTACTTCGTTTTATTCCAAAAATCTGAAATAATGAAGAACATACCTTTCCAAGGGTAAAATCTCAATTATGAAGGAATATGACTAGTTATTGAACAAAATGTATCGCAAAAGAGCCTCAAATAATTAGAAAAAATATGACTAATTTAGCCCCTATCAGTTAGGATTATCCCAAATGACATACATTGATAAGATACTGGCCAAATTTAGTATGAACTCATGCAAGGGAGCTCTAATCACTTACAGACATGGGTTGTCTTTTTGTTCTAAGGACTGTCCTAAGTCTCGAGAGGAAAAAAACAAAATGAGTAAGATTCCTTACGCTTCGGCTATGGGAAGTCTTATGTACGTCATGCTGTGCACTAAGCCAGATATCTGCTTTGTCGTAGGCTTAATTAGCAGATATCAGTCAAATCCTGGGGAGGTTCATTGGCAAGCTGTAAAACATATTCTTAAGTACCTCAATGGTATAAAAGATTATATGCTGGTTTACAAGGCTGATGACTTGGTTCCTACTGGATACACAAACTCAGATTTCCAAGCAGATAAGGATGAGAGAAAATCTACTAGTGGATATGTCCTCACCTTGTCTAGAGGAGCTATTTTATAGAAGAGTATCAAGTAATTTTGTATTGCTGACTCAACCTTGGAAGTTGAGTATGTAGCAGCTTCAGAAGCATCCAAATAAGCAATCTGGCTCCGAAAGTTCCTTTCAGAACTTGGAGTAGTGCCATACATGGACAAACCAATTGCGGTGTATTGCAACAACTCAGAGCAGTCTCACAATCCAAAGAAACCATGAACCACAAGAAGGGGAAGCACATCCAGAGGAAGTACCACCTGATCCGAGATTTCATTCAAAGATGGGAAATCGTGGTGGAACAGATAGCCTCGGAGAATAACCTAGTAATCCTTTCACCAAACCTTTGGCTGAAAGAGTTTTCAAAAGATACTTAGACGCCATAGGAGTCGGCACCTACGAGCTTTCTTAGTCTTAGAGTGCAAGTGAGATATTGTTAGAATATATGCCCTCTAGACTAATTTTATCTGATGCAATTATCTAATTTATTAATAAAAATATTTATTCTCAAAATTTGTTTGAGAATTTACATTTTATTTATGCACGAATTTCGTTTGAAAAGGACCCATTGTGTTTATATAAATGATCCATGTGAATGGTGGTCTTTCACAGTAAGGTATAAATCACGGATTGCTTAACACATAAATGTTTATTCTTAACCAATTGATGAGAATGTAAATCTCATTATGTTTAGGTTATTATGTTATGAATTTCAAATGGAGAATGGCTTACCTTTAATCAGTGAGTAGTCCACTCACCTCAGAGCATGAGCACATTTCAAATATGTAGAACAAGACCTATAATAGTAGTTTCTAAAAGTACTATTTAGAAGAAACCCAAACTATTACTGCTACAGTGTGGATAATACTCTACCGCTTGAGTATGAGTTATTGGTCTGATGAAGCTAGAAGCATATACTTTGATATACTGTAGTTGAGATTCTTTCATAGAGCCAATATACATATATGTTGGGTATATACGACTAGTTAGTTAAGACAGACTTGTACAAGATAGTTTCTAAGCTATATCGCCCCTTCTGACTATTCAAATGATCTAATTATCCAAGGCTTTGGGGAAGATGACTTGGATATTTACTTTAGGGTAGCTCCATTAAAAAGTGAAAACATTCCAGGAGTCGTGGATCATTGGACTAGAGGTCTAAGGATGATAGATGTCTATTAGAGAGGTGTTAGTACACTCTTCCTCTCTAAATGCACGGTAATGCATAGATGAGTATTTTAGTCATTACAGTTGTAGGTCGAAGACTTTGCTAATGCAGCATTATCCTTGGGATCAATATTTTCTTATGGTGATATTAGGAAATATTTAAAATGCAAAATATACCTATTTATATAGCAGGGGTATTTTGGTCATTTTAGTAACCAATGTGCTGTGTCTTTTGGTCCCTGAAATAGCCCTTAAGTCCTGACAGATTTGGGTTAAGGAATTGGTCTTGCTAATTATGGGGTTTATTTTATTTTATTTAAGTATTCTAATTTATTCTTGAATTAGAATAAAATAAAAGACCCGAGAGAAAGTATATATTTTATCTAGTTTAATTGGTTAATTAATTATTCAGAGCCCAAGGCCTAGATTGAATAATTAAAAAATTAATCTAGATATACACTAGATAGAAGTCATGAAATTTTATATTGGTCTATTTGGGCTTGTTAATTATTTATTAGGCTATTTAATGAAGCCCAAAAAATAAATAATTAAAATTTATTATTTGTGGGTGTTCAAATCCAAGAGTAAATAATTTTATCTGGCCTAATGAATAAGGCCAAGGGTAAAATAAAATAAAATAAAATAATTAATTAAATATAAAACAATAACACGGGATGGATCCCGTCTTGTTTTGTGTGAAGGATAACAAAATGTATGGATGCTTTCTGTTTTCACACGGTTGGCTTCACTCTCTCATTGTTGAAGTGATTTGATGAAATTGAAGTGAAATGCATAGAATAGGTGCTAAACTTCTAGGTTCATCATTCACAAAGACGAAACCCATTTTCTGTGAAGTATTCACAGAAGCCAAAAACTTAGCAAATCCAACACTTCAAGCTTTCACCGGCGGTGCTACAGGCACCATTTCAGAACATCAAAAGCTTCGCGTGAATGAGATGCAGTCGATGTTTATAAGAACATGATCCAATAGTTTCAAGCATCCTTGTACAGACTTCTTCTTTAGTGCAAAAATGACCATTCAATCACAGAGATAAATTTTTTGTTTTGTAAGCATGCTTTCGGTTTAATGATTTTTGCCATTTTAAACCTTCAAGTGCAACACATCTTTGCAATTGAGATTCCATAAAATGACTCACCCTACACAAGGTAATCAAGTACCTGGAAGTAGACTTTCTTGAATCAGCATCTCCAGCCATATCTGAATTCGTATAGCCATCAACACTACAAGAAAAAAAAGGCCTTTTGTGACAAAACAACTTCCTCGCTAATGGCCAAAGTTTCCTAGCTAAAGGCCTTTAGTAAGGAAAAAATTTTCCTTGCACCTTTCTCGCGCCCTCGCTAAAGCTTTGTGAGGACAATACTTTGAGTTTTGTCGCCAAAGAGCCCCTTTTAGCTAGGAAGAAAATTTTTCCTACCTAAAACCTATACTTTTTGCTAGGAAAAATTCCTAACTAAAAGTGAAAATATTTTGTCGCTAAAGGTTTTAGTTTTGTGGATATGATGATTTTTAGTGACAAAAATGTTTCCTCACTAAAATTTGGTCACCAAAAATATAATTTTATTTTAAAAAATTGAATATAATTGTGATAAAATTTTGCTGAAAAAATAAATGAAAATATTTTTATAAATTTTTTAGCGAGAAAAACTTTGTCACAAATAACCATCAATGGCGATAAAATTTGTCATTGGCGAGGAAAGTTTCCTAGCCAAAAGTCATGCTCTTTGGCGAGGCCAAAAGCTCTTGGCCAGGAAACTCACTTTTTGACAAGAAAAGTTTCCTAGCCAAAAATCATGCTTTGTCGAGGAAAAAAGTTTCCTCGATTCACACACACACACACACACACACACATATTCATATATACATATATATACATATTCATACAAATATACATATATATAAATATACATATTTATTTATATTTGTCTGTGTTGTCTACATATATTAATATATACACATATTCATATATGTTATTACATATTAATATAAATACACACACACGCACACATACACATGCACATACACAAATTTAAAGGTAATCGGATACGTTTTATTATAGAATCTAGCATAATCTCTGTAAAATATGAAAAACCTAACACATTTAGAAATATAGACATGTGAAATTAACAATCTAACTGTTAGATTTGATAAAAATTACTAAAAAAAGTATTATGACAAAATTTAAAGGTAATCAGATATGCTTTGCCACAAAATCTAACTTAATCTCTGTAAAAATGCTAAAAATCTAACACATTTAGAAAGATAGGCATATTCAATTAATGATCCAACTGTTAGATTTGATAAAATCACTTGAAAAAGTATTATAACCAAATTTAAAAGTAATCGGATATGTTTTGCCACATAATCTAGTATAATCTCTATAAAAATGTTAAAAACTTAACACATTTAGAAAGATGGACACATCAAATTAATGATCCAATCATTAGATTTGATAAAATAACAAAAAGTAGTATTATGACCAAATTTAATGGTAATTGGATATGTTTTGCCACATAAGCTAATATAATCTCTATAAAAATGTCAAAAACTTAACACAGTTAGAAATATAAGCATTTCAAATTAATGATCCAACTATTAAATTTGATAAAATCACTAAAAAAAACTATTATGACAAAATTTAAAGGTAATCGTATACATTTTGCCACTACTTCTAGCTTAATCTCTGTAAAAATGCTAAAAACCTAACACATTTAGAAATATAGGCATATCAAATTAATGATACAGCCGTTAGATTTGATAAAATTACTATAAAAAGTATTGTAACCAAATTTAAAGCTAATCGAATATGTTTTACCACAGAATCTAGTATAATCTCAATAAAAATACTCGAAACATAACACATTGAGAAAGATACGCATATCAAGTTAACGATCCAACCGTTAGATTTGATAAAATCACTAAAAAAAAGTATTATGACAAAATTTAAAGGTAATCAAATATGTTTTGCCACAAAATCTAGCTTAATCTCAGTAAAAATGTTAAAAACCTAACACATTTAATTAACAATCCAAGCATAAGAATTGATAAAAATCACTAAAAATATATATATTAATTTTTAAAACATTAATATTATAAAAAATAATAATTATTATATTAGAATTTCCATGAAACAACATTATTCTGTATAATAAATTATTTTGTACATTCATAAAATTTTAAAAAGTGCATATGATGTTAATTATATCATTATTTTTATTAAATGATTATATATGTATAGATCAATTAGAATAATATATATATATTTCTAATATATATATATATATATATATATGTGTGTGTGTGTGTGTGTGTGTGTGTGTATAATATAATATATATGTATATATATATATATATATATATATATATATTTGTATTTGTGTGGCATATATATTTATATATATGTTTTGTGTGTGTGTGTATATATGTATATATTTGTATGTGAGTGTATATATGTATGTGTGTGTGTGTGTGTGTGTGTGTGTAAACACACAACAACAATATAGATTAATATATATAACAAAACCTAACCCACTTATAAAGATAGCCATATCAAATTAGCAATCTAATAGTTAGCTATGGTAAAATAACTAAAAAAAAGTTTTATGATCAAATTTTAAGTTAATCAAATAGGTTTTGGCACAAAATCTAGCATAACTTCCATAAAAATACAGAAACCTAAGACGTATAGAAAGATAGGCATATCAAATTAACGATCCAACCATTAAATTTGATAAAATCACTAAAAACAATATTAGGACAAAATTTAAAGGTAATCGGATATGTTTTGCCACTTAATCCAGCGAAATTTCTATAAAAATGCTTGAAACCTAACCCATTTACAAAGATAGGCATATCAAATTAACGATTCAACCATTAGATTTAATAAAATTGCTAAAAAAGTTTTATGACTAAATTTTAAGGTAATCGAATATGTTTTGGTATAGAATCTGGCATAATCTATATAAAAATATAGAAACCTAACACATTTAGAAAGATAGGCATATCAAATTAACGATCCAACCGTTAGATTTGATAAAATCATTTAAACAAATATTAAGACAAAATTTAAAGCTAATTAGATATGTTTTGCCATTGAATCTAGTATAATCCCTTTAAAAATGCTTGAAACCTAACCTATTTATAAAGATAAGTATATCAAATTAATGATCCAACCATTAGATTTGATAAAGTCGCTAAAAAAAAGTTTTATTACCAAATTTTAAGGTAATAGAATATATTTTAGTATAGAATCTAGTAAAATCGCTATAAAAATACAAAAAACCTAACATATTTACAAAGATAGGCATATTAAATTAACGATCCAACCGTTAGATTTGATAAAATCACTAAAAAATGAATTAGGACAAAATTTAAAGGTAATCGAATATATTTTTCCACTTAACCTAGTATAATCTCTATAAAAATGCTCAAAACCTAACCCATTTACAAAGATAGGTATAACAAATTAACGATCCAACCATTAGATTTGATAAAATTGCCACACAAAGTTTTATGAGTAAATTTTAAGGCAATCGAATATGTTTTGGCACAAAATTTAGTACAATTCTATAAAAATACAGGAAACTTAACACATTTAGAAAGATATGCATATTAAATTAATGCTTCAACGGTTTGATTTGATTAAATCACTAGCAAAAGTATTATGACCAAATTTAAAGGTAATTGGATATGTTTTGCCACTTAATCTAGCATAATCTCTATAAAAATTGATTGAAACCTTACCCATTTACAAAGATAGGCATATCAAATTAATGATCGACTGTTAGATTTGTTAAAATTACTTAAAAATAAATTATAATCCAATTTGAAGGTAAACAGATATATCGTGCCTCCTAATCTTGCATAATCATTATAAAAATACCCAAACCTAACGCACCTACAAGATAAACATATCAAATTAACGATCTAACCGTTAAATTTATTGAATTTGCCTTTAAAAAAAATGCATTACGACCAAATTTGAATGTAATTGGACATGTTTTCCTACATAACTAGCTTATTTTTTTGTAAATTAGCCCAAAATATAATGTATTTATAAATATTTAAAAATTTAGGGACTAATTTATAATTTTTTTGGGATTATATTTTAACTATTCTAAAATTTAATGACCAATTTATAAATTTTTAGTTATTACTTTATAATTTCACAAAATTTAAAAAGCAAATTATAAAATTTGGGGCCATATTTTATATATTTAAAAATTTAGGAATCAATTTATAAAATTCTTTAGGGTTATATTATAAATATTTTAAAATTTATGGATCAATTTATAGTTTTTTTAGGCTATTTTGTAATTATACAAAATTTAAAGACCAATTTACAAAATTTTTGGAGCCATGTTGTAAATATTTAAAAATTTAAAAACAGGCATTAGCTAGGAAATATGAATTTTGTCACTAAAAAAATAGTTAATAGTGATAAAAGTTAATATTTTTAGTTATAAAATGAATTTTCGTCGCTGATGATGCATTATTAGCGAGAAATATTTAGCTAGGAAATGAATTTTCATTGCTAATGATGCATCATTAGCGAGGAAAATAAAATTTTCCTCCCTAATACACTCATTTCCTAGCTAAAGTCATCACTTTCAGGTAAGAAATATAAATTTTGTCGCTGAATGTCTTTATCAATAGCGACAAAAAAATTTTGTCGCTGAAGAAAATTTATCCTCATTAAAAGGATACATTTAGCGACAAAACTTTAGTTTTTTTTTTTTTTTTGGGTCACCAATGTATCATTTCCTTATAGTGAAGAATAGGCTTTTCATTGCCAAAATAGAGTTCCAAACCAGAAGTACCACGGAGATATCTCAAAATCCATTTCACAATATCTCAATATTCTTTTAGCGGATTAGAAAAAAAAAATAGCTAACAATACCAATAGCATAAGCTATATCAGGCCTTGTACATCCTATAGCATATATTAAGCTACCGACTGCTGAGGCATAGGGATTTTTCTGCATATCTTACTTTTCTCCTTAAATGGAGGGGAATTGTTTCATATTTAGTTTGAAGTAATGAGCAAGAGAAGTAGTCACAACTTTGGATTCATCCATTATGAATCTCTGAAGCACCTTCTGAATGTAGCTTTCTCGCGATAAGCAAAACTTCTTGACCTTCCATCATGAGAGATCTTTACTCCAAGAATCTTCCTGGCTCTTCCTAAGTCTTTCATGGCAAAGGACTTACTCAACTCTTGCTTCAACCTATTTAATCCTAGAAGCATTTTTACCAACAATAAGCATGTCACCAACAGAAAGTAAAAGAATGATAAAATTATCATTAGAAAACTTTTGCACAAATACACAATAGTCTGAAGTAGTCTTCCTGTAACCTTGCTTTCTCATAACAGTCTCAAACTTCTTATAACACAGTCTTGATACTTGTTTCTAGTCATATACACTTTTCTTCAATTTGCAAATATGATCTTTTTTCCTTTCACTCAAAATCCCTCAGGCTGTTCCGTATAGATTTCTTCCTCAAGATCACCATGAAGAAAAGCAGTCTTCACATCCATCTGCTCAATTTCTAAGTCAAGTCTGGCAGCGAAACCAGGAACAACTTTGATAAATGACATCTTCACAATGGGAGAAAATATCTATGAGAAGTCTACAGTTTTCTCCAATTGAAACCCTTGATAACTAATCTAGCTTTATACTATAGGTGAGAAGAATTCTCTTTTTGCTTCAATTTGTTAACCCATCTACTTTTCAAAGCCCTTTTACCAACTTCACTAAGTAAAAAATATGACTGTCAAACAAAGACTTCATCTCATCTTTCATTACATTGAACCACTGATCCTTCTGCTAACTTTCTATGGCTTTCTATTAGCATTCTGGTTTTCCCGCGTCAGTCAGAAACACAAACACATTTGGATAATACTTAGTGGAATGCTATCTATCCTTGGTAGATCGACTAAGTGGATCATCATGTGGATCCTCTGGTAAATATGAAGCGGTTGGAATTTGGGTATCGGCAGAATCATCATCTGTTATGTCTATATCAGCAACACCCTGTTCATCGGCCTAAAGATCATCTTGTTGCACATATGTTTGTATATCATCCCCAGCTATATCAGGTAAACAGTTTCCAATCTCTGAAACCAAATCAACATGATCATGCTAAACCTATAACTCTGTCTTCTAAGCTTTCTCAATGTCATCAATAGTTTGGTCCTCAAAGAATACCATATCTCTACTTCTCACTAGCTTTTTCTCAACTAGATCATAAAATCTATATCCAAACTCATCCTGACCATATGCAAGAAAGATACAATATTTCGTCTTTGCGTCTAATTTAGACCTTTCATCTTTGGGAACATGAACAAAAGCCCTGCAACCAAAGATATGCAAATGATCATAAAAAACTTTCTTACTAGACCAAACATTCTTAGGAACATCTCCACCTAGAGCAATAGTAGGAGACAAATTAATGACATGAGCCACTATATGTAATGTTTCACCCCATAAGGAATTTTGTAACTTGGCCTCTGAAAGAAAAAATCTAACATTCTCAACTAGAGTTCTGTTCATCCTTACTGCTAAACCATTTAACTGAGGGGTCTTGGGAGGAGTCTTCTAATGTCTAATACCATGTTGCTTGCAATACTCATCAAATGGTCTATAGTACTCACCACTGTTATCTGATCAGATGCAGTTTCCATTCTATCGTTTAATAGAAGCCTGAAATTGCTTAAACTTTTTCAAGACCTGATATTTAATTCTCAATGTATAAACCCACAACTTCCTCAAATGATCATCAATGAAAGTCACAAAGTAAGATGTACCACTGAATGATTGTACCTTCAAAGGACTACAAATATTAGAATGAATCAACTCTAACAACCTAGATTTTCTTGAATGAGAATTTGTCCTGAAAGACACCCTATTCTACTTCCCTGCAAGACAATGAGTGCACTTTTCCAACTATGCAATGCTAACTCTAGAAATTGCATTATTTTTTATCAAACAGTTATGTCATTTCTCACCAATGTGACTCAGCCGCTTCTACCATAATTCAAGTGAGATTTTCTTGTCCACCATATTAACACTAGCACAAAAAATTGATGCCTACATCAAAAACAGATTAGAAAACTTTTTACCTCAAACCACAAAAAGAGAATCCTTAGAGAGCTTCCACTGTCCTCTATTGAAACTGTTATAGAAACTGTCATTGTCGAGGCTGCCAATTGAGATCAAATTCAGTTGAATATCTGGAGCATGTTTGACATCTCTAAGCAATAAACGTATGTCATTAGTTAGGGTGAATTACGACTTTTGATATGTACATTATGAAATGAAATATGAACGTGACATTTTGGGAAAAATGCTTATGCTTGAAAAGTAAGTCCATTAATAAATACTCACGACATGTTCATGTACGATCTATTTTGTAAAGTATTACTATAGACTTTGTATACATGTATAGAGCCATGTGCTATATATCATGTGAAGCATGTGAATATTAATTTATGAATTTTCATTCATGCAAATACTGTAAAAATCGTGACCTAAACTTTGATTATGTTGTCTCTAATTATTATTATTTATTTCATAAGGCAACTTATGAGTTGTTAGGCATGAAAGTGTCACATTTTTATAACCCATTTTCTTTAGCTTTTGTGCACACTTATTTTTTTTTCATATTGGTTGACTTCTACTCATATTATGCTCTTTTTTTATCTTTCTAGGTCATGCTGGTAAAAAATAAGGAGAATATGGGTTTAAATGATGTATTTTCACATAAATGTATTTGCCAAATAGTCTAGGAAGCCTTGGAATATGATTCGAATAGATTTTAAAGGAATTTCAATGTATGTACACAAGATGATGCACTACCATGCATCAAACCGTACTTAGTAGTGTAGGAGAAGAGTTTCAGGAGCCTTGCATGGCTATGACACGGCCCTGCAAGATGCTATCCCAAATAGGAGAAGTTGATTATCTCTCATAAATTTGTAAAAAGAAGGAAAATTGCATCTTTGTAAACTTCATGGCTATGCAGATATCCGTGCAAGGTTACATGACCACTAGCATGGTTATGCATGTTCCCATTCTAGAACAGAAAAAAATTAGCCAGGAGAGTTGCATGGCTAAAGGTACAATCGTACAACATGCTATGCCACATTTCTGAAGCTTTTGGAAAATCCTAAATTAGTCAATGGTGTTGCAAGAGTCCTATATTCATCCAAGAATAGTTTAGAGACTAATACAACACTAATACATAATTCCATCATCTTTCTTTTCAGAAAGGCATCAAGAAATGCTAGGGAAATTAGGAGAAGTCTGGAAGCAAGGAGAACATAGTGATTATAGGCTTACCAACTTTTATCTTTTAATTTTCTCTTATTTCTTTCTTGTTTCCAATGTTCTATTTTTTTTAAAACTTTTTTTGTATCCAAAAGTTGAAATATTATCTATGTTTTTTAGGCTAATTTTTTATATTGATTTTGATACTTTGACATTAATATATTAAATATTTTATTTTTGATATTATTAAGATTACCTCTTGAGTATTTATATAATTTTAGATCTCATTTTTATCAATTATGTTTAGTTGATTGTGTATGGTTAACAATCTCTTGATTCACATTATTGTAGTGCTAAGATAATTGGTCTTTTGATTGAATTGTCTACCTAACATTTATTAACTTAGTTTTATTTCGAGATTAACGGACTTAACTAAGTTGGTAGGAAATTGTATAATGATTGAGTGCATATTTTCATTGGTGATGCCTTGTTTGCTTATCAATTTTGTTCTTGATCTAAGATATTACTTCATCCATTTCAAAATACTTGTTCATGAAATTTTTTTATTTTGTTTCAAAATACTTTTTTATTATGTACATATTTCTAGAACTAATGATTAGTTTTTTCCCATTTTACCATCTTTTATTCTAAGTCAATTGCACAACTTTTCAAAACCCTTCTTTCTTCTTACTTCTTGGAAATTTTCACCAACCAATTGCTATCATGTTTTTAATATGGGTAGAATAAGAACTTTATTTAAATTTTAGTATTATTTTCAATACCTTTAATATGTGTTCAAAATGTTTTATAAACAAGTATTTTAAAAAAGATGGAGTAATTAATTAAAGTATTAAAGTCGTCAATAAAGAGTTAATCAATTTGACTAGGTTAAGAATAAAGTTAAGGATTTTAACTTAGAGGTTAACTAAAAGGTAGCGCACTTTTGCAAAGACGAGAATTGAAATCATTAAGATCAGTTCTAAAAACCAATTGCTCAAAGTAATCTCATCAATGATAAGTTTTTCAATTGATTCATAACATAAGCCTAAAAACTTGGTAGTTTCTTAATTAGTCTTGAGGTTTTTTATTTCTTGTTTGTTTCCTCTTTCTTTCTTTGTTTCTTAATTTATTTGAGGGTAGAATTTAGTAATTTCTTGATTTGATTCCTGCCTCCCATTTACTTGTACATACTTGTATATAAGGCATCATTAGAATTAACTAGGTTAAGTATTCACAAGAAGACTTTATAAGAAAGAAGTGGGTGATTTTTCTTATAAAGTATACTTCTTTTGTTCCTTGATGGGTTGATATATTACTTGCAACTATGTTATGCTATATATTTAGGAGTAGGGTTTTAAATTTGTTAGTGCGTGACAACTGCATCTTAATAGCCCATATTTTATATGTCATAAACTCTAACAACATGAGTATTAAATTTTTATGCCTTGAATAAATTTAGTTGAATGGCTATGTGGTTTATGTTGGAAAGTATGCCCTCAAAAATTATGTATTCTGTGTAAATATATTGCAAATAGACCTAGCGCAAAGTTAATTATGCCCAGTCGAAGTTCTTGAAAAATATAGTAGACCTGGTGCTAGGTAGGTCCAATGGACCCAGCACCAGGTCCACTAAATTTATTCAATTTGGTTTGTTTCTTATATTATTGTACATTTAAGATTCAAGTATGACAAGGAATGGTCTATTTGTTGAGTCGTTCTTCACAGTAAGGTATAGACCATGGGTACTTGTCATACAAGTAAAATTGAGTTCTTAGTTATTTAATGGAATTGGACATTTCATCAAGATAAGACTATTATGTCATGAGTTCCAATAAAGAATAGTTTACCTTGAATCAGTGAGTAGTTCACTCACATCATTGACATATAAGCGTATTAAGAATATGTAGAACTGGACCTATAGTAGTGATCTCTCTTAAAGTATTATAATTATAGAGACCGGACTATTACTGCTATAATGTGGACGGATACCTTCAAACTTGAGTATGAGTTGGTGGTCTGGCGAAACTAGGGTCTTGTACTTTGATGTATGTTGGGTGAGATCTCTTTTGTGAGGTTAATAACCTTGTACGTTGGGTATATTACTCTAGGTAGTTAGAACAGACTCATGCAAAAGAGTTTCTATGCTTCACTTTGTGCAGATTAATCACCTCCTTGTGATTGTCTAGGATAATCTAATAATCCAGGGCCCTGGAAACGTGACTTTAGAATGTGTGTTTTTGGGTAGCTTCCAACGATAAGCAAGTACATTCGAGTGAGTCATGGATTATCGGACAAGAGATTTAACGATGGTCGATATATTTGAAATGGGTATTAGTACATTTATTCTATCTTATTAATGGGTATTACATAGAGGGTATTTTTGTTATTTCATTTGTAGGTCGGAGACATTGTTTTAGCAATATTATTCTTGGGGTCAATATTTTCATATGGTGATAAATGAGAATATTTAAAATGGTAAAATACTAGTATTTGATAGTAAGAGCATTTTGGTCATTTTAGCAGCCATGAATACTATGTCTCTTGGTCCCTGGAGTAACTCAAGTTATCTTGGTGTTGTCTAGACACAATTTGAGCTTCATGGATAATTATCTAGAAGAGAAATAAAATTTATTCTAAGAGTCCAATTAGAATTAATTAATTAGTCTTGTGTTTTTTCACAAAGCCCAGAAAAGATAATTAATGAATTTAGAAAATTGGGTTGGAATAAATTATTTCATTGGGTTGATATATGTTGACATATATTAAGGGTCCAATTGAAAATTGTCTTGGGTATTTGACAAAGCCCAGAAAAGATAATAAAGATGATTGGTTTATGAGCCCAACACCAAGCCCATTAGGGCTTAGTATGTTTTAGCCCACTAGGGTTTTATTAAGCCCTAGGGTAACCAAAATATATAGGGAAGAAATGGAAAGGTTTCCCAACCCTAGCTCTCTTCCTTTTATGTGTGCAGCCACCCTTTCTCTTGTGTTTTCTCTTCCTTCTCCCCTTTCTCTCTAGGAGTAGATGTTGGTTATCCAAAGGAGCTTTCACCAAGCTAACCTAAAATCAAGGTGGAATCATACTCTGAAAGACTAAGAGAAGAAGTGTGGAGAAGTTTGATGTGTAGGAATAGAAGATTAGCAAGAATACTAGTTGAACTATCGAGGTCTCCTTCTCCCTTTTCATCGCAATATCCAGTGCAACCCGGCATCTTGTTAGTTAATTCGTGACCAAACAAGATAAGTAAATACTCTCTCCTAGATGTGGATTGAAAAACTAAAAATTTTTTGCTACTTTTTCTTTGATATTTTCTATTTTTTATCCTTCAATTGGTATCAGAGCTATGGTTTTCATCTAGGAGCGTGTATTATAGTTAAGAACTAAAAAAGGTGGTTCCTTTACTATGAAAAATGAATCTTTTGTGATTTCATGTAATCCCTCATACATTAGTTTCTAGATCTCATCTGCACCTCGTGATTAGAGGTATATGATCTTGTATTCCAATGATTTTCCCATTGTTTTTTTTTTCTGGTTTTGAGTAGGTGCGATGTACGCCTCGTGTTTAGAGGCATAAGTACTTATAAAGGCATGGTTTTATGCCTAGTTTTGCGTTTCTCTTAATCTGTAAATATTGGGGGACTGAAGAACATGATTGATGGAATGATTGAGGGGTGAAAAATGGCTGAAAAGCAGGAATTTTTCAGAAATCAACAAACTCCAGAACAGACCCGACATCATGTACCTAATGGACCTGGCACTAGGTCCATTATGCTCAGCCAGAGGAGAACAGCATGGACTAGGCACCAGGTGGGTCCAATGGACCCGGAGCCTGGTCCATACTGTCCCAAAAAAAAAAAACGTTTTTTGTCCAAGATAAGGGCAGACTTGGAAAGCGAATGCATGCAATTTTGTCCAAGATAAAGGAAAGCATTGTTGAAGTTCTATACCTCAATTTTTCCTTGAGGTAATCAAGTTTTGAAACCATTGTATGAGGTTAATTTTCTGCAATAGTTTTATTTATCTATGGATGAATAATTTGCATGAAAATGAGTAGTAAAGGATAGAACCACTTTAGGATTAAACAAGATCATTAATTTTTAAATTCATGATGTTTAATCCATTATTTGGTCACTTAAGAATAAATGAATAGTTTGAGCATGAAAAAGTTTACTTTTGTTATCATGCTTATTTCATTTTTGTGATTAAATGCGCAAGTTTTGTGAGACCAAAGTCTCACTAGATAGAACGGTTGTTGATAAAATGTTTCAATCTAAGAAATTTTAAAATAAAAGAGTTCATGGTTTATTCTCTTAAAATGTTCATTTCTTGCAATAAAGAATAATGTTGAACTTGAGGTTATTTAATAAAGTTTTATTTGGCCGTTAACTTAGAAAAGTAAAATAAACTCATAGTTTATTCTCTCAAATGATTTAATCCTTGACATAGAGAATAATATTGAATTTTAGTTTTTTACTACAGTTAATGAAGCCATAAGATTGTAGAAAATGTTTTTTGTCCTAAAATTCTATTTTTAATAAAAGATTAAATGGGGAGGGGTTCTAATGACCCTATGGCTTCCATCACAACTCTCATTAGAGATAGTGGATTTTCTTGTGTCATTCTGAGCATGACCCCCTATAGGATGGATTTCTACAAATATCTAGAACTAATAGAAGAGTAAATTAAAAGCCTAGGATGTGTGCTAGGATCGACCAACCTACGTTGGAGGTTTTTAGCACTGAATTGCCCGTAGGTGGTATGAATCAGTGGTCATCCTATCGGTGGAACTTTTTCTAGATCATTACCTATTAAGGAAGTTTTGATTCGTGATGGTTATACACTTAACTTAGAATGCCATTAATCTTCTTACAAAGCTATGCCAGTTTTTCTAAGAGCCAAACTATTTATATTATTGATAATAGTTTTAAGCGTTATCTATTATTAAAGAAATAATATAAAGAAATGTGCACTTTTTACAAACTAAATGAATACTTTTCACAATATTGTAGAAATGTTTGGTTTTAGTCCATTATAAATCATTCTCAAGGAGAATAAGTTGACAGGACCAAATTATGTAGACTGGAAGAGGAACCTGAACATAGTATTCACTGCCGATGAGTACAGGTATGTTCTTACGGATTCCTATCCTGTGATTGGGGAAGATTCCACTGATCAGGAGCGAGAGGCCAAAAAGGCATGGAAGAAAGCTGACGAGATAGCTAAGTGCTATATGTTAGCTTCCATGTCTAGTGTGCTCCAATCTAAGCATGAGGACATGGCCACTGCATATGGATTTATCATTACGTACCATGTTTGTTGACAAGAGTTGGCCCGCAAGGTAGGAAGCTCTTAGGGCAATCATGAATATTAAGATGGCTGAGGAGGCATCAGCTCAAGAGCATTTGCTCAAGATGATTGCCTACATCGAGGAGGCCGAGGACTTAGGCGCAACAATAGATCTTGGGAACCACATTGACATGGTTCTTGAAATTCTGCCTGATTCATATTCACTGTTCAAGTTGAACTACACAATGAACAAATTGGATATGAATCTCACGGAGCTTATGAAAGAGCTCCAGGTGGTAGAGAAGATCATGAAGCCCATGTCAAAGGTTTTGGTCTCTCATTCTACTTCTTCTAGAATTAAGGCAAATTCTAAGAAATTCAAGAAGAGGAAGGTCTAGAATAATGCGGGAGCCCAGCCTAAAGCATCTGGTCATGCCAAGCCCAATGGGCAGCCCAAAGATAAATGTTTCAAGTGTGGCAAGAAAGGGTATTGGAAGGAAGATTGTCCGAACTTCTTAGCCAAGTCTACTTCCGGTATTGCTCTATACATAAAGTCTATTTTGATGGTTGGATCTTCATCTTCTTGAATAGTTGATTCTGGAACCACTGACCATGTTTGCAACTCCTTATAGGGGTTCAAAAGGACAAGGAGACTCAGTAAAGGTGAGCATGTACTTCAAGTAGGGAATGGAGCAAGAATATGGGCTGAAGCAGTAGCAGATCTTGAGCTTATTTTTTATTGTAATAGGAAGTTACTTTTAAAATATATGCTATATGTTTCCTATTTTAAATAGAATTTGATTTCAGTTTCTAAATTGATGAATCAAGGATATTCTGTTTCTTTCCATTCTAGTGTTTCTATCAATAGAAATGGTAATTTAATTTGTACAGAAAATATGTACAAAAATCTTTTTTATATACATTCTATTAGAAATTAAATAAATAATATTCAAATTGAACCTCATAATAAAAAGAGAAAGACCATATCAAATGACTTATATTTGTGACATCTAAGATTGGGACATATAAATCCCAATCGGATTCAAAAGCTAATCCATGATAGACCTTTAAGTTCATTGAGATTGGAAGAATGGTTTTAGTGTGAATCTTACCTTAAAGGTAAAATGACCTAAAGGTCCTTTACCAAAAAGGCTGATAGAGCCACGTAAATACTAGTATTAGTTCATACGGATGTTTGTGGTTTGATGACTACACCAGTTAAGGGAGACTACGAGTACTTTATCACTTTCACATATGATCATACTCGTTTTGGTTATATTTATATGATAAGGTACAAGTCTAACTCTTTTGATAAATTCGAAGAGTTTAAAGCTGAAGTAGAGTGTTAAAAAGGTAAATTAATTAAAACTTTGAGATTGGATCGTGGTAGAGAGTACTTCTTTGGTGAGTTTAAGGATTACTTAGTATAACATGGTATAGTATCCCAATTAATTGCACCTGAGACTCCCTAGCAGAACGAAGTAGCTGAGAGAAGAAACAAAACTTTGATGGAAATGATCAGAAGCATGATGAGTCATGCGTCTCTTCTTATTTCTTTTTGGGGATATGGCTTAAAAACAACAGTATATATTTTGAACTTGGTGCCTTCCAAATTAGTACCTAAGACACTCTATGAGATGTGGACTGGAGAAAAGCCTAGTTCGAACCATCTCAAGATATGGGGTTGTCTAACATATGTGCTAACAAAAGGAAAAAACTAAAACCAAGATCAGAGTTATGCTACTTCGTTGGGTATCCAAAAAGAACGAGAGGTGGATATTTCTATAATCCTTAAGAGCATAAGGTACTTCTTAGTACTAATGCTAGATATTTAGAGGATGAACAAGTTGCATCCACTACAGGTTCAAGTGGAATAGAGTTAGAAGAGAAGTTGGTTACTGATGCAACTTTAGGTACTTCTAATACCCCGATCGAGAAACTAAGAGAAACACTACCGGATGTTCCTATACAAACTGAACCTCGTCGTAGTGAGAGGATTACAAGAGTTCCAGAAAGATGGACCAGAGAAATCTATGATCTAGTCTCTGATCACTAGGAACAAGATCCCATTAGATACGAATAGGCCATTATTATTACTGATGCAGATAAATGGCAGCTAGCCATGAATACTGAGATTGAGTCTACATACCTCAATCAGGTCTGAAATCCTATCACTGCATCTAATGGAATAAAACCAATTGGGTGTAAGTGGGTATGCAAGAGGAAGAAAGGTGCGGATGAAAAGGTTGAAACTTATAAAGTAAGGTTGGTTGCTAAAGGTTATACTCAAAAGGAAGGAATCGATTATGAAGAAACCTTTTTACTAGTAGCCATGCTTAAGTCTATCCGCATTTTTTTTAGCTATCGCGTGTCATTATGATCATGAGATATGGCAAATAGATGTCAAGATGGCTTTCTTAAATGGCTATCTTAGCGAAAACATCTATATGTCCTAGCCAGAAGGTTTTGTTGCTAGAGGTCAAGAACAAATGGTCTGTAAGCTTAAAAAGTCCATTTATGGACTTAAGCAAGCGTCACGAGTATGGAACATACGTTTCGATAAAATTATGAAGGCTTATGGTTGAAGGCATAGGAAGTGGAAAACACAGGGCATGCAGCGGAAGCGAAGATCAAAAACTAAAAAAAAAAAAAAACAAGAACAGGGGATTCCGGCTCTGGCAGCTCTTGCCGGCACCGATTAGGCTCTGTTCGGACTCCGAGGTTAAAATTTTTTTTACCTCTTTTCCTCGTTCTAAGAATTGGCTGGACTGGAACGTGTAATACCGGGTAGGAATGCTGGTGGAAGCCTCTGGTACAATTCCTACAAGTCTCCTACTCTGTCTTTGCATGTAGGTGAACGCCAATCTCTCAATCTTCTAGTATATGGTCTACCAAAATCTGTTTGGTGAACAACTACAGACTAAGGAACCTTTTTCTGGAGAGAGAGAGAGAGAGAGAGAGAGAGAGAGAGAGAGAGAGAGAGAGAGAGAGAGAGAGAGAGAGAGAGAGACGTCTGGCCTTTCTTTCACAGAGAAGAGGCCGTCCAAGAGAATGTACGTTTTTTTTTTAACAACGTTGTTTCCAATCCTCCTTTTTAACCTATATAAAACCCTAGGTTAAACTGGACTGGGCCATTAGACTCTTAGTTTAACCTTTTGTGCTTAATTAATTATTCTAATTAGAACAACATAAATGACCCAATTAATAATTAATTTCCCAGCCCAAATAAACTAGTCCAATAAATAAGCCTATATTAGTTTAGTCCCAGGTCAATCTTTAATTATTCAAACTGGACCAAAGCCCTGAATAATTAATTAACCCACTAAACTAATTTAATCAATTCTCTCTCAATGTATCTTTATTTTATTCTAGCCCAACAATTAAATCAAGCTACTTAAATAAAATAAATTTCATTTAATTTAAGATCAATTCCTTAGCCCGTATTTAATTAGGACTCACGGTCTATACTGGGGACCAAAAGACACACCGCCTTAGCTACTAAAATGACCAAAATATCCTTGCCATATAAATAGTTATATTTTGTGTTTTAAATATTTCATAATATCACTATAAGAAAATATTGACCCCAAGGACAGTGCTGCGTTAGCAAAGTCTCTGACCTACAGGTGTAATGACTAAAATACCCCTCTATACATCACCGTACATTTAGAGAGGAAGAATTGTACTAACACCTCTCTAAATAACATCTACCATCCTTAGGCCTCTAGTCTAATGATCGACAGCTTCTTGGATTGTTTTTGCTTTCCAAGGGAGCTATCCTAAAGCAAACATCCAAGTTATGTTTCCCAGGGCCCTAGATATTTAGATCATTCAAACAACCACAAGGGGCGATATAGTATAAAAACTATCTTGTATAAGTTTGTCTTAACTAACTAGTCACACATACCCAACATACAAGTATATTGGCTCTGCGATAGAGCCTCAACTATAGCATATCAAAGTATATGCTTCCAGCTTCTTCAGACCACCAACTCATACTCAAGTCGTAGAGTACTAGTCCACGTTGTAGCGGTAGTAGTCTAGGTTTCTACCATATAGTACTTTTAGAAACCACTGCTACAAGTCCTGTTCTACGTATTCGGAATACGCTTATGTCATGAAGTGAGTGGACTACTAACTGGCTAAAGGTAAGACATTCCCCATTTAGAATTTACAATATAATAACCTAGACATGATGAGATTTCCATTCTCATCAATCGGTTAAGAACAAATGTTTATGTGTTAAGTAACCCGTGATCCATACCTTATTGTGAAAGACCTCTATTCACATGGATCACTTACTTAAACACAATGAATTTTTTCCAAACATAATTATGCACAAATAAAATTGTAAATTCACAAGCAATTTCTGAAAATAAATTATTTTATTAAAATATTCGATTTTTACATCAGAAACCTAGTCTAAGAGGGCATACATCCCAACAATGGTTTCATTCAAAACGTGGATAGACCATGTGTGTATAGGAAATCAGACAGTGGCAAAATAATTTCTTAGTACTTTATGTAGATGGCATTCTATTCATTGAAAATGATGTAGGGACATTATCATTTATTAAGGTTTAGCTATCTAGTCAATGTAGTAAGAAAGACATGGGAGAAGCTAGCTATATTCTAGGTATTAAGCTTCTTAGAGATTGGAAGTCGAGAATGTTAGGCTTATCCCAATCTACTTCAATTGACAAGATGTTGATCAAGTATGACATAGATCAATGTAAATGGGCTATTATATCCTTTAGACATGGATTATCCTTATCTTCCAAGCAGTGTTCTCAGACACAGGAAGACAAGTAGAAAATTAGCAAGATCTCTTATGCTTCAACTGTGGGAAGTCTCATGTATGCTATGCTTTATACTAGGCTAGATATCTGTTTTGCAATAGGCATGGTTAGTAGATATTAGTTAAACCCAGGGGAAGTTCACTAGCAAGCTGTCAAGCATGTACTAAAATATTTCAAAGAAATGAGAGATTATATGCTTATATATCGTGTTGATGATTTGGTTCCTACCGGTAACATAAATTAGACTTTCAGGTAGATAAAGATGAAAGAAAATCTACTAGTGGATATGTCTTCACTTTGTCTAGAGGAGCTATTTCATGTAGAAGTATCAAACAATCTTGCATTGCTGATTCTACTATGGAAGCTGAGTACGTTGCTGCTTCAAAAGCTTCTAAAGAAGCAGTATGGCTCCAGAAATTCCTCACAGAACTTGAAGTAGTACCACACATGAACAACCTATCACGATTTATTGTGACAATACTGGAGTGGTGTCACAATTCAAGGAACCTCGAAACTATAGGAAGGGCAAGCATATTGAGAGGAAGTATCACCTCATTCAGGAGTTCATCTAGAAATGGGAGATTGTGGTTGATAAGATTTTCTTTGTCAATAATCTGATAGATTCCTTTACCAAGCTTTTGATGGAAAATGTGTTTCACAGACACTTAGATGTCAAAGGGGTAGGTACTTATGCACTTTTTTAGTCTTTGTAGTGTAAGTGGGAGATTGTTGGAAAGTATGCCCTCAAAGACTATGCATTCTATGTAAATATATTACAAATAGACCCGGCACCAAGTGGGTCCACTGGACTTGGCGCTAGGTCAACTCTGCCCATTTGGAGTTCTTAAAAAATAGAGCAGGCCAGATAGGTTCAATGGACCCGACACCAAATAGGTTTAATGGACTCGGTGCCAGGTCCACTAAATTCATTCAATTTAGTTTGTTTCTTATATTATTGCACATTTAAGGTTCATCTTGGAATATATGCCCTTTAGACTAATTTTATCTAATGTAATTATCAAATTTATTAATAAAAGAATTTATTCTCAAAATTTATTTGTGAATTTACATTTTATTTGTGCACGATTTTCATTTGGAAAGAATCCATTGTGTTTAAGTAAGTGATCCATGTGAATGGTTGTCATTCACAATAAGGTATGTATCACAGATTACTTAACACATAAATATTTGTTCTTAACCGATTGATGAGAATGGAAATCTCATCATGTTTAGGTTATTGTGTTATGAATTCCAAATGGAGAATGACTTACCTTTAACCAGTGAGTAGTCCACTCACTTCAGAGCATGAGCGCATTTCAAATATGTAGAACATGACCTGTAATAGTAGTTTCTAAAAGTATTATTTAGAAGAAACCCAGACTATTACTGCTACAGAGTAGACTAATACCCTACCACTTGAGTATAAGTTATTGGTTTGACGAAGCTAAAAGCATATACTTTAATATACTGTAGTTGAGGTTCTTTCGTAGAGCCGATATACTTGTATGTTAAGTATATGCAACTAATTAGTTAAGACAGACTTGTACAAGATAGTTTCTATGCTATATCGCCCATTCTGACTGTTCAAATGATCTAATTATCCAAGGCCTTGGGGAACATGACTTGGATGTTTACTTTAGGGTAGCTCCATTGAAAAGTGAAAACATTCCAGGAGTTGTGGATCATTAGACTAGAGGTCTAAGTATGGTAGATGTCTTTTAGAGATGTGTTAGTACACTTCTCTTCTCTAAATTCATGGCAATGCGTAGAGGGGTATTTTAGTCATTACATTTGTAGGTCGAAGACTTTGCTAACGTAGCATTATCCTTAGGGTCAATATTTCCTTATGGTGATACTAGGAAATATTTAAAATGTAAAATATAGTTATTTATATAATATGAGTATTTTAGTCATTTTAGTAACCAAGGCGTTTTGTGTTTTGGTCCCCGGAATAATCCTTAAGTTATGAAAATTTAGGTTAAGGAATTGATTTTGCTAATTATGGGTTTTATTTTATTTTATTTAAGTAGTCTAATTTATTATTACACTAGAATAAAATAAAAGGTTCGAGAGAGAATATTTATTTTATCTAGTTTAATTGGTTAATTAATTATTCAGGGTCCAATGCCCAAATTGAATAATTAGAAAATTAATCTAGATATAAAACTAGATAAATGGCCTGATATTTTATATTGGTTTATTTGGGCTTGTTAATTATTTATTGGGCTGTTTAATGAAACTCAGAAAATAAATAATTGAGATTTATTATTTATGGGTGTTTAAGCCCAAGAGTAAATAATTTTATTTAGCCAATGAATAAGACCAAGGGTAAAATAAAATTTTAAAAAATTAAAATTTTAATTAATTAATTAAAATAAAAATTAACATGGAATGGATTCCATATTGTTTTGTGTGAAGGATAACAGAAAGCATGGATACTTTTTATTTTCACGCAGTTAACTTCTCTCTCAGTGGAAGATGAAAAGGCAGCGAAAATGAAATGAAGTGCAGGGACTTCGGGGTTCATTTTTCACAGAAAACCAAATCATTCTAAAAAGAAGCCCAATTCATAGAAACAAAGTCTATGAAACATTCACATAGAAAAGTCTTCAAAGGCTTATCAAATCCTAATTTTTAAGCTTTCACCAGCTGTGCTACGGGCACCATTTCAGAAGATCAAAGGCTTCGCGTGAATGAGACGCAGTAGACGTTTACATGAACGTGATCCAATAGCTTCAAGTACCGTTGTACAGATATCTACATCAGTGCAAAGCGGGCCATTCAATCATAGGGGTAAATTTTTCATTTTGCTAGCATACTTTCGTTTTGATGATTTTTACCATTTTAAGCCTTCAATTGGTATTAGAGCCATGGTTTGGCAAATGTAGGAAGCATGCTAGGCTTAACTAAAACAAGAAAATATTTGTTTTGAATGAAATCTGTGATCCTTCGTATTTTCTGGTATAGGTAGTTTTACTGTAAGCTTCGCTAGTGGAAGCATAGGAACACTGTATTTTGATTGCTTTCATAGATATCGTGTAAGCCCAATATTTTTTAAGGACATAGGCGGTTTTTTGGGTGAGTTTTGATTGAAAATAGAGAAAAAAACCAGGTCCAAAAAGCCTCTGAAACGTAGAAGAAACGCTGGAGAAAAAGGTCCAAGCCAGTCAAGCCGAGCGATCTGAGCCGAGTTGCCTTTAGATGTGAGAAGAGCCACTGAGCAGTGGCTCCAAGCCGCGTGCCACTCCATGGCATGAGGAAGCTTTCCTCGTGGAAGCCTTCCGTGAGGAAACATTTCTCCAATTTACAATTTGCAAATTGGAGCTGCCGCAGTCAGCAATTTTAACTGCGACAGTGGGGCAGGCACGGGGCGGGCTGCTGGTACCCGCCCGAATCTCGGCCCATGGGTTTTTCCATAGGCTGTGATCTAATGTGGAGGGTACACTGGACATGATAATTTTTTTTAAAAAATTAGTGTTTGGTCCCATACAAGGCAAAATTATTTTTGTTGCAATAGTTAATATTCTTTGAATATTTTGCATGAAAAATAATAGTAAAGGGAATTTTAAGATTAAACAAGACTATTAACTAATTAATGTGTTTAATTCTATTATTTGGATATTTAGGTGAAAATAATAGAAAAGCATGAAGACTAAAGACTAAAGTCTTCTTGTGCGCGTTTTCTTTTTGTACCTTATATGCGCGTTTTCTCAAAGACTATAGTCTTTGGGAATTTTTGACAAAGAAAAATATTTTTCTTAAATCAAATGGTTAATTTTAATTCGAACAAAAATTAATTCTGGATTATTTTGTCAAAGGATTTTATCCTTGACATAAAAAATATATTGGATTTAGATATTTTTGTGAATTAAAATAGAAAACCATTTTGATTGAATTTTAACAAGAAAAATTATTTTCGTCAAATTAATCTTGAGATCAAAATCTCAAGAAAGTTTTATTGCAAAATTTTGAAATTATTAAGTTTATTAACTTAAATAAAATTAATCCATAAATTTTTTTTTTTCAAATGGTATAAACCTTGACATAGAAATTTTTTTGGGTTTAGATATTTTATTTTGAGTTAAAAAAACTTAATTAAAATTTTTAAAAGATATTTTTCAAGAAAAACCCTTATTTTAAAATACTAAGTAGGAGAGGGGTTCCAATGGCCCCACAGCTTCTATCACAATCCTCATTAGAGATCGTAGGTCCCCTCGTGTCATATTAGGAGTAAACCCGTATAGGATGAGGATACCACAAGAATCTAGAATTAATAGATGAATGTAATTAATAACTCGGAACACGTGCTATGATCGGTCAGCCCACGTTGGAGGTTATAGTGCAAGGAATGTCTATAGGAAATGAGAAGAAATGGCCATCCCACGATGGAGTTATCTTTTAGATCATTACCTAGATGAAAAATTAATTTGTGGTGGTTAATACATTTAACTTAGAAAACTGTTAATCTTCCCAAGAAGCTATGTCAATTTTTCTAAGAGTCAAATTAATCATATTAAAGATAATAGTGATAGGGTAACTATTGTCGGATTTAATATGAGGATAAAGTCACAAATAATTTTATTTTTCACAAACTGAATTTTCTTTTATTTTTGATTTTTCAGAAATGATTGGTGGAGGTTCTTTTAGTCATTTGGCCATTATCCTCCTTGAGAATAAGCTAATGGGTCCAAATTATGTGGAATGAAAAAAGAATTTGGACATAATACTCACTGCTGAGGAGTATAAGTATGTCCTCTTTGAAACTCGCCCAGTTATCGGGGAGGGTTCTACCATTACGGAGCGTGAGGCTGAGAAAGCATGGAAGAAGGCTAATGAGATAATTTGATGCTACATGTTGGCCTCCATGTCTATTGTGCTCCAGTCTAAACACGAGCACATGGCTACTGCATATGACATTAACCAATCATTAGCCACGATGTTCGCCGATAAGAACCGGCCTGCAAAGCATGAAGCTCTTAGGACGATTATAAACACTAAGATGACTGAGGGAGCATATGCTCAAAATAATTGTTGCTTTCGAGGAAACGGAAGTCTTAGGGGCCGTTGTTGACCCCGAGAGCTAAGTGAAAATGGTTCTCGATTTCTACTAGGCTCTTTTACTCAATTCAAGTTAAATTACAAAATGAACAAGTTAAACATGAGTTTAACTGAGATAATGAAAGAGCTCCAAGTGGCGGAGAATGTCATGAAGCCACAGTTCAAGGCTATGATTGCTAGGACTTTTATTCTAGAACTGGGCCCAAGCCTAGGAAGTTCAAGAAGAAAAAGGGAAATGCACAGGCCCAGCCCAACAATACCAAAGGCAAATGCTTCAAGTGTGGGAAGAAAGGACTTTTGAAAAATGAGTGTCCAGAACTTCAGGCCAAGAAAACCCCTACAAGTATTGTTCTCTATCTAGAGTCTATTCCAATGGTTGGATCAACTTCCACTTAGATTGCTGATTCTAGTGCCACTGATCATATCTGTAACTCCTTGTAGGGGTTTAGGAAGATAAGAAGACTCTATCAGAGCGAGCATGGACTACGAGTAGGAAATGGAGCATGAATATTAGCCCTTGCAGTGGGAGAACTGGATCTTATTTTTTATTGTAATAAAATAGTTATATTAAAGAAGATTTCATATGTACTCAGTTTTAGACAAAATTTGATTTCAGTTGTAAAGCTAATACATCATGGATATTCTATTTCTTTCCATTTTGATATTACTATCAGTAGAAATGGAGAAGTTTTATGTACAAGGCACATGTATGGAACTTATTCTTTTTAAATCCTATAAATAATTAAATAAATAACACTCAATCTGAACCTTTAAGTAAGAAGAGAAAGACTAATGTCAAAACTCATATCTTTGGCATCTACGGTTAAGCCATATTGACTCAACTAAGATTCAGAGGTTAATCTATGATATGCCCTTGGGCTCATTAAGATTGGAAAGTTGGCCTCAATGTGAATCTTTCCTTATGAGAAAAATGACCAAAAGGTCATTTACCTAATTGGCTGATAGAGCCAATGAGATATTGGGCCTTATTTATACTGATATGTGTGGTCCTTTGTCTACTCAAGCTAGAGGGGATTTTGAGTACTTCATCACTTTCACGGATGATTGTACAAGGTTTGGTTATGTCTACCTAATGAGGCACAAGTCTAACTCTTTTGATACGTTCAAAGAGTTTAAGGCTAAAGTGGAGCGTCAGACAGGTAAATTGATCAAAACCTTATTATCGGATCATGGTGGAGAGTACCTCCTCGATGAATTCAAGGATTACATGGTACATCATGGGATAGTATCCTAGTTCTTTTCGCCAGGTACACCCTAACAGAATGGAATAACTAAGAGAAGAAACAGAACATTGATGGAAATGGTCCGGAGCATGATATCTCATGCTACTCTTCAGGTCTTTTTTTGGGGATATGCCTTGGAAACAGTAGCATACATTCTAAACTTGGTACCTTCCAAGTCAGTACCTAGGACACTCTATGTGTGAAACCCCAGTCGAAACCAACCTTAGAGTAAAGGGATTGGGATGCATATCATATTTTATTGCATGTTTAGATATATTTTTATATGATTTTATGTGCTTTGGATTTGTGTGTTGTAGTCTTGAGGGCTTGATTATGTTTATTGAGTAAGAAAGGCAAAATGGTAATTTTTGCTTGAAGAGAAAATAGGGAGATAGCTTGAGGATTAAATAGGAAAAATATTTTTGAGAGAAAATAAGAACAAGAGTTGTTGTGGTATAGTGGTTAGAGTTTTGGAATTAATTCTTGAGGTCTTGAGTTCAAATTCCATCATTGGAGCTTTAGTATGATTAAATTTTATTTTTGCTTGGGAAGGTGGTATTTTTGGCCTTAAGTGCTTTAGAGTAGAGTAGAGGTGTTGTCTTAGGGGAGATATGATAGGAGTATCCTAATCCTATTCTTGTGCCCTACAAAAATTCCTAAGGGAATTCATTTCTTCTTGATCTTTAATTTTTCCTAATTCTCAACTCGTTAGATTGAACAAATTTGTTCTAGCCAATTTCATTCCAGAAATTTTAGTAAAGTGATGTGGCCTTGAAGGTTCAAAATGTCTTAGTAAAAGACATCTTATGGACCGAAAATGTGGAAGAGATGGGGAAGGTTCCAAGAGAATTAATTTCCCTAGTGAACCTTCAAAACTTCACTCTAGTTAGGTTCATTTTCCTTCATGTAATGATCTAAAATTTTTCCAGCTTCTTGTGCATGCAAAGTGTCAAAATTCTCAGCCACTATTCCCTCCCAAATGCTGCTAGAAAATGGCCCTTTTGATCAGCTTGAAATCTGAAATTTTCTGGCCATTTTTGGACTGCACAAATGCTGTGCAAAACCAGAAAAATTTCTGGGCAAAATCGCAGTTTAGGTGGTCTTAAACCAAGCTATTTCCTTCTAGTTTTCTCCCAGCTCCTTAGCCACGTTTTTCCTCCATGAAGAAGGCTGGAAACCAGCCTTGAAAGACCTCTGAATACCCCTTCAAACTCTCTGCAATATGGCTGGAAAATGGCAGCAAAAGCTGCCCAGAAAAATTCCAGCAATGGTGAAATTCTGTGTAGGAATTTTCCAGCTTTGTTTCCTATTCCAGCCCTGGCCAAAACTTCATCCTTTTTCTGCACAAACCTCCCTTGAACAGCCATGAACAGAACTCCATTGTCTTCCTCAACCTTCTGCATGAAAATTAGTCATGGCTGCCCTAAAATATCTCCAACAAATTACTACAATCATGCCTTAATTGGAGACCAAAATTCCAGTAATCCTAATTTAGTAACCTTCCATAAAATGTCTCTTAAACAACCAGACCTTTCATTCACCATTACACTCCTTCTTTTCGGCCACCATTAATCTTCTTCAACCAGCTTTCATCCAGCCGAAACACTGAACATCAGTCGGCCATAGTAGCTCCAAAAGCTCTCCATTGATCAAAGATATTCTTACTATATTTTATTTCCAAATTTGATTCCCAAAAATATTCTTTTAGGATTTCAACAACCTGCCTTTCCTTTTCCTTTCAAACAAAAAAAATCATCTACCTAAACTACACAAACAATTTGGCCATTGCACACACACAGAATTTCGGCAGCTTCAAACCAAAATCCCTCCATTCTCTTCAACCTTCAAGCACACATAGAACACCAAGAACACCTGCTCACTTCTCTCGCCTAATACCTCTCCAAACCACTTCAATCTTCTTCAAAAAATTTCAGATTTCATCTACTCACTACCGTGAGTCCATCCATACCATTATTAACATCAAACTCCAAAACCCAACTCGCTATTTTGAATAAAAAATCATTATTTTTGTGAAGGCTCAAGAACACCTTCAAGGTAAGTTTGTTCAATCAACTTCTTCTCCACTAATCTTCAATCTCTAATGAATATATAAGTGTATGATCATGCTAATGGATTTTCTTCTTCTCTACTCTCTCTTTCTCTCCCTTTCTCTCTCTCTTGGCCGAATGATCTCTTCAACAATGGCCATGCTTTCTTCATCTCCCTTGGACGAATCTAGTCATCTATGAGTTGAGATCCATTCGAAACTCCTTCAAGGTACTCATCAATCAAGTAAGTCCCTGCAACCCTCTTTTTAGACTCTAGATTCATATCTCTAGGATGATATTGGAATGAGATGGGCTATGATTGTGGTTTAAGCATATGTTGTTTTGATGAGTTGAGATTGAAGCATGAATGAATGTGTGTATATGATGGAGTTGGGGTTGATGCATGTGATGATTTATCTTGGATGATATTATGATGTTTTAGGATTTAATGCATGTCTCCATGTTGTGAGTGATGTTTGTGATCAAGTATGTTAGAGATTATGCCACCTTTGGTAAATAACATTTATATTCATGTATGTTTGATAGAGCTATGATTATGTCTATGTTAGAAGAGGTTAGATCATGCCTTGGTAAATTTAGATCTATGTTTTATTCATGATTTGGAGGAGCTGATGAATTGAAGTAGAGTATAGGTTCATGATTGTGGTTAGCAATAGAAATATGATCATGATCTAGTTGTCCCTAAGCTAATTTTATTTCATCAATAAAATATTTAATATTATAATTTTTGCTAGTAGGGTAGATTTGGAATATCATATATGAAATAAGGATATTTTGGTCAAATGAATGATAGCTTTTATAAAATATATAGATATTATATAAAATAATAATATCATATAAAAAAACCTTTTATATGAATAATCATAATAAGTAGAACATTAATTTTTGTAAGTCTTATACTCACAAAACCTATTAAAATTTATTTGTTATCTTTTAATCAAAACCTATTAAATTTTATTTATTTTCTTTCAATCAAGACCATTAAAATTTATTCTCAACTAATTTTAGTTATCAAATATTTTCTAACAATTAGTTATTAATAAATCATTATTTGACCTAATACCACCTAGGACTCCTCACCAAATAAACTCTAAATTATTCTTAGCAAGAATTTAAACCTTCAACTTGTTAGTACCTATTTCCCAAAACACTAATTATTTTAAATATCATATTAGACTTAGCTTATAAACATTTTTATTTATTATTTGGCCTTAAAGCTTGGGACACTAGGATCATGGTAGTAGTGACTTGAGTTAGTCTTATTTGTGAAAGCAGATTTTGGCTTGAGTTTGATTGTGGTTTATATTTACCCCATGCGGGGTTAGGTCAGCTGTTGAAAACCTTTTATTGTGAGCAAGAATCAGGTAAGCTCCTGCATAAAACCTGTTTGATGCGAAATATTTATAATGGCAAGCCAAATGTAGAGTGCATGGATACTCATTTCGGCAAAGGCAATTGATGATTGACTTCTTCCTTATTTCAATCAACCAATTATTTGAAAATCAATAAGTAGATTTACTTATACTCAAAACTCTTTCAAAAAATGATTTTGACAAAGACTTTGGAAACGCTTAATTGCCATTTTCAAGTGGAACTATGTTTTGTCCATTTTTCCCAAGTGGGATACGTTACGTTGAGTACTCAATAAGGGTGGACTGCTAGGACTAGTCTTTGAGGGATTAGGGTAAGTCTCTCAGTAGGTGGCCACCTCTGAGGGGTAAGTCATTCCCGGATAGGATGTCAGTACAGTAGGTCGTGCTGGTCCGAGCTAGCAATTTTTTCTTTCACTCAAGTGACTGTATTTTGCCGGAATAGACACCCGGTTGTTGTTTAGGTATAGAGAAGGAAGAGTATCTTACCCGATAGGCCGATCACTTACTTTTTGTCAGTCTGCACAAAGTGTCGGCATTCTGACTGGTTATAGGGCCTAACGTGTGGTAACCCATGATCATTTCTTTTGAGTGGTTGATTTTATTGATTCTGTATGGTTGGAAAAACCAAAACACCACTCTTGATTTTAACTAATGTTTATTGCTTGCCAGTATTTCTCTTATAACGGCGTTATACTTTGCATTCACGAACTGTTTCCACTGGACACTCAAAGCACACACGGACTTACTGAGATTTTTATCTCATCACCCTTTTTATCGTGATTTCAGGTCGACCCTACTGTAGGGATGAGTAGCTAGATATTGCCTGCCTTGGAAGATTTTTCTGATGTTTAATTTGTGTAATGCTTTGGGGAGTTGAGAGTAGATAATTTTTATTATGGATTTGATTTTGGAATTCTTGGATTTATTCTCAGGTTGTAATAAATTTTAAGTTAAAGTATTGCTTTTATTCTGCTATTTTGATTGTGTGTCCTAGTTATAAAAATCCCTTGTCCTTTGGACGGGGCGATATCCCCGACCCTGGCTGGCCTAGTTGGTGGGGTGTTACAAGTGGTATCAGAAACTAGGTTATAGGCAAATATTGATGATATATGTTCTATCTATTTAAGATTAAATCTTTATCTAACCTATCTTGTTAATGTTGTAGGATGGTTAGGATGCTTAGGACCGCGAGGAAAGGGCAGCAGTGGCACCCGCCTATCCCTATATACCCGGAGGACCTTCCAGTTCCTCAGCCTGCCCCTCAGCCAGTTATCCCTATGGAGGATAGTAGTGATGATGAGGTCCAGATTCTTGAGCCACCCCCAATCCCGGTGATAGACATAAGCTCTGACAGTGACGATGAGGTGATAGCAGTGGAGCATGTACCCCACCCTCCTAATCCCGTAGTGGACTTAGCAGCAGATAGCGATGACCCGGGGGAGATAGATTATGAGTCTCCACCTAGGCCTTGTTTCATCCCTTCTTTCAGCCAGTTGAGCCCGGGGAGAGTTCTAAGCGCCCCGGGAAGGAGCAGTTTGCTAGTGGGGTTGGGGTAAATTTTTCCAAGGATTCTGGGGGTTGGTTGTATGAGGCTGATGATGAGGGTTCTGATGAGGACTAGAGGACTAGGAGATGTTTTGAATTGGATGTTTATTTATTTGTTATTTTTCGAGATCTTTTATGTCAAGAATTTTTAATTCTGGATTTTGTCAAAATTTTGGATTTATGCAAATCAATTTTTGAAGGAGAATTTATTGGTAATTCTTTGGACAAAATTTGAATTTGAATTCTTTCTACTTATATCTATCTGTGAATGCATGCACACCTAAAATAATTTGATTCTTGAATGCATACACTTATCATTTGGGGTGTGGTTTAGAATGGCACCCAAGCATCGTGTAGCCACATCGAGTAGAAGAGTTCTAGGGGAAACAGGCCCGGACAGCACCAGTGGGTCCTGCCCAAAACCTTCCATCATACCGGCAGTGTGGAAAAAGGGGCATGAAGCACCGGTGGATGTTTCAATGGGACAGGCATTCAGTAAGATGGCAAGAGAGTGAAAGAATTAAAGTATTTGATTGCGGGGGCTATGGCCCAAAAATTGTTGAAGCAAGGATGTCAAGGGTACCTAGCTTACGTGATAAACAAGCCGAAGGGCCAGTGCACTCTGGAGGACACCGAAGTAGTGAAGGATTTTCTCAATGTGTTTCCAGCAAAACTTGATTCTTTACCTCCCAGCTGAGAAGTGGAATTCACCATCGACTTAGTTCTGGGAACGGAACCGGTATCGCGGACCCCGTACCGAATGGCACCGGCAGAGCTGAAAGAGTTGAAGGAACAGTTGGAGGAGTTAGTGAGTCAAGGCTACATCAGACCTAGCACGTCGCCCTAGGGAGTGCCTATGCTATTTGTGAAGAAGAAGGACGGGACTCTAAGGCTATGCATCGACTATCGGGGTTTGAACAGCTTGACGATCAAGAATAAGTATCCCCTACCATTGATTGACGAGCTGTTCAATCAGTTGCAAGGATCCAGTTGCTACTCCAAGTTAGATCTGAGGTAAGGGTACTACCAAGGGCGGATAAAAGAGGAAGATATCCCCAAGACTGCTTTCAACACCAGATATGGGCATTGCGAGTTCGTGGTAATGCCGTTCAGGGTGACCAACGCTCCAGTAGTATTTATGGACCTGATACACCGAGTGTTCCGACCCTATCTGGACAAGTTCATGGTGGTCTTCATTGACGACATTTTGATTTACTCCAAGAGTCCAGAGGAGCATGCGGAGCATCTGAAGCTCATATATGAATAATCATAATAAGTAGAACATTAATTTTTGTAAGTCTTATACTCACAAAACCTATTAAAATTTATTTGTTATCTTTTAATCAAAACCTATTAAATTTTATTTATTTTCTTTCAATCAAGACCATTAAAATTTATTCTCAACTAATTTTAGTTATCAAATATTTTCTAACAATTAGTTATTAATAAATCATTATTTGACCTAATACCACCTAGGACTCCTCACCAAATAAACTCTAAATTATTCTTAGCAAGAATTTAAACCTTCAACTTGTTAGTACCTATTTCCTAAAACACTAATTAATTTAAATATCAAATTAGACTTAGTTTATAAATCTTTTTACTTATTATTTGGCTTTAAAGCTTGGAACACTAGGATCATGGTAGTAGTGAGTTAAGCTAGTCTTATTTGTGAAAGTGGATTTTTGCTTGAGTTTGATTGTATTTTATATTTACCCCATGCGGGGTTAGGTCAGCTGTTGAAGACCTTTTATTGTGAGCAAGAATCATATAAACTCCTGCATAAAACCTGTTTGATGCGAAATGTTTATAATGGCAAGCCAAATGTAGAGTGCATGGACACTCATTTCCGCAAAGGCAAGTGATGATTAACTTCTTCCATATTTCAGTCAAACAATTATTTGAAAATCAATAAGCAAATTTACTCACACTCAAAACTCTTTCAAAAACTGATTTTGACAAAGACTTTGGAAATGCTTAATTGCCATTTTCAAGTGAAACTATGTTTTGTCCATTTTTCCCAAGTGGGATACGTTACATTGAGTACTCAATAAGGGTGGACTACTGGGACTAGTCTTTGAGGAGTTAGGGTAAGTCTCTCAGTTGGTGGCCATCTCTGAGGGGTAAGTCCTTTCTGGATAGGATGTCAGTCCAGTAGGTCGTGCCGGTCCGAGATAGCAGTTATTTCTTTCAGTCAAGTGACTGTGTTTTGCCAGAATGGATACTCGGTTGTTGTTTGGGTATAGAGAAGGAGGAGTATCTTGCCCAATAAGCCGATCACCTACCTTTTATTAGTTTGCACAAAGTGTCGGCATTCTGACCGATTATGGGACCCAACGTGTGGTAACCTATGATCATTTCTTTTGAGTGGTTGATTTTATTGATTCTGTATGGTTGGAAAAACCAAAACACCACTCTTGATTTTAACTAATGTTTATTGCTTGCCAGTATTTCTCTTATAACGGCGTTATACTTTGCATTCACGAACTGTTTCCACTGGATACTCAAAGTACACACAGACTTACTGAGATTTTTATCTCATCACCCTTTTTACCATAATTTTAGGTCGATCCTACTGTGGGGATAAGTAGCTAGATATTGCCTGCCTTGGAAGATTTTTTTTATGTTTAATTTGTGTAATGCTTTGGGGAGTTGAGAGTGGATAATTTTTAATATGGATTTGATTTTGGAATTCTTGGACTTATTCTCGGGTTGTAATAAATTTTAAGTTAAAGTATTGCTTTTATTCCGCTATTTTGATTGTGTGCCCTATTTATAAAGACCACTTATCCTTTGGACGGGGCAACATTCCCAGCCCTGGCGGGCTTAGGTAGTGGGGTGTTATACTATGAAATGTGGACTGGGCATAAGCCAAGTTAAATCATCTCGGGATATGGGGTTGTCTAGCTTTTGTACTGATCAAGGGAGCCAAGCTAGAACCAAGATCAGAATTATGCTACTTTATTGGGTATTCAAAAGGGATTAAATGAGGTTACTTTTATCATCCCAAGGAGTAGAAATTACTGGTAAGTACTAATGCTAGATACTTGGAGGATGATCAAAGTACTTCCACTAAAGCTTCAATAAGGTTGGAACTCGATAAGAAGTTGTCTTCGGAATCAATTTCTTCAGACCCGATTATGGAACAAGAAGAGGCAAAGCCTCAAGAACCTGTACCAACGGAGCTTCGTCACAGTAGGAGGGCATCTAGAGTTCCAGAAATATGGACAGGAGAAGATCCCTCCTTTCATGGCATAAAATAATGAAAGTCGTGTGTTTTATTCTAAGAGTCTAATTAGAATTAATTAATTAGTCTTGAGTTTTTTCACAAAGTTTAGAAAAGATAATTAATGAATTCAGAAAATTAGGCTGGAATAAATTATTTCATTGGGCTGATATATGTTAACATATATTAAGAGTCCAATTGAAAATTGTCTTGGGTATTTGACAAAGTCCAGAAAAGATAATAAAGAGAATTGGTTTATGAGTCCAACACCAAGCCCATTAGGGCTTATTGTTTTTTGGCCCACTAGGGTTTCATTAAGCCTTAGGGTAACCAAAATATATAGGGAATAGATGGAAAGGTTTCCCAACCCTAACTCTCTCCCTCTTATGTGTGCAGCCACCATTCCTCTTGTGTTTTCTCTTCTTTCTCTCATTTCTCTCTAGGAGTGGATCTTGGTTATCTAAAGGAGCTTTCACCAAGCTAACCCAAAATCAAGGTAGAATCATACTCTGAAAGACTAAGAGAAGAAGCTTGGAAAAGTTTGATGCATCAGAGTAGAAGATTGGCAAGAATACCAATTAAATCACCGAGGTCTCCTTCTCTCTTTTCATTGCAAGATCTAATGCAACCCGGCACCTTGTTGGTTAATCCGCTACCAAACAAGATAAGTAAGTACTCTCTCCTAGATGTAGATCGGAAAATTGAAAATTTTTTGCTATGTTTTCTTTGATGTTTTCCAGTTTTGATGCTTCAGTTTATACTTTAGTATTTTGGGGAAAATGTATGATTTTGGAATATAATTGGGGTGAAAATTAAAAATTATATTTTGGGACTAGAACAAGATTTTGGAAAATGAATATTGGTAAAATTCCTTAAAGGAATAGTATTTAGTTTGAGCCATGTTAAATTGTAATGTGACATTGAGTACTTAACGGTTAGTAGTACTTTTAGTATTAGCTTGCATTGGATCAATGTGCCTTCTAGTAGATTTGCGGTCTTCAAAGGTGTGCCACTTTCTGAACAAGACAATAGTACTAAAGGTTGAACTCGATTCTTAACTAGCAACCTAGTATTCAAAATGATACTAGATTATGGATGTGGGATACCCGGGCAAATTTTATAAGTCAGAGATAGGGAAGGGGATTCTCTCTGTAGGAATATACACCTACCCAGTCTTTATGCACCACAAGTCCTTTAACCATATATGTTGTATTGTGATATAATTTTCATGGTACAGTATCTTAAGGATACCAATTTGAGAAATGGCTCAAGACTCATTGTAAATAATTGAAATGTTCCATAATTGTTTTGTGAATAATTTATTCGACAAAATTATTTTTGGCATTGTAAATAAGTTGTATTTGTCGGATTTCTCCATGAATAATATTTTTTTTAGGAAAATACAGAAAGGCATTAAAATTATATTTATATCCATTCTTATAATTATCTCTTATGGATCATAACATGTTTTATAAATTGTTCCATTCATACTAGAGGACTTACTAAGATTATTTTAATCTCACAGGTTTTTGCCTAAACAAATTTTCAAGAATAGTTTAGCCTGTCAAGACACGGAGATTTTAGATCTACTTTTTGTATGGAATGTTGGTCTGATCACTTATGTACTAATTTATGTTCAAATGTTAGAATTTGGTTTTTGAGACTTGAGATTCCCTAGGTCGTAATAGATGTTAACTAAGTTTTAATTTAAGATTAAGATTTTAGAGTTTTATTTATTTATTTATTCATTTATATATATATATATATATATATATATATATATATTGCAGGAACGAAAAAACAGAGGAACATGAATGTAACCAAAAAATGAGAACATAGCACAACGTAAAGTTAAAAATAATACCTTTATGTGTCCTCTTCTGGGCTGGTTGAGAAGATAAGGCACCAACCACGAGAGACGCTTCCTGCCTTGACAACGATTCCGGTGAGAAACTGGTGATCCGTCGGCTTCTTCTTGGCATGCACGCGAAGCTTTTCACTTCTCAGAATATTCCTCAGTCTATCTATGTTGGTGAAATAACCTAGGCGATGATGGTCCTTCTTGATCCTTTGCTATTAATTAGCAAAGATAAGAAGATGGAAAAAAAGGAGAAGAAGAAGAAATGAGAAGCAGAAAGAAAACAGAGGCTCTGGTTTTTTCTCTTTCCTTAGTCTATCGTGTGTTGATTTTTTTTTCTCTACAAAATAACTCCTATTCACATCCCCAATAATCCAACCTCGGTGTTTTGATATTTCAAACATCCGAAGTTTTCAATAGAAGAGGTTTGGGTAATCTCCAATTCTTTTGTTCCATGAATAATAAGAACCCTTTAGTCCAGTCTATTGGGCCAAAATAATTTATTATTTTTCCTTGGACCTAATGAGTCCAAAAATAATAACTATTAATTATTTATTTTTTGAGCCTATTAAAATAATCCAATAAATAATTAACGAGCCCAAATGAACTAAAATAATTATTAACCCTTTTATTAACTAGTTTAAGCACAGGTTAATTTTTCTAATTATTCAATCTAGGATTAGGCCCTGAATAATTAATTAACCATTCAAATTAGATAATAAATTTAATTTCTCTCATTCTTTTAATTTTATTCTAGTCAAAAAAATAAATTAGACTTCCTGAATAAAATAAAATCTTTTTTCCATTGTGGCCATTTCCTCGACCTAAAATAATTAGGACTTACGAGCTATTCTGAGGATAAAAAAGACACATCACATTGGCTATTAAAATGAACAAAATACCCTTGTAGATAAATAACTATATTTTACATTTTAAATATTTTCTAATATTACCATAAGGCAATAATGACCCTAAGGACAATGCTGCGTTAGCTATGTCTTCGAACCACAGATGAAATGACTAAAATACCCATGTACATATTGTTGTTCATTTAAAGAGGAAAGAGTGTACTAACACCTCTCGAAATGACATCTACCATCCTTATACTTCTAGTTCAATGATCCTTGACTTGTTGGAATATTCTAGATTTCCAAGGAAGTTACCCTAAAGCCAATATCCAAGTCATGTTCCCCAGGGTCCTGGATAATTAGATCATTTGGACAACCACGATGGGCAATATAGTGTAGACACTATCTCATATAAGTCTGTCTTAACTAACTAGTCACATGTACCCAACGTACAAGCATATTGATCCTTCTCAAGAACCTCAACTATAGTCTATCAAAGCATTCATTTCCAGCTTCATCAAACTACCAACTTATACTCAAGCTGTAGAGTATAACTCCACGCTGTAGCAGTAGTAGTCTAAGTTTTTATCATATAGTACTTTTAGAAACCACCACTACAGATCTAGTTCTACGTATTCGAATTATGAAATGAGTAGACTACTCATTGGCTAAAGGTAAGCTATTCCCTATTTGGATTTCATAACACAATAACCTTGCCACAGTGAGATTTCCATTCTCATCATTCAGCTAAAAACAATAGTTTATGTGTTAAGTATCCTATGGTCCATACCTTACTATGAAATACCTCCATTCATATGAACCATTTACTTAAACACAATGGGTCTTTTCTAATAAAATTGTGCACAAATATAAAGAAAATTTCACAAATAAATTCTGAAAAAAATGCTTTTATTAATATAAGTCAAAAATACATCAGAAACTTAGTCTAAGGAGAGTATACATTCCAACAATTTTCCACTTGCACTTTAAGACTAAGTAAGTCCATAGGTGCTCACCCCTGTGACATTTAAGTGTCTTCTAAGGACTCTCTCCATCAAAGGCTTAGTGAAAGGATCTGCTAGATTATTTTCCGAGGCAATCTGTTCCACTACGACTTCCTGTCTCTGGATGAAATCCCGAATCAAGTGGTACTTCCTCTCGATGTGCTTCTCCTTTTTGTGGTTCCTTAGTTCTTTAAATTGTGAGACTGCACCAGTGTTGTCGCAATACATCACAATTAGTTTATCCATGTGTGGCATGACTCCAAGTTCCAAACGAACTTCCGGAGCTAAACTACTTCCTTAGATGCCTCTGAAACTGCCACATACTTAGCTTTCATAGTTGAGTCAGCAATACAAAATTGCTTCATACTCATCCATGAAATGGCTCCTCCAGATAAGGTGAAGACATATCCACTAGTGGATTTTCTCTCATCCTTATCTGCCTAGAAGTCTAAGTTCGCGTATCCTATTGGAACCAAGTTATCAGCCCTATAAACCCGCATATAATCTCTCGTACCTTTAAGATACTTAAGAATATACTTTACAACCTGCTAATGAACCTCCCCGAGGTTTAACTAATATTTGCTGACTAAGTTTATAGCAAAGCAGATATATGGCCTAGTACACAGTATGACATACATGAGACTTTCCACAGCTGAAGTATAGGGAATCCTATTCATCCTATCTTTTTCTTCTTGAGATTCTGAGCAATCCTTTAAAGAAAAAGACAACCAATGTCTGCAAAGGATCAATGACCCCTTGCATTAGTTCATGCTATACTTAGCCAACATCTTGTCAATGTATGTAGTTTGAGATAAACCTAACATTCTCTACTTCCTATTTCTAAGAAACTTTATTCCGAGAATGTTCACCCAAGTCCTTCATACTAAATTGACTCAATAGCCAAACCTTAGTAGATGACAGTGTCCTTACATCATTTCTAATGAGTAGAATACCATCCACAAACAGGACAAGAAAAACTACATTCATGCCTTCCAATTTCCTATACACACATGGTTCATCCTCGTTTTAAATGAAACATAAGACTTTACATCTCATTGAAACGAATGTTCCATGATCTAGATGTCTGTTTAAGTCCATAAATAGATTTCTTAAGCTTACAAATCATATGTTCTTGACCTTTAGTAATAAAACCTTCTAGTTGGGACATATAGATCTATTCACTAAGATGGCCATTTAAAAATGCCGTCTTGACATCCATTTTTCATATCTCATAGTCATAATAACATGTGATGGCAAGGAGGATACGGATGGACTTAAGTATGGCTACCGGGGAAAAGGTTTCCCCATCGTTAATCCCTTCTTTCTGTGTATACCCTTTCGCCACAAGCTTAACTTTGAAGGTTTCTACCTTCCCATCCGCTCCCCTCTTCCTCTTGTAAACCCACATACACCCAATGGTTTTATCCCTTCAGGTGAAGTTATAAGATTCCAAACCTAATTGAAGTACAAAGACTCAATCTCGGCTTTTATTGCTTCATACCATAGGTCTGTATCAGCATCAGCAATAGCCTCCTCGTATCTATAGGGATTTTGTTCCTAATGGCCAGAGATTAGGTCAAAAGCCTCTCCAATCCATCTTTCTAAAACCCTAAATATCCTCCCACTACGATGAGGCTCCAATTGTATAGGCTCCTGAGATTGTGCATCTTCTTGTTCTATAATCGGGTTAGGAGAAGTTGATTCAGAAGATAACTTCTCTTTGAGTTCTAACCATATTAAACCTTTAGTGGATGTACTTTATTCATCCTCCAAGTATCTAGCATTAGTACTCATGAGACACAAGTACTTTTTGCACCTTGGGATAATAAAGTAACCACCCATTGTACATTTTGTATATCCTACAAAATAGCATAATTCTGATTTTGGTTCTAACTTGTCTTCCTCGATTAGAACATAAAATGGACAACCCCATATCTTAAGATGATTTAGACTTGGCTTACGCCCAGTCCACATCTCATAGAGAGTCCTAGGTACTGACTTCGAAGACACCAAGTTTAGAATATATGCCGCTGTTTCTAGGGCATATCTCCAAAAAGATACTGGAAGAGTAGTATGAGACATCATACTTTGGATCATTTCTATTAATGTCCTGTTCTTTCTCTCAGCTACTCCATTCTACTAGGGTGTCCTCGGCGTAGAGAGCTAGGATACTATCTCATAATGTACCATGTAGTCCTTGAATTCACCAATGAGGTATTCTCCACCACGATTCGATCATAAGGTCTTGATTAGCTTACCTGTCTGATGCTCCACTTCAGCCTTAAACTCTTTGAACTTGTTAAAAGAGTCAGACTTGCGTCTCATCAGATAAACATAAGCATACCTTGTACAATCATCTGTGAAAGTGATGAAGTACTCAAATCCCCCTCTTGCTGACGTAGACAAAGGACCACACACATCAGTGTGAACAAGACTCAATGCTTTTTTGGCTCTATCTGGCTTTTGGGGTAAATGACCTTTTGGTCATTTTTCACGTAAGATAGGATTCACACTGAGGCTAACTTTCCAAACTCAATGAGCCTAAAAGCCCATCATGGATTAACCTCTGAATCCTGATTGAGTTAATGTGACCCAACTTAGATGCCAAAGATATGAGTCATTGACATTGGTCTTTCACTTCCTATTTAAAGGTTCTGATTGAGTATTATTTAATTGATTGCTAATATGATTAATGAAGAATAAATTTCCATACATGTGCCTAGTACATATAACTTCTCCATTTCTACTGATATTAATACCAGAATGGAAAGAAATAGAATATTCTTGATTTATTAGTTTTGCAACTGAAACCAAATTCTGTCTAAAACCAGGAACAAATAAAATATCCTTCAAAACAATTATTCTATTACAATCAAAAGTAAGTTCCAGTTCTCCCACAGCAAGGGCCCAAACTTATGCTCTATTTCCCATGCATAGTCCATGTTTGCCCTTCTAAAGTTTTTTAACCTTCCTAAACCTTTTCAAGGAGTTATAGATATGAGTAGTGGTTTCTGAATCAACAATCTAAGTAGAAGTTGATCCAACCATTGATATAGACTCTAAATAGAGAACATTACCTGTGAGATTTTTCTTGGCCTAAAGATCTGGACACTCATTTTTCCAGTATCCCTTCTTCTCACACTTGAAGCATTTGCCCTTAGGTTTATCTTTGGGCTGGACTTGAGCTGATGTACTACATTTCCCTTCTTCTTCTTGAACTTTCTGGGCTTGGGCACAATTCTCAAAAAAGAAGCCATCATCGCTCTAGCCTGTGGCTTCATAACCTTCTCTGCCACTTGGAGCTCCTTATCAACTCAGTTAAACCCATGTTTAACTTGTTCATGTTGTAATTCAACTTGAACTAAGCGAATAATCCCGACAAAGATTTGAGAACCATGTTCACTTGGCTCTCGGGGTTAATAATAGCCCCCAAGACTTCTACTTCCTTGAAAGCAACAATCATCTTGAGTATATGCTCTTTGACTGATGCTCCCTCAGCCATCTTGGTGTTTATGATTGTTCTAAGAGCCTCCTGCCTAGCGTGCCAACTCTTATCTGCTAATATTGTAGCTAGAGATGTGGTAACATCATATGCAGTAGCCACGTGCTCGTTTTTGGATTGTAGCACATTTGACATGGAGGCTAACATATAACATTGGGCCATTTCGTCAGCCTTTTTCCATGCATTTTCAGCCTCACACTCCTCAGCGGTGGAACCTTCCCCAATTACTGGGCAAGTCCCGTATAGGATATACTTAGGCTTTTTAGCTGTGAGTATTTTATCCAGGTTTCTTTTCCAATCCATATAATATGGACCCGTTAGCTTATTCTCATGGAGAATAACAGCCAAGGGACTGAAAGAACCTCCACCAATCATTTTTGAAATTTTGAAAAATAAAAAAATTTCTCAGTATTTGTAAAACAAAAATAATTTTGTGTACTTTATCATTATATTAAATTTGATAATAGCTAACCCCATTACTATTATCTTTAACATGATTAATTTGGTTCTTAGGAAAATTGACATAGCTTTTTAGGAAGATTAACAGTTGTCTAAGCTAAGTGTGTTAACCACCACAAATTAATTTTCCTTCTAGGTAATGATCTAGAAGATAACTCCATCGAGGGGATGGCCATTTCTTCTCATTTTCTATGGACATTCCTCGCACTATAACCTCCAACGTGGGCCAGCCGATCATAGTACGTGTCCCGAGTTATCAATTACATCCTTCTATTAGTTCTAGATCCTTATGGTATTTCCATCCTGCATGGGTTCACTCACAGGATGACACGAGAAGACCCACGATATCTAATGAGGATCGTGATGGAAGTCATGGGGCCATTGGAACCCCTCTTCCACTTAGTTTTTTAAATAATGGTTTTCTTGAAAAAAATATTATCTGAAAGATTCCAATTAAGTTCTCATTTAACTTACAATAAAATGTCTAAATCAATAAAAATTTTCTATGTCAAGATTTATATCATTTGAGAAATCTTTCCTCATGGATTAATTTTATTTAAGTCAAAATTTTAATAATTTCAAAACTTTTCCATTTAAAGAATTCCTAGAGATTTTGATCTCAAGGCTTTATTTGATAAAAATAAATTTTCTTTTGCTAAAATGAATTAAAATGGTTTTCCATTTTAACTTACAAAAATTTCTAAATCCATAATAGTTTCTATGTCAAGAATAAAAAACCTTTAAGAAAATAACCAATGATTAATTTTTGTTTAAGTTAAGATAACTATTTAATTAAAGAAAAATATTTTTTCTTGTCAAATAAAATTTCCCAAAGACTTTGGTCTTTGAGAAAACATGCACGTGGGACTTAAAATAATTTGCATGCTAGAAAACTGTAAATGCTTTCATACTATTCTATTTTAAATCTATGTGCTCAAATAAAAGAAATTAAACACATTAATTAAATTAATTAATGATCTTATTTAATCCTAATATCATTTACTATTATTTTTTCATGCAAAATATTTAAAGAATACTAACTATTACAATAAAAATAACTTCGTCTGGTATGAGACCAAAAACAAAAAAAATAATAAAACATAATTTTTTTTCTAGTCCAGTGCACCCACCACACTGAATCATGGCCCATGGAAAAACCCATGGACCACAGTCCACGAGCAGGTGCCCGCGACCCGGGCACTAAGGAAGCTGCTACTCAGTTTCCGCGAGGAAACTCAACTCCCGCGAGGCAACAACTTTCTCGAGGAAGTTGTTGCTTCTGCGAGAAAGCTTCCTCTTGCGCACCATGAGCCGAGGCCATCTCAGGCCCCGCTGTGGCTGGCCTGGGCTGCCTCGGCTCCCCTCACACCAAAGGACTGGTTCGGCTCGGCTTCAACTCGACTACGGCTCGATCCATCTTCTCCACGAGATTTCGCTGGGATTTTTTTCTGCAAATTTCACTGGTCTCCTCTGCAATGTTTTGCAATCATCCAAAGACATTTCTTGTTACATTTTTTCGCCAAAAAATATAACAACCACCTATACCCTTTCAAATTGGGCTTATACGAAGCTAATCAAAACAGTAAATAAAATTTTATAGAGGCTCATATACCTCAACGATGAGGTGTACAGACAATCTACCCATACTAAAACAACGAAGGATCTCATTATAAGTGGTCTTGCCAAGTTTTATTAACTAGCATGCATCATCCTGAGCCTTTCAAAGCCAATGCTCTGATATCACTTGCAAGAATGAAAAAACAGAGGAACATGCATGCTAGCAGCAAAACAAGAACACAGCACAACAGAAGATTAAAAATAATACCTTTACGTGTCCTGTTCTAGTCTGGTTGAGAAGACGAGGCACCAATCACGGGAGAAGCTACCTGCCTTGATGATGATTTCGCCAGGAAACCAGCGATCCGTTGGCTTCTTCTTGGCATGTATGCAAAGCTTTTCGCTTCTCAGAATATTTCTCTGCCTATCTATGTTGGTAAAACAACCTAGGCGAGGATGGTCCTTCTTAATCCTTTGCTATTAATTAGCAAAGACAAGAAGATGGGAAAAAAAGGAGAAGAAGCAAAGAGAAGCAGAAAGAGATTAGAGGATCTGGTTTTTTCTCTCTCCTTAGTCTATCGTGTGTTGTTTTTTTTTTTTTTTCTCTACACAACGACTCCTATTCATATCCCCAATAATCCAACCCTGGTGTTTTGATATTTCAAACATTCAGAGGTTATCAATAGAAGAGGTTTGGGTAATCCCCAACTCTTATGTACCGTGAATAATAAAAACCATTTAGTCCAGGCTATTGGGCCAAAATAATTTATTATTTTTCCTTGGACCCAATAAGCCCAAAAATAATAACCATTAATTTTTTATTTCCTGAGCCTGTTAAAATAACTCAATAAATAATTAATGAGCTCAAATGAACTAAAATAATTATTAACCCCTTTATTAACTAGTTTAAATCCAGGTTAATTTTTCTAACTATTCAATCTGGGCTTAGGCCCTGAATAATTAATTAACCAATCAAACTAGATAATAAATTTAATTTTTCTCATTCCTTTTATTTTATTCCAGTCTAAAAATAAATTAGACTTTTTGAATAAAATAAATTTTTTTTTCCATTGTGACCATTTTCTCGATCTAAAATAATTAGAACTCGCGGGCTATTCTGAAGACCAAAAAGACATATTGCCTTAGCTACTAAAACGACCAAAATATCATTGCTATATAAATAGCTATATTTTGCATTTTAAATATTTTCTAATATCACCATAAGAAAATATTAACCCCAAGGACAACGTTGCGTTAGCTATGTCTTCGACCTAGAGGTGAAATGACTAAAATACCCCTCTACACATCGCTGTTCATTTAGAAAGAAAAGAGTGAACTAACACCTCTCTAAACGACACCTACCATCCTTAAGCTTCTAGTCCAATGATCCACGACTTGTTGGAATATTCCAACTTTCCAAGGAAGCTACCCTAAAGTCAATATCCAAATTATGTTCCCCAGAGCCCTGGATAATTAGATCATTCAGACAACTACAAGCGGCAATATAGTGTAGAAACTATCTTGTACAAGTCTATCTTGACTAACTAGTCATATATACCTAACACATAAGCATATTGATGATTTTCAAGAACCTCAACTATAGTATATCAAAGCATATAATTCCAACTTTGTCAGACCACTAACTTGTACTCAAGCTGTAGAGTACAACACCACATTGTAGCAGTAGTAGTTTGGGTTTTTATCACATAGTACTTTTAAAAACTACCACTACAGGTCCACTTCTACATATTCGAAATACGCTTGTGTTATGAAATGAGTAGACTACTTATTGGCTAAAGGTAAGTGAAAAACCTTAGAGGGGAGGGGGGTAAATAAGGTTTTTGGCAAGCAAAAACAATTTTTCCGAAGTGTCTAAAATGCTGAACAAGGATGATCACCAAGATGCTTCGACTGACTTTATAGATACATAGAAAGCTATCCAAGCACTCGTAGATGTATATTCAGATTTAGACAGTGAAAGAACACAAAAACAGTACATGAACCACTAAAATAAAATGAGATAAGAGATGTATAGTGGTTCAATCAACAATGATCTATGTCCACTACCTTAAGCCTCACATTTAAGGATTTTCAACTCTATTTCATTAACCTCACTTAATAAAACAGCTTCACATACAAGAGAGGATCACCTCACTAGGTTTTACTCCATAGCCTTGAACATACATAACATAAGGCTCACCCTTATGGGTTTTACACCACAACCTTGAACATACACAAACACAAGGCTTACCCCTATGGGTTTTACACCACAACCTTGCACTAATAACAGAAGATTGAAAAATAATAGAACAGAGATAAGCTCACTTACTTGAGCAGATATTCTCTCGGATACAATCCACAAATTTCTTTTATCTTTGATACCAAATGAACTCACTTTGAAGCTATATAAAAGGAAATTTTTGAAAATATTGAGCAATGGTGTTTCTAAGATGAATGTCTCAAAAATCTTCCTTCTAATCTTACATTAGGGGCTATTTATAGAGCCAAAAAGTGAAGTGCCAACGGTCATAAAAAAACGGCTACAAATTTTTCTATTTAAACTTATCCGAGTTTTGGACTCGGGTTTTGGACGAAGATACATCCAAAAGTTAAGTCCAAAATGGCACATTTCTGACAGAATTTTTTCAACCCGGTTTACAGAATTTTGGATGAACCTTTTGGATTTAAACTGTTTCATCCAAAATTATGTGAATTTTAAAAACTTTAAAAATCATCTCCTTTGAAGCTTCAAGGTAAAGTCAAATGAATCCAAAGATAAGATGACATAGGAATTAATAAATATACCTTAATAACACTTCCTATTCTATCATCCTTCATAAAGAGCTTCCATGATATATAACTTCTCATACTCTGATTTTCTCATTTGATCTTCTAATCTTGAAATCAGTGATGAAGAAGTTGTCAACAATTCTTATTTGAAGACTTTAGAAGAATAAGGATCAAACATGACCTATAACAGGAAATAGATAAGTTATTCCATATCAACGTTTGTCATAACTCAAAACATAAAAGAAATCCCTTAGGGCTAACAATCTCCACCTTTTTGAGTGATGACAAACATGACACATTTGATATGAAAATAGAGAGAACATGTTGAGCAAATAAACGTAATCTTTCTATATAGGTCTCATAGAGATGTTTATGATCATAAATTTGTAAACATATCTCAATGATCCTAAAGCGTATCATATCTCTATATAAATATTCAGAGTATTTTGACAGAAATAAAATACTAAAATGCTTCCCCTTAATATATGCTTATGTGACTATTTTAAATATAAGAGGAATGAGTAGAAGTAATGATTTTCTCATCCAAAAAGTGTATCCAAAATGGTTTTGGAAGAACGTTTGTTTTCATAATATCATTTAGATATGGCTTTTGGATGTTCAAAACATTTTTCAATTCAGTAAAACTGCTTATAAGAACATTTGTTTTGGATACTAAGTTTCTGAGTCCAAAACTCCCTTTGACTTAATGCACCAAAGAATCTTATCACAGAATTTTGTTTTAGGGATACAATCATCCAAAAATCTATGCTTTTGAATAAAATTGAATGACACAATTTGAGGGGTTTTTAGAAAATTTTTGTGAACAGTGAATCAGAAATTTTTATCACAGTTTTGATTTTAATACATAACTATTCATATCATAAATGGTTCATGTAGTTACTTTGGAATTCAATAACTGTTCATACAGTAATTTCAGTTTTTCAAAATGGTTTCAACTTCCATAGTAGTTACTTTGCAGATCAAAAAACCATACATTAACAGTCCAATTTCAGTTCATCGTCATGTAGAATCCATATCATTTTATTTTGGATATCAACATGTAGATCACAGTCATATGCAGCCATAACATGCAGACTTAAACATTTCCTATCAGTTACTGCATATCAACACTTTCATACAGCATTTATGCAGACTATAACAATTTCAGACAAACATATTTCTTTCTTCTTAGTGAATGCAAACAACATTATGCCCATAATATTTACAAACAACATTTTCATTTTCTTTCTCATCAGATCAACAACAACATTTTTCTTACTCTCCCATAATATCAGACAAGTAAATATTTATTTCTCCCCCATAATATCCATAGACACATTTTCATTTAATATCCACAGACACATTTTCATTTTCTTTCTCCCCCTTTGTCATCAATCAAAAAGAATCATAGCAAAATGAGAAATAATATGCAATTAACTGTCATCAGATAGATAATATGCAGGATAGAGAATTAAACTTAAACAAGTATCAGTAATTATCCAAAGACAGAAATGTAAATGACTGAAAATAAATTGTTCAACTGTTGTAGAAAGTAAGTTGTTCATCAACCCATTGTGCTGCCAAAGAAAATAGTCTATGCAATATTGATCATCTTAGACTTGGATCCAGCCCCCTTCTTTGAAAACTGATCAGTAATTCTGTTAGACTTTCTTTTGACAACCACATGCTTTTGTATTTTGCCAGATGGTTTGGGCTTGGGAGAAGGAATAGGAGTATCTGTCTTCTGAACGGGAGAAGGCTGTGAGATGGTTCAGGAGAAGGTTTAGGAGAGGGAACCTTGACATCTACAGGTGGTTCAACCTTGTCCTCTGAGGATTGTTCATCTTTGTCATGATTAGATTTAGAGGCAGAAGGCTTAGCAGAATGCTCAATGACAGAAATTCTGTTCCCTAAGATTTTGATTTCTGAGCTAAGAGATTCCAATTTCTCTACAAAAGAGCAGATTGCACTCAGAATATTCTCAGATAGGCCAGAGTCCGGAACAGTTCCTTCCTCATCAATTTCTCTTTTAGTTCCTGATTTCCCTTCTTCTTTGATCTTTATCAAAATTTCCCTCTCTTTTCCAACAGATTCTCTCAATAATTTCCATGAATTTCCCTCCCTTACATACCTTATCTTTTCAAATGAGTCATAGCTATAAACACTTGTTTTTGAGGAATCACAAGTAATAGAATTTAAATCAATATTGAAAAATCTGAAGACTTTAGTCAATAAATTTCCAAATGGAAAAGCCTTGCTAGAAGTATTTCTAGATTGCAACATTAACTTAGTTGCCAGAAATCCAAAGTTAATCTGTCTCCCTTCTGCGAAGGCTAACATGACTACCATTTGAAGTATACTGATAGAGGTCTTATGGCCGAAACTAGGAACCACAATGGTAGGAAACCATATGATGCAGAATTCTGCTCAATCCATTCAACCATTTAGAACTACGATTTCCAGAGTTCTCAAAGCTTTTTCCACCAGTAAATATCTTTTCAAAATTTTCCAGAACAAAAATTTCATTTCCTTTAGGAAATTTGTTCAACTCAAAATATTGAAAACTAGTATCTTGAACATCACAGATTCTATTCAGCATTCTATGGTCAAATTCAAAATCTTTTCCTTTCACTCTTGTTACATACCACCTAATCATAAATCATCCCTCAGTTTCTTCCAGTTTGCCCTTTCTCAAATTTGCATAAAATTCTCAGACTAAAGGAGTGTAGATTTTCTCATCAACTGATAACAAACTCCCCCACCCAACATGATCAAACATATCCAGAATACTTGACAAGTTCAGAAAAGCAGAGTGGTTCACACGATAACCAAAAATAATAGTTCAATTTCTAGAGACCCAATAATTGTATTCAGATTCACATTTTGAGTCAAGAAATCGGGGTACCTGATTTGCAGAATTCTCTTGTTCTGAAGAAGATTCAAACGAGTCATAATGAGAGGTCAAGAAGTGAGGCTGAGGAGAAGCTTCCTTTGCTTTTGCTTTGCCCTTTGATAAACCTGAAACCTTTTTCTTTCACACCGGAGAAGATTTTTGCTCCTTCTTAGGTTTTGGAACGGTGGATTTTGTCTTGGCCATTGAAAGATTTAAGCTTTTTCAGGGCTTTTTGATTTTTTACAGAAGAAGAAGAGCAAGAGAAATTATTTTGGAAGAAGAACAGTTTTAAGGGTTTCGAATGAGAGAAAACCAAAAAGCTTTGAATGTCTAGGATAGTGTGAGAACAAAATTCCTTGAAAACATATGTGTTTCTGAAGAGTTTTGAAAAACGCGCAAACCAATTTTTTGAAACTTGAAATTTGGAATAAAAGAATATTAAGGATTGATTTTGGAACAAGACCAGGTCCGAAATCAACATCTAAAAGAGTGTTTTCCCGAAATGCATTTTGAATGTAGGAGTTGGATTCTAATACTATGTCCAAAACAAGGACTAGGTATTTCGGATGTAGAGTTTTGTTTCCAAAACCTTTATCTTCACAATTCCTGCACAAGAAGGACTTATACAAAATGGTTAGTTATCAAATTCTTATAATGCCCAAACCTCTTCTCAAGTTGTTGAATCTATCCTTAGCTAGAAGTTTAGTGAAGATATCTGCAAGTTGTTCATCCATTGAGACATATTCAACACACACATCTCCTTTGAGTACATGGTCTCGGATGAAGTGATGTTTAACTTCAATGTGCTTTGTTCTCGAATGCTGCACTGGATTTTTTGTTAGATTGATAGCACTTGTATTATCACACATTATAGGCACACAATTAAAATTTAGATTAAAATCTAGTAAAGTATTCTTCATCCATAAAATTTGAGCACAACAACTTTCTGCTGCAATGTATTCAGCTTCAGTGGTGGATAATGATACGCATGCCTGTTTTTTACTGTGCCATGAAACTAGTGAATGTCCAAGAAATTGACAATGGCCACTAGTACTTGTTCTTTCAACTTTACATCCTGCATAATCTACATCAGTATATCCTATAAGATCAAAAGAGTTAGTACGTGGATACAATAATCCATAATCATGTGTGCCAATAAGATATCGAATTATGCGTTTAACTGCACTTAAATGTGATTCCTTTGGACAAGATTGAAATCGAGCACAAAGACATAATGAAAATATGATATCTGGTCAACTAGCAGTAAGATATAGTAGACTTCCAATCATACCTCTACCATTTTCATCTTGGTCAAGTTTTATGAATGTATTCATAGGTGTGTTGATTTCTTTTGCTTCATTCATTTCGAACCTTTTGAGCAACTCTTTGGCATACTTAGCTTGGTTTATGAAGATTTCGTCTTTGGTTTGTTTAATTTGCAGTCCGAGAAAGAATTTTAATTCACCCATCATACTCATTTCAAATTCTTGCTACATAGTCTTAGCAAACATCTTGTACAAGGAGTCATTAGTAGCACAAAAAATAATATCATCAACATAGATTTGGACAATTAGTAAGTCACCAGAACTATCTAATTTGATGAACAATGTATTATCAATTAAGCCTCTAGAAAATCCTTGTAAGATTAGGAAACCACTAAGCCTTTCATACTAAGCTCTTGGAGCTTGCTTTAATCCATAGAGAACTTTAGAGAGTTTGAAAATATGATTTGGAAAAAGCTCATGAGTAAAACCAGGTGGCTTATCAACGTACACTTCCTCTTCAGTAAAGCCATTTAGGAAAGCACTTTTGACATCCATTTGATAGAGCATAAATTTTTTAAAGGATGCAAAGGCAAGTAACATTCGAATTGATTCTAGTCTAGCAACAGGAGCGAATGTTTCATCATAGTCAATGCCTTCTTCTTAATTAAATCCTCGAGCTACCAATCTAGCTTTGTTTCTAATTACAGCCCTATTTTCATCAATTTTATTTCTAAAAACCCATTTTATTCTAATAACAGGATGATCATGCAGTCTAGGAACAAGTTTCCAAACCTGATTTCTTTCGAATTAATTTAACTCTTCTTGCATGGCAATAATCCAAAATTCATCATGTAATGCAATATCAATGCTGCTAGGTTCAATATTTGAAAGAAAAGTAAAGTTATCAATAAAATATCGTCGAGTTTTAACTCCTTGATTTGGATCTCTAATAATTTGCTCTTTTGGATGGCCTAATTTTTATTTCCAATCCTTCGGCAATTGATGATTTGCAGAATCTTCAGTTTGTTTTTTCTCTTGTTCATTCTGCAATTCTTCAATCTCCTCCTCTTTTGCATAAGTATCTAATGATGGAGCTTTAATACGATCTATCTTAACTTCATTTGAATTTCCTACATCATCGTTATCTCTTTTTGAAGTATAAATGTTGGATTCATCAAATATAATATGCATTGATTCTTCCACAAAGAGTGTTCTTTTATTGTATACTCTATAAGCTTTCTTGTTGGAAGAAGATCCAAGAAATATGACCTCATCGGACTTACTATCAAAATTTCCAAGATTATCTCTTGTATTTAGAATAAAACATTTACATCCAAAAACTTTAAAATAAGAGATAGAAGGTGTTTTGTCAAACATAAGTTCAAAAGGAGTTTTTCTTAAAAATGGTCTTAACATAACTCGGTTTATTGTATAGTATGCTATGTTAACAGCTTCCGCCCAAAAGTATTTTGGAAGAACATTTTCACAAAGCATTGATCTAGCCATTTCTTGCAAGGTCCTATTTTTCCTTTCAACAACACCATTTTGTTGAGGAGTTTTAGCTGCTGAAAATTTATGAAAGACTCCATTTTCATCACAGAAGTGAGTAAATTCGTTGTTACAAAATTCTTTGCCATTGTCACTTCTAATAGAAATCAGTTTGCATCCAATCGAGTTTTAGACATGCTTAATCAGTTTTGAAAATTCAGTAAAGGCTTCATCTTTTTGTCTAAGAAATAATGTCCAGATAAATCTAGAGAAATCATCAACAATTACATATGCATATTTTTTACCTCCAAGACTAACTGTCCTCATAGGTCCAAATAAATCCATATGAAGTAATTCAAGAGGTTTTGAGGTAGAAATCATTTTTTTTTTCGTTTAAAAGAGGTTTTGATTTGCTTCCCAAATTGACAGGCATCACAGATTTTGTGTTTATCAAATTTCATTTTTGGAAGCCCCCTAACAAGTTCTTTTGAGGATAGTTTGTTTAACAAATAAAATGATATATGACTTAATCTTCTATGCCAAAGATAACCATCATTGTCATGAACGGATAGACATCTAATTCCATTAGCTACAAGGTCATTAAGATAAAACATACATTTCCCATGCGTTTAGCAGTAAAGATGGTTTTGAGATTTCCACTGTCAAGTATAGAGTAAGAATCTTTTTCAAAAATGATTTTGCAACCATTGTCACAAATTTGCCTAATACTAAGCAGGTTATATTTCAAATCATCAATAAGTAAGACTTGCTTTATAAATGTTAAAGAACCTTTACCAATATTACCAATGCCGAGAATTTTCCCTTTCTTTTTGTCTCTAAATGTAACAAATCCTTCATTAGTGGTCTGAATATCTTCTAACAAAACTGCATTTCCAGTCATATGTCTTGAACAACCGCTGTCCAAGAACCACTTGGTGAAGCTTAAAGACCGTGCCTATACATGAGAAAAAGATATGATTTTTTGTACCCACACATTCTTGGGTCTATGAAGGTTAGTAATAATTTTTTTTTTTTTTCCAAAAAGTAGCTCCACCAGATTCTACTTTTCTTTTAACAAGACATCTTGAAACTATATGTCCAGGTTTTTCACAATACGTGCATGCCTTGAATGTGCTGTGAGAAGAAGTTGGTTTAACATATTGAAACTTGTTCTTTTTGTAGTAATTCTTATGTTCATATTCTAAGCCACTTTGATTTCCAGTATAAACAAATCTGGGCCTGAATATTTTGTCTTTATCCTCATGTTTATATCCTAAGCCACTTCGATTTCCAGCATAAACAAATCTGGGCATGCATATTTTGTCTTTATCCTCATGTTTATATCCTAAGCTACAATGGTTACCAACATGATGTTGAGTTCCGAGTAACTTTTCCAGATTACTCTTACCATTTGTGAACTTTTCAATGCAATTTGTAAGATCATTTACTCTAATTTTCATATCATCAAATATGCTAACCATACTTTCAATATTTTGAATTTTAGCATGCAAGTTTTTATTTTCCTGAGATACATGATGCAAGATAGTCATAATCACATTGTTTTCAATTATAGCCCACGTATGTGTTTCAAGAGACATTTTATAGTTATTCAGCAAGGCATCGTTTTCTTTCATCAGACATTTAACTTTCAACTTTAAATATTTTTTTTTTCTGGACAGTTTTTTTAATTCATGAAACATATTACATAACAATTCATTAGGATCAACATGCTTTTCAGTCATAGGTATAAGCGAATTAGACATGCAATCTAATGTTGAAAAGTTTACCTCGTTTTCCAATGCCATGAAGTAAATATTTGCAGTTTCTTCGTCAGAATCTCCATCCTCAGACTCACTTTCATTTAAGTCACAAGTTCCCATCAATCCTTTACCTTTCTTGACCTTTAAGTCTTTCTTTTTGTTAGATGTTTTTCCTTTCTTGCCTTTTGCAACCGGACAGTCTGCAATAAGTGATCGGTGCTCTTACATTCAAAGCATTGAGGTTTGAAGCCAGAGGTTTGTCCTTTCTTTCTTATAAGCTTCCTTCCTCATTTGTAGTTTCCTTTGTTGAACATCCTTCTGAATTTCTTTGCTATCATTGCTAAGTCATCATTGTCCATTTCCATGCCTTCATTTCTTTCCGAGAGACTTGTTTCTTCATCTTCATTTTCAGCTTTTCGAGCAATCCCTTTTCTACCTCTATCATGATCATCAGTTTCATGAAATCTTTTAAGCTTCATCTCATGAGTTAAAAGAGATCCAATCAACTCTTCAGTAGGTAGGGATTTTAAATCCTTGGATTTTTCTACAGCAAGAGTTTTAGGCTGCCAGCTTTTTGATAAAGCATCAAGAATTTTTCGGTTTTGTTCCCCAAGGGAATAAACCTTTCCGTAAGCTTTCAAACCATTTCAGATATTAGTAAATCTTATGAACATGTCAATGATGCTTTCATTTGGCTTCATAGTAAATAATTCATAATCATAAATAAGAAGCCCTAGTTTCGATTCTTTGACTTGGTTTGTCCCCTCATGGGTGACTTCTAGCAATCTCCACATATTATGGGTTGAATCATAACCACTAAAACGGTTGTATTCAATCGCATCTAGTGCACAACATAAAATATTCATAGTTTGAAAATTTAGAGTCATTTTCGCATTATCTTTCACACTATACTCATCATTCTTTTTAGGTATTTTTATGCCATCAATCATCTTTGATGGAAAAAAAAGGACCATTCTCTATTAAACTCCATAACTCGAAGTTAATAGAACACACATAATTTTCATTCTGTTTTTCCAGAAAGTATAGTTACTTTTATTAAACAAAGAAGGACAATTTGTTGAAGACCCTTCAACATATAGAAGAGAGGATGAGCTTGCCATGAGGATCTTTTCTACAAGGTTGTTAAACCAAGAATATGTAGACCTCTCTTTGATACCAAATGAAAAACCTTAGAGGGGGGGTGAATAAGGTTTTTGGCAAGCAAAAATAATTTTTCCGAAGTGTCTAAAATGCTGAACAAAGATGATCACCAAGATGCTTCGACTGACTTTATAGATACATAGAAAGCTATCCAAGCATTCGTATATGTATATTCAGATTTAGACAGTGAAAGAACACAAAAACAGTACATGAACCACTGAAATAAAATTAGACAAGAGATGTATAGTGGTTCGATCAACAATGATCTACGTCCACTACCTTAAGCCTCATACTTAAGAATTTTCAATCCTAATTCATTAACCACACTTAATGAAACAGCTTCACATACAAAAGAGGATCACCTCACTAGGTTTTCCACAACCTCTCAAACACATCAAAGATCACCTCACTAGGTTTTACTCCATAACCTTGAACATACACAACACAAGGCTCACCCCTATGGGTTTTACACCACAACCTTGAACATACACATACACAAGGCTCACCCCTATAGGTTTTACACCACAACTTTGCGCTAACAATAGAGGATTGAAAAATAATAGAATAGAGATAAGCTCACTTACTTGAGCAGATATTCTCTTGGATACAAGCCACAAATTTCTTTTATCTTTGATACCAAATGAACTCACTTTGAAGCTAGATAAAAGGAGATTTTTGAAAATATTGAGCAATGGTGTTTCTAAGATGAATGACTTAAAAATCTTCCTTCTAATCTTACATTAGGGGCTATTTATAGAGCCAAAAAGTGAAGTGCCAATGGTCATAAAAAAACGGCTACAAATGTTTCTGTTTAAACTCATCCGAGTTCTGGACGAAGATGCATCCAAAAGTTAAGTCTAAAATGGCACATTTCTAACAGAATTGTTTCAACCTGGTTTACAGGATTTTGGATGAACCTTTTGGATTCAAACTGTTTCATTTAAAATCCTGTGAATTTTAAAAACTTTGAAAATCATCTCCCTTGAAGCTTCAAGGTAAAGCCAAATGAATCCAAAGATAAGATGACATAGGAATTAATAAATATACCTTAACAACACTTCCTAGTCTATCATCCTTCATAAAGAGCTTCCATGATATATAACTTCTCATATTCTAATTTTCTCATTTGATCTTCTAATCTTGAAATCAGTGATGAAGAAGTTGTCAACAATTCTTATCTAAAGACTTTAGAAGAATAAGGATCAAACATGTCCTATAATAGGAAATAGATAAGTTAGTTCATATCAACGTTTGTCATAAATCAAAACATAAAAGAAAGCCCTTAGGGCTAACAGTAAGTCATTCCTTATTTGAAATTCATAACACAATAACCTTGACACAATGAGATTCTCATTCTCATCATCCGGTTAAAAACAATAGTTTATGTGTCAAGTATCTCATGGTCCATACCTTACTATGAAAGACTTCTATTCACATGAACCATTTACTTAAACACAATGGATCTTTTCCAACAAAATCGTGCACAAATATAAAGAAAATTTCACAAACAAATTCTGAGAAAAATATTTTTATTAATACAAGTAAAAAATACATCAGAAACGTAGTTTAAGAGGACATACATTCCAACATACATACATACATATATATATATATATATATATATATTACATTATAAAGACAACGGATGACATCCCCGACCTGATCGAGTTATCTATGTGTGGGATGCTATATCCATAACTAGCAATACGGGAATTCTTACCCTAGAGAGTGGTTGTTAGTTAGCATAAGAGTGATTGTTGGCTAGAATAAGAGTGGCATAGGAGTGGCTATTTGTTAGCCTATGTGGAGCCTAAAAGTGGCCTTTGGTTGGCATAAGTGTGGCCCATTTGTTGGTATGATTAGAAGGATAAACCTATGAAAATGATGAAGGAAGAGATGTGTGTCCTCCAGTATATTAGATCACTTAACGATAAGCTTTGTAGGCACCAGTGGTCTATTATAGAATTATGTGTGATTTCCAGATAATCTCTTGGAGAGTTGTGTGAAATCTCCATGGCTTAAAAGTATAATATGAAATTATGAAAATATATACTCCTAAAAACTATATGTGTTTCGAAAGCTAACCCTATTGATAAGCATTGTGTAAGAGTTCTTATTTTTCTCAGTACTTATTATTAGTGTTTTGTGTAGGAAAATGTATTCAAATGTCATAATACACATGGAACTCACTAAGATTTCATCTCTCACATATTTCTCTCATGATTTTAGCTTGCAAGACTAATTTGTAGAGTTATGTCAGAAGACTGTTTTATAATGATCTATTATAAATAATATATATATATATATATATATATATATATATATTGTAACATCCAACATTTTCATACACTAATTTTCATACATCATTTTCATGCATATATATACAAGTGAGATAGCATTTGAGTGCATGACATTTAGGGAATATGTATTAAGTATTTATGTAAATAAATTCTACGACTACTTTTTGTAACAATTATTTATGGGTGAAATATTTATATAGGAAATTTGTATATACTTATGTGAATATTATTTGATACTTATTTATGATCAACTTCATGTTTTGAATAGAAAATTAATTATTAACAAGTGTTTATTGCACTTATTTATTGAAAATCATTGTTCGGGGGGGGCTAATGTGGAAATCAATTTTGTTGAGGACCCAATATTGATTTTTTATTAAATAAAAACCCTATTGTGCTATTTTAATTATTTTAAAATTTGACCTTATTTATTAATTAACCAAGATTTATTTTATTTTATATTTTCTTTTATTGATGCAAGACTAATTTTAATATTATATTTATTTTTACACCAAATTAATTTTTTTATTTATTTTATTCCAATAAATCCTAGAAGCCCTAAATATATTAAAAGACAATCATATCCCTCTTTATAGCAGCCCAATCTTAACCATTGATGTATTTTAATCATAGCCATTAATTTTAATGAAGTTTTAGCATTAAAACAACTTCTAAATACCATTTAATTAATCTAACTCTTTCTTTTACTAAACAAAGCACTTATTCCACAAATAAAACACTAAACATCAGATCTCTCTCCCTCATTTCACACACCATACACACACTCACACACACTACAAGATGTTCTTGCTATTTCTCTCCTCTCTCCTTATGTCCTTATTTTCTCTCAAAAACACTTAGAACCCTAGCCATAGAATACTCATTTGAAGGCCATTGAACTCATTAATTTCAATTATTCAAGCTAATTTTGTAAGAAGGTAACATATCTCATCTTATTTTCTTTATATTTCATGATTTAGAGGTGAAGTCTATGTTGGACAGATTTGGGGTTTTGTGTAGAATTTGATTTTGATGATTGTAATGATGAAATATTTCTAAAAAAATTAACATTAATATGTAGTAATGGTGTTGGGTGATTGAATTTGGGTGGTTTGATGTGTTTGGAAGGAGATTTGATAGTGAAAATTATGTTTAGAAGTTGATTTATGTGCAGAATTTAGTAATCCTGTAATTTTGTAAGATCAGTATTGGATACATTCTTTGGGGATTTTGATCAAAATTCATTCCATCAGATTTTTCTATGTCTTGGGAGTAAAACTCTATTAGAATCATGCAAATTGGACTTGTAGTTGATTTGATATAATTTTTTGAATATACCCTATTCTAGGACTTTTGTGACTTGATTTCTCTCTAAATTTAAGTCTTCAAATGAAGGCTTTCCCCTTCGAATTTGAATTTAAATTTTTAACATATAATATTCCTATTTTGAAGAGTTATTATAACTTTGAATAATGAGATTTGGACTGGTATTTTATTTTTAATGATTCCCACAAAAATACTGCTCCATCAGGCTTTCAGAGTTACTATAACGGTAGACTTACTTTATGTAATTTTTCGAACCACTTAGAGATGTTATTTTTGGATGAAAATTTAAATATATATTCCTTACATATAAAAGTGATATTATATAATGTTTTATTGAATTTAGAGTATATTTTATTGGTGTTATAATTAACTCAAATTGTGCCCTATTTTGTCTTGTTTAGCCTAAATTACTGATTTGAACATGTGTTAGGAAAGTTATGCTTTTACTTTGAATTCTTAATTTTATTGACATAAAATGATTCTATATTGATACAGAGGTGATATATAATGCTTGATTATGTAGTTTGATGTTCGTTTATGTTTGCTAAAAGCATGAAACCATTAAATGATTGAAACATTGCTTGATGCAAACTATTATGGCAATCACATATCCTATTTCCAAAACCTTATTATTTTACTATATTTGCTAAATCATATTAACATGAAATGACCTTATACTGATGTAAGAAAGTTAAGTGCCAATTGATGTGATGTTGTAGATATGTGCTTAACGAACCTTAACTACTAGTTATTATATATGTACTAGTTATATAAGCGACTAGGTAGCATGAAAATCAACCTGACACCATAATTAATTATTTATTTTCTGATAGGGGCTAAATTAGCTATATTTTTCCTAGTTATTTGAGGCTATTTTGTGATATATTTTGTCAAATAATTAGTCATATTCCTTCCTATTTGATATTTCCCTTATAAAAATGCTTTTCTGTAATTTTATATAAAAATAAGGAAAAATTAGAGTTAATTGTGACATTTTTCTGAACAGAACTGGCACCAGCCCTGAAAGGACAGCCGACGCCGGTCTTCTACTGGAAAAATAGAGAAGTGCAGAGCAATTGAAGGAATGAATGAAGGAATTGAAATTGGAAATTAGAGAGAAAAAGAAAGGAATTTCGGCTGGCTTCATCACTTGAGCCGACAGCAAAAAGAAAGAATTGAATTCGGTGGGGTCACGACAAGGAGAAAGAGAAGTCAACAAAAATGGTGGAGGAAAAGAAGACAAAAGAAACAGAAAAAGAAAGAGCAAGTATAGCTTCCCTATGGCTCAGAGAAGCCGACAGCAAGAAGAAGCACTTCGGGCTCCAATTAAGCCGATAAAAGGAAATCAAAGGAAGTAGGCGGTGGCTTGAGTTGTGGCTCAATTGAGCTGGTGCAATGACAAAGGAAGGAAAGGAAAGTCGGTAGCAAAATCTCGGTGGCTTCAAGCAATATCACACGGCTCAAATTGGAAGCCAATTTTAGCAATTGAAATCCAACATCAATTGAAGCAATTTCACAATTCCTAATTCAACAGAATTGTGCTTCAGCACAAGGCGACAAAAGACAACAAAGCACAAAATCAAGAAATCCGAATTGAAAGTCCAAATTGAAGTTCAATTTCACAAAAGTCAATGGCGGCGGATTCCATTAGTTTTTATTTAGGTTTTTATTTTAGTAATTTCTAATCCTTTTTCGTTTTAGATTTTTAGGTAATTTCTTCTTCTTTATTTAGAACTCTTTTAGGAACTTTGTAAGCCTATAAATAAAGGTCAATTTACCCTCGGAAGGGAGGTGCACAATATAGAGTCTTAGATTTACTTTAGAGTGTATCACCAATATTTTCCTGGGAGAAATAAAGAGTTCAATGAGGGTTGTACAAGAAGGTCTTCAAAGGAAGAAGAAGGAAACTTGTCTATGAGTGCTTTCTTTTACTTATTTTCTTTTTTCTTGACAATGATATGTTAATTGTTTTATTATAATTCAATGTTGTTTAGATATTCATGATTTCTAGAGTTGTTTGATTTTTTGACTAATTGGTCATTATTCTTGTATTCAATTATTTGTGCTTATTACGAGATTAGTTGGTTGTTTCTTTCCATTAACTTGCTGGACCAAAGGGGGTTGATGGTAGTTTTAATTTATTAATTTCATATTCTGTTGGCTATTAGCTTGCTGGACCAAAGGGGGTTAATTGCTTAGAATTCGTAATTGAAGATTAATTGATGTCTTCTGAGACCAAGGGTTCATTGATTAATTTCATGCTTTAAATTTTCCGAAACCAAGGGAATTTAACTGAAGATTGTTTTTAATGCATCTTTTGGATGAATTAGTTGAGACGGACCAAGTGATTCTAATTTGTCTAGAAGATAGTGATTTCATGGATTGACCATCGAAGTGAGTCTACATTTATCCTTCGTGATGCCAAAAAGAGCAATTAATTATGACGAATGTTGGGTACTTTAAGATCATGTTTGTCTAAAAAATTGTTAGAATTTCATATTTCTTCATCCTTGACATGTATATATTTATTTTAATTTCCTTTTTTATTTATTTTTCACTTTATCGAGTCGGTTAAACAATGAAAGAAAGGTAATTAATGTCTACTTGTTCCTTGAGGATCGACACTCGTTTGAACCCTATGCTCGATTAATGATTAGTAAATTTGATCATATGTGTGATTTGGGTTGAACATTTTAATTTAAACTTGATTGGAAAATTGCTTAGTTTTTGTATGATTTTTACACCCATGTCCGGACACATCAAGTTTTTGGCGCCGTTGCCGGGGAACAATAGCATGAAAACTTGAATTTTGTTGATTTAACCATGTCAATATGTAAATAAGTAAATATGTACAATTGTTCTTCTTGCAAAAAGGTTCCATATTTTGTTGCCTGTATAAGTGTATCTTAATTTCGCTATACGTTGTAAATATGTAAATAGGTATATACATGTTTATAATCACTAACTTATCTTTCTATGTTTGTATTTATTGTATATTTATTTATTTAATTTTACTAACCCAATATTAATGTGGAAAATGTGTAATAATGGTATTCTTAATTTGTTGATCTTTATGTCTATAATATTGAGTCAATACTAACTCTTTATATTTTTAGGTTTGGACTTTAGCTAACACGATATTGGAGACGGACCAAGTGATTCTAATTTTTCTAGAAGATAGTTATTTCATGGATTGACCATCGAAGTGAGTCTACTTTAATTCTTCATGATGCCTAGAGAATAACTAATTATGATAATGATTGGGTTCTTTAAGATCATGTTTGTCTAAACAATGGCTTGAGTTACATAAGTTTCCATCCTTGACATGTATATATTTTTATTTTAATTTTATTTTATTTTATTTCTTTTGATTTATTTTTCACTTTATTGAGTCGGTTAAACAATGAAAGAATGGTAATTAATGTCTACTTGTTCCTGGAGGATCGATACTCGTTTGAACCCTATGCTCGGTTAATAATGAGGACGCTTGCTCATATGTGTGATTTGGGTTGAACATTTTAATTTAAACTTGATTGGGAATGTGCTTAGTTTTTGTATGATTTTTACACCCAAGTCCGGATACATCAAGTTTTTGGCACCGTTACCAGGGGAAAATCTGTGTTTATTGGTTTAATAATTCTTTCCTCGTGCTAAAAAAATCAAGTTTTTGGCGCCGTTACCAGGGAACAATAACATAAAAGCTTAGATTTTGTTGATTAACCATGTAAATATGTAAATATGTACAATTGTTCTTTTCGCAAAAAGGTGCTATCTTTTGTATCTTGTGTCTCTTTGTATATACTTGTAATTTAATTTACTAACTTTGACTAACTTTGTATTTTGTTGTAATTGTGAATTCCGTTATCTAACTTTCGTCTTGTCTTTGCTAGGTGTTAGCCTTAGTACATGATCCAATAACCTGAAGGCGATATAGTAGATTTCGTTTTGTTTCATTTTTATTTCTTTCTTCATGAATTAAATTACATTATTCATCATTGCTGCATGTTTATCATTTTTCAAAAAAATATATATATATTAGTGTATTGATTGGCAAAATTTCAAGCTCACATTGATGTTTTCGGTGAGATGTCATTAGAAGCATTAGTGAATTCTTGTATTACCAATACAAATTTATCTGTTCAATGGCATGAAGAAGCTTTCCAATGATTGTGCGATCAAAGGAAACACTTAGTTAAGATTGTTGAGGAGAATCATAAGTTCATGCTAGCCCATACACTTGAACCAAAGAATCTCCAAGGGGCAATTATCCACTATGGGAAGGGAGGTATTCAATTCTTCGCTATGTGCTAATAATCCAAATCTCTCTTTGTCACATGATTTCTTAGGTTCCTCTCTTTTCTTGGAGAATATGGTCCAAATAATGATGTGTTGACTTTAGCATACTCCAAGGAGTTGGATCTTTCAACACTATATAGTAAGAAGTCCTTGGAGGATGGTGGAAATTTCTACCCTTCACCCCATTCAATGGGAGGTAACTTAGTTTTTGTAGATGTGTTGAAAAGTAAGGATTTTTTGATCCCATCCTTAAGAACTCAATTGCTAAGTTTTAAGTGGAATTTTAATTGTAAAAATTCTTTTAAAGGATTAATTGGTGATTCCAAAGTTAATACATTCTTTAGAAACCATGTGCACTTATATGTTGACCACAATATTTGTGTGTCTAATGAAATGTTAGAGAAAGAGGTTTATGTGTTTTGCTTTAGTGAGAAAAAATTATTTCCATGAACCTTCTATTTTTCAAAATCCTCCGTTCTTTCCACATTCATTATACCTATCTTCTACTTGGAGCTTTAATCTCTTTTCCAAAGGTTTAATGAGGAAGCATAATGAGTAGAAAAAGATTGTGTCATTATTTGTTGAGTCGCGTCTATTTGCTTTCTTCGGATTTTTAATTTGTTTTCTTTTATCTTTGTGTATTTTGATTTTGTTATTATTTTTCTAGTACTTCTCTATTCTCTACTATTTTCTTTCTTTTGTTTTTGATTTATTTTTCTTTTCTAGCTTTTTTTTTTTTTTTTTTTGCTTTGGTCTGCTCTTCTGTATTTTTCTTTTTAGGTACTTTGCCAATGCCTCATTCTTCAAGCATTCAGATCTTGTACAACACAATGCGCAATGAATGGAAGTTTGTTTTTCTTATCTCTTCTCCCTTATATTTTTGGTCCCATGGTGCTGTTGTTATTGTTATATTTATTTGGTCATTGAGGACAATGTCCAGTTTAAGTGTGGGGGAGTGATTTGATTGACAAGTCTTCTATACATATTCTTTAGCCTTCTTGGGAGTCTTCTATATATATTCTTTAGCCTTCTTGGGAGCAAATTTTTGTGCGAAATTTTTCAAATTTTTCTGAAATTCTTGAGATTTCAAGCTATATTTTTAGTGCATGTCTTTATGATGGAGTATAGAGCATATGTTCTAGATCATTTATGGCTTATGCATGACTTTTTGCACTCACTTAGCAAAGTAGTTCTTGATCTAATACTTTGCATTGTTCTTAAACTTGTTTTTCTACTAAAATTCATATAGCATTCTAGAACTTACTTGAATACTTCTCGAGGCGAAATAAGAAAGACAATCATGATTTAACTTAGGGATGACGGGTAATAGGCCTTTTTTGGATAATTTGAGCTTTTCAAGCCTACCTATTTTCATATTATCCCTAGTGCCTATTTTGAGCCTAAATGGTTGAGCTCTTTCTTTAAAACCCGTCACAAGATTTTGTCCATTGCTTGTTTATGAGAGTTTGAATAATTTCCCAAATCTTTATGCTCTTGATGATGAAAGTATATGTATGAGAATGTTGATAAAGAATGTTGGGATAAAGATCATGACTTGTTACTTTTAGTCATGGATCAATAATGAGTTGAGCTGGAAAGGAAAAAGAAAGAAGTTGAAAAACAAGTGAATGGAGGAATTGAAAAATAAAAAAGAGAAATAGAACAAAAAGCTACTAGAAAGAATGGAATGAAGAAAAGAAGTGAGAAAGAAAACAAAAACAACAGCAGTGAAAGAAAGGAAAATTGAAAGAAGAAAGAAAAGATCACAAAAAGGATGGTGATTGAACTGAACAAATTAAGTTCATCTTAAATCTTAACACCATTGCTGGAAATATGAGTGATCTTGTTAAGAAAAGACTTGATGAAAGAAGAGTTGAAAGAAAGAGAGAAAAAGATGCAGAATTTGCTTGAGTGGAGTTGTAATTGCTATATGAGGTTCTGGTTTGATGGATTTTTGGAATAGGAGAGAAAGAAGAGTTGAAAATTATTGATTCATTTGTTTACCCTTTTCTTGCTAACTCTCAGTTTTTCTTTAACTTTTGATTGTCCTATATCATTTGTTTGATAAGCTACATTACAAGCCTTCAGCCTTACATTTCAAGCTTAAAAGTCCTACTTGATCTAAGTAGAATCATGATATGTCTCGGATTAGTGGAGAGAGTGTATGAAAAGTAAGCATATGGAATGCATATGCTTTTTTAACTGAATTCTTTCCAATGGTTTGAGAATATTGTAAAGTACTAAGATAGTTCTACTGAGTCATTTATCACTAACACAAGTCTTGCATTGGTTATGAAAGATGTGGTATCATGTGTTTTATGTTCTTGAATGAAGAAAGCATTAAAGATATTGTTTTGAAATTGACTGAGTGATTGATTTAACCTTGTGTTTTCCTACTTGTTCTTGATACTTTGCTTGAAGACAAGCAAAGAGCTAAGTGTGGGGGAATATGATAGGGGCTAAATTAGTCATATTTTTCCTAGTTATTTGAGGTTCATTTGTAATACATTTTGTTCAATAACTAGTCATATTCTTTCATATTTAAGATTTTACCCTTGGAAAGGTATTTTGTTCTTTATTTTAGATTTTTAGGGTAAAACGAAATAAAAACATCGTAAAACAAATGAGAGGCGGCGCCGACTAGGGCTTTAGAACCGGCATCGGCCGTGCACTGTTGAAACGAACTTCGAGGTGATAAAAAATTGTTGTAATAGAGCATAACAGAACCAAGGCGACGCTGGCTGTGAAGCTGGAACCGGCGTCGGCTGCATTCTGGAACACATTGTGCGAAATTCGAAGAAAAATCGGTGAACGAGTAGGGAAGCAGAACATAACTACGCCGATTGTGAAGCTGGAACTGGCGCCGGCTGTACGCTGAAGCTAAGGCGATGCTTGATTTTTTCTACGTAGTTTTTGGTAATTTGTGGAGTTTTAGTATCTTCCAACTTCAACTCGACCAAGAACATTGTACCTACGAGTTTAGGCATTTCCTAAGCCTATAAATAGATGGAAAACATAAGGGAAAATGAGAGAATTCATTGATCATCATAGAAAATCACTTAGTCAAAGGAGGAATTCTTCAATTCAAGGAGGGTTGTGCAAGAAAGTCTTCAAATGAAGAAAAATGAGGCTTGTTTATGAGTGCTTTCTTTTACTTTGTTTTATTTTTCTTGACAATGACGTTTTAATTGTTTTATTGTAATTTGACATTGGTTTAGATGTTCGTGATTTTTAGAGTTATTTGATCTTTTGATTAATTGATTGTTATTCTTAGTATTTAATTACTCGTGCTTATTACAAAATTAATTGATTGTGGCTTTCCATTAACTTACTTGAGAATAGGGTTGATGGTAGTTCAATTGATTGATTTCATATTTGTTATCTTTTAACTTGCCTGAAAATGGGGTTAATTGTTAAGAATAGAGTAATTAAAGGTTAATTGATGTCTGCTAGAATATGGATTCAATTGGTTAATTTCATGGGTTAAGTTTGCCTGAGAATGGGACTTAATCAGAGAATTGTGTTTAATGCATCTTTTAGGTAAGAATGGTTGAGACAGAGTATGTGATACTAAGTTACTTAGAAGATAGTGATTAACGGATTGGGAAAGAATTGAGTCTACTTTAATTCTCCATGATGCCAAGAGAATAATTAGTTATGATAAAGGTTGGATACTTTAAGATTATGTTTGTCTAATCAATAGCTCGAGTTACATAAATCTACATCATTGACATGTATATATATTTATTTTTATTTGATTTGATTTTATTTCTTTTGATTTGTTTTTCATTTTATCGAGTCGGTTAAACAATGAAAGAAAGGTGATTAATGTCTACTTGTTCCTTGAGGATCAACACTCATTTGAACCCTATGCTCAGTTAATGATGAGTACGCTTGCTCATATATGTGATTTGGGTTGAACGTTTTAATTTAAACTTGATTGAGAATGTGCTTAGTTTCTTTATTTACAATTTTTACTTTTAGTTTAATTTAGGAATTCTTAGTTTAAATGTATTGTGGTCATGCATCCAATTAGGATAGTTTAGCAACAAAAAAAAAATAAGTAAATAAATAAAAATCGGAGCCCGAACAGAATGCAACCTGCACCGGCTGAGGCCTGGAACCGGTGCCGGCTCCGTTCTGGAATGTCATCAAAAAAAAAAATCTTTTTAATTTTTTCATTTGTCCCCTTCCCCTTTTGTCTTTTCTTCCCAAATTTTTCTTATTTTGCCTTTTTCGTCTTGTTTTCTTTTTCTTTGATTTTCATCTTATTTGATTTTATTTTTATTTTTATTTTTTATTATTCCCTTAGAATGATACATTTATTCCTTCCCTTCATCTTCGTTTTCCCCTTCTTCATCTTCAAATTATTTTTCTTCTTCTTCTAATTATCCCCTATAGATTAAAAAGTTTTTAAAACTTATACGTTGGGGGAATACATTGGTGGAAATATTCTCTTCATGTTAAGCTAGATTTCATCCTCTAAACTTTCTTGACGTTGTGGATATGTATTTTTGAGGAAAAATTTACTGGATATGGATATATCTTTGTTGAGTTTATTTGATTATAGAAGAATGCATTTAATGAATTGTACGTCTTAAGATTGCTTCTAAACATTAGCTATGAATTTTTCTGAACTTTGTGCAAATATGGAAATCTTGGCCTCCTTGTGCTATTTTGTTTATTGATTGAAGATTGGTTGACATTATACTTGTGCTATTTACGTTGGATATTATTCTTATTTTTCTTGAGTATCAAAAATCTGGAAAGATCTTCACTAGAAAGAGAACCAATTGCAAAGTGGATATGGATGAGACGAAGAGGATATTGTGAGCCCTTTGGAGGTTATGGTGGTGCTATTGGATAATTTGGAAACAAGGGGGACTCTACTTCGAGGGGGACTTAAAGGCTTTGACTTCATATTTTTCTTTTCCCCTGATTTGTATTTTTGTTTCAATTACGCTTTATACTTTTATTTGTGTGTTCATCTTTCTATTTGTAGGTTGAAGTTTGTTGGGATAATTCTTCCAACTTCTTAAACACTGAACTTCTTATATCTTGGAGCTAATCTACACTTGGAGAGTATTGCTTAAACTTTCTACCCCTTTTTTATTTTGGTCCCTTTGGAGATGCTTTATTGTGTTTATTTTTTACCCATGAGGACATGGTCTAGTTTAAGTGTGGGGGAGTGGTTTGGTGATATTCTTGGTCCAAGTTTTTATCAATTATCTTGATTATTTCTTGTTGTTGGGTTACTTTGAAATTTGAAATTTGGACTTTTTATGAAGCTAATCTGCCTTGGGGAGTATTATTTTCTTTTCCCTATTTACATTCTTAGTCCATTGGTTATGCTTTAGTGTGCTATTTTAGGCCATTGAGGACAATGTCCAATTTAAGTGTGGGGGAGAGATTTAAAATTTTCTCAAGTGCATCTTTGTGATTTTCAATGGATTTCCAAGTATATATGTTTGACAGATATTCAATGATACATGTTTGAATTGTTGGAATTGTTGAAATTTTTTGAAAACAAAGGTATGAAGAGCTAAATTAAGTTTATTTGTTTATAATGAAGATATGATTTCCTTTTTAACTTCAGATATGACTTTGTCATTCAATATGGTAGGGTTTTATTAAAAAGGTAAACTTGTGTATTAAGTTGGATTTTGCTAAGTCTTGAGAATTTAAGTTAACCTTAGTTATATTTGGTATTTGAGTTTTGTTTTATTTCTTAGAGTTAGAATATGGATGATATGATGACATATGGGAAGAGTTGTTGATTAATTCTTTTATTATAGATTTAAAATTTGCTTAACTTTGAGCTTTGGAGTAAGGAATGTGAGTTGAAAAAAATATATGTGAAAAAATTGAGTTGCAAAAATTGAGATAAAAAAATTTGAGTTGATTGAAAAAAAAAAATGTTCTTATTGTTTTATTTTTGACCTTTTGCTAAAAAGGGGGTCAATATGGAGAGAAGTAGCAAGTGTATTCGGTGCACTCTCTTGAGGCTGTCTTGAAGGCAAAAAGGCAAGAAAAAAATTGTTGAAAAATTATTAGGAAAAAAAATATGAGAGAAAAAAAGACTATAAAGGGGGCCAATACGGTGTGTGAAGAGAAATCCATGCACTTGAGGCTATTAATTTCCAAAATTATAAAAAATAAACAGTGGAGTATTTTCCTTATTTCACTAACTCGGGTTTGGTAAATTTGAGTTTATAATGTTTGAATTGGTTAAATGACTTAACTTGTATAATTTATGTTATTTATGTTTTTGCTTGAGGAGTGGAATAATTTTCATGTACTAGATATAAGCTTGTTTAACTTAACTTTGATGACCTTGGGATTATTTGATTTAATGTATGACTTTCCAAAAGTTTTTAAAGGGTGAATGAATGACAATTTTGTGTCTAAGGTTGGAAAGAAATTATGGCTTTGTTATGAATGAATATGAAAAGAAATAAATTGTTTTAAATATTTGGTTAAGTGTTTACTTGAGGACAAGTAAAGATTAAAGTGTGGGGGAATTGATAGGGGCTAAATTAGTCATATTTTTTCTAATTATTTGAGGCTATTTTGTGATACCTTTTGTAAAATAATTAGTCATATTCCATCCTATTTGATATTTCCTTTATAAAAATGTTTTTCTGTAATTTTATATATAAAAAAAGAGAAAATTAGAGTTAATTATGGGATTTTTTAGAACAGAATCGGCACCAGCCCTAGAAGGACAGCCGGCGTTGATCTTTCACTGGAAAAACAAAGAAGTGTAGAAACAAAGAAGTGTAGAGCAATTGGAGGAATGAAGGAAGGAATTGCAACTGGAAATTGGAGAGAAAAAGAAAGGAATTTTGGCTGGCTTCATCACTTGAGCCGACAGCAAAAAGAAAGAATTGAATTCGGTGGGGCCACGCCAAGGAGAAAGAGAAGTCAACAAAAACGACAGAGGAAAAGAAGACAAAAGCAACAGAAAAAGAAAGAGCAAGTGCAGCTTCCGTATGGCTCAAAGAAGCTGATAGCAAGAAGAAGCACTTCGGGCTCCAATTAAGCCGATAAAAGGAAATCAAAGGAAGTAGGCAGTGGCTTGAGTTGTGGCTCGATTGAGCTGGTGCAATGACAAAGGAAGGAAAGGAAAGTCGGCAGCAAAATCTCGGTGGCTTCAAGCAATATCGCACGGCTCAAATTGGAAGCCGATTTTAGCAATTGAAATCCAACATCAATTGAAGCAATTTCACAATTCCTAATTCAACAGAATTGTGCTTCAGCACAAGACGACAAAAGACAACAAAGCACAAAATCAAGAAATCCGAATTGAAAGTCCAAATTGAAGTTCAATTACACAAAAGTCAATGGCGGCGGATTCCATTAGTTTTTATTTAGGTTTTTATTTTAGTAATTTCTAATCCTTTTTCGTTTTAGATTTTTCGGTAATTTCTTCTTCTTTATTTATAACTCTTTTAGGAACTTTGTAAGCCTATAAATAAAGGTCAATTTACCCTAGGAAGGGAGGTGCATAATATAGAGTCTTAGATTTACTTTAGAGTGTATCACCAATATTTTCCTGGGAGAAATAAAGAGTTCAAGGAGGGTTGTACAAGAAGGTCTTCAAAGGAAGAAGAAGGAAACTTGTCTATGAGTGCTTTCTTTTACTTATTTTCTTTTTTTTGACAATGATATGTTAATTGTTTTATTGTAATTCAATGTTATTTAGATATTCATGATTTCTAGAGTTGTTTGATCTTTTAATTAATTGGTTATTATTCATGGTATTCAATTACTTGTACTTTTTACGAGATTAGTTGGTTGTTTCTTTTCATTGACTTGCTGGACCAAAGGGGGTTGATTGCTTAGAATTGGTAATTGAAGATTAATTGATGTCTTCTGAGACCAAGGGTTCATTTATTAATTTCATGCTTTAAATTTTCCAAGACCAAGAGAATTTAACTAAGGATTGTGTTAAATGCATCTTTTGGATGAATTAGTTGAGATGGACCAAGTGATTCTAATTTGTCTAGAAGATAGTGACTTCATAGATTGACCATCGAAGTGAGTCTACATTTATCCTTCATGATGCCAGGAGAGTAATTAGTTATGACGATGGTTTGGTACTTTAAGGTCATGTTTGTCTAAACAATAGTTTGAATTGCATACTTTTCCATCCTTGACATGTATATATTTATTTTAATTTAATTTATTTATTTTTTACTTTATCGAGTCGGTTAAACAATGAAATAAAGATAATTAATGTCTACTTGTTCCTTGAGGATCGACATTCGTTTGAACCCTATGCTCGGTTAAAGATGAGTACGTTTGCTCATATGTGTGATTTGAGTTGAACGTTTTAATTTAAACTTGACTGGGAATGTACTTAGTTTTTGTGTGATTTTTACACCCATGTCCGGACACATCAATTTCCTAAAGTTTTGTGTCTAATTACATGCTAAATTTATATATATTGTGATTGAAACTTGATGTATGCCTTGGAAACTTGTTGTTGGGGTTTGGTGTGAGATAGGATTATGATTCTAGAATGATTAAGATGACTAAGATTGATTTGGAGGACTCTATATTCTGATTTAGTTTATGATAGAAAATTAATTCATATACTTTATTTATATTTATATTTTGTGGAAATAGGAGAATGAGGACCTTGCAATTTAGAAGTTGTTCTTGAATTTGCCTTTGCTAGAACTCAAGGTAAATCATTGTACTTCATGTTTTCATAAACTTGTAAGTCCCCACATTTTATGATTTTCTAAATATAGGAATGCATATGAAATATTTCAATTTTTCTAAATAATTCAATTTCATAAATATTTATCTTCAAATTTATTATTTGTGGAATAAAATATTTATTTATTCAAGGAATATTATGTCATGAAATTCTTTATTTATGCAAGTGATATTTGATCAAATGTATATATATATTTCCACCTCATTCGAGAAATTATATATTGTGAACATGTTGTTCTATTATGAAACAGATATGAATTATAGTTTACACAATAATTAATTATGTATTATTTTGAGAAAAATTACATATTCATGATATGTTGGATATGCAAGCTTGCATTAAAAGTTAATGAGTATATAGAATTGCAAATGATCATGCATAAATAAATTGTAAAATACATAGCATGTTTTTTGCACGACTAGTTTCATATAGCATGATCTATACCTAATGTATTTGGGAGCTACTTATGTATGTAGTTTCAAAACATTTATGAAATCTTGGGGATATTTATAGAATGTTGCATTGGATAAACTCTTTCGAAATGATTTTGAGATATTGAGATGGATAAAGACCTTTGAGTTGAGCTTTGAAATCAAAATTTTGAGTAATTTTTGTGAAATAAATATTTTCGAAAATGTTTGCCAAATCTTTTTAAAAAGTATTGAGCTATTTTTGAAAAAGCATTATGTTGATCTTTTCATGTCAGCATTGTACCATGTTTGCTATGAAACACGTGATTCTGTGTTGTTGTTCTTGAGTACTCAAAGGTATTTTATTCTTGTACTAGCTTTTGTGAAATTAAGGATGCTATCTGGTAGGAAGCCACCTCTAGATAGTGAACTTTTCTGAGTAAGGCGACAGTACTTATAATTTACTCGTCCTTAACTAGTAACACATTTTTCATAGGAAAAACGGAGGACATACGTGGGACATCTGGGCTGGATAGCACTATGACGGTAGGATTGATCATCCTATTCGGGCTGGATAGCCATTTATTATGACAAATGGATTACATATCCGATTCGAGCTAGATAGCCATTTATTATGACAAATGGTTTACATATCCTATTCGAGCAAGATAGCAATTTATTATGGTAAAAGGGTTGTAAATCCTATCATGGCAATTGCGGCCAATTTTGTTTATAGGATGAGATTTTGTCGGTATTTGATTTGAGATTGCAAATGAGTAAATTTAAATTTCGATGTACAATATTTGAAACTTAATTTTGAAAATATATATCATTATATGTGATCGTAAGAAATGGTCATGATGGTAAGCTCAATACAGATGATGTTTTTAATACGATCAAATGTTGTTAACGAGAAATAATTTCTTTTCTAAAGATATTGAAATGATATAGACCTCTTATGTATTATTTAGTGTGTTGAAAATATAACATGTTATAAAATCATATCTGTTTTTTGAACAATAAGTCATGCATCATGAAAATATTTTTCCTCAGAAATATCTAACAAAGCACACACGAGACTTACTGAGATTATATCTCACACCTTTTAATTTATGTTTTACACAAAATTATGTTTAGAGACAAGATGGAGAAGTCCGTAGTTGTCACATTTGATCTCGATGTATCGGATATTATTTTCTTATATGATTATTGTCTTGAAGAATGATACAGTTGAAGGACTTTAAGATGCTATTTCATTATTTGGGATTGACGTATTATTTGAAGCCTTATAAGGTTTTATTCAGTTTGCTTGTAAGTCCTAGTTATTTATTTACGTAATTCATTTTAAAGACCCCTTATGTCTACTTGACAGGGTGACATCCGCAGTCATTCGGACCCTATAATTGTGGGATGTTACACACACACACACACACACACACACACACACACACACACACACACACACACACACATTTCTTATTGAGTATATTTAATATATATGTTAGCGAGTACATCCGTATGGTTCTCTGTCTTTTGAATGTCCTGTATCTTATGGCATTACTTTATCTTGGAGGATTTAGTATTTTCTTTAGTCTTGGTCATAGTGGAATGCTATGGAACTTAGTCGTTCTACTTTGGAAGTTTACACTTGATGGATTTATATGTTTATGGTTAGCAAACCTTTATCCATGCTTAAATATGTTATAAAAATCCTTAGAAGAAAGACAAGGCTTAGTGTAAAGTGGGGGTGTTTCCTTGGTTGCTGTGACATTTTCCTCAGTGCCGCCGACCTTGGGAGTTGAAGTAACGCTATTGGAGACTAAGCCGGCTACAACCAACAAGTGAAAAGACTCCCTTCCAAGGGGCTCATCCCAAGCCGATTTGGACTCACAACTACTTAAAGAAACAAGGATGCATCATTTGGCAGCTTGGGTTTCCTTTGGAACACTTGGTATAGGCCAGAGCTAAGGAGATTTTGCTATTTAGTGGGTAAACTTGGATGCTAGGGAAGATGCTATCCATCCTCAAATTGATATTTCTTCCTAATTTTTAGCATCCAAGCTTGGCAACAAGGGGCAACCCATTAGAAATCATAATAGATCCTGCCTTGCAGCTTTCTTGCTTTATGTAAGTGGATAAGAATTAGTTTGAGATGAGTTTTATAAAAAAAAATTATTAAATATATGAAGTAGTTAAGGTCCAAAAAAGAGAATATGATGTGTTATGAGTAGATGGTCATTCTCGAAAAATGAAAAATATATAAAATAATAACATATTTGAATTAAAATAAATTTTAAATTTGGAATGAGTTTAGAAAATCCCAATCTAAATAAAGCTGGCACATCATCCAGAACTGCAATTAGATAATTTAGCAATAAACGATGTAGAGCTTAAAGCAGTTTTGTAGATTGTTAAAGCTGCCCAAAATGGTCAGATAAGTGCTTCAAAGAAGCGACTTTGTGAATTAGGTCAATTAGATATTTTAGATGTTGAGTTATGGCTAGTTCGATAAAAGTGAAATTTAAAAATTGAAGTCTAAATATTTAAGTATTGAATTCTAAATTAAAGTTTGAAGACTACATTCGAAAATTTGAAGTTTGAATCTGAAGTCTGAATTAATTATAATTTTTTATACTATATTTCATTACAATTTAGATTAAATATAATAGAATATTAATAAGTATACTTAGAATTTAGACTTGAGACTTAGATAACTTTCAATTTACTTAGAATTTATAATAAGATTACAGTATGTCTTAGTCAATTACATTATAATAAAAATATGTTATCAAATGTACTTAATTAATGAAACATTTAATATTATCTCTTATCAAACTATTTAACGAAATAAGTAATTAATTAAATAATTTTAAATACTTAATTGAGTTATCAAATAAACTTTTAATGAGAAAGATTGAAAAAAAAAAATACATCTTTAATCAGCCTTCTATATCAAGTCACCGATGATACTTCAATTTGCTTGTCCATCTATAACATAGTTTCTTACAAGTGAAGGGAACCTCTTGAATCTGGAAAGTAATCTTAGCGTGTAAGGATATCTGTTTGAAAGGCCGTATTTATAGTATTGGAGATGGCACCTCGATAGACATTTGGAGAGATCCATAGATACCTGACGTTCCAGATTTTATGCCCCCAGAAAATCTCTTGGAGAGGACTGGCCTAACCAAGGTCGCTGAACTAATCGACGTGAACTCGATGTCTTGGAATGTAGAAAGGATTTAGAACCTATTTTCTAAGGAGGTTTGTGCTGCGATCCATAAGATAAAAATTCCACACTACATGGAACCCAATAGGCTCATTTGGCATCCCTCCAAATCAAGGACATTTTTAGTCAAATCAGCCTACAATTTTATCATGCGATCCTGTCTCTCAGGAATTAATCCAAATAGGTGTAAAATTTCGAACCTCATGTGGAAAGTTAATTTACATCCACGGCATCGACATTTCCTGTGGAGAACAATTCATGGACTCCTACCTACTAGCCATAGACTCGTGAAAATTCTGCAGGGTGCCATTAGAGGTTGTATAATCTGCAATGCTACAGAAGAATTTGTGGAGCATCTATTCCTCAACTGTCCCCTCATTGCAAGAATATGGATTCTTTCCAAATGCCAATTCCACATCCAAGTGTTGGAAAGTATGCCCTCAAAGATTATGTATTCTGTGTAAATATATTGCAAATAGACCCAGTGCCAAGTTAGTCCATTGGACCTGGCCCCAAGTTAACTCTGCCCAATCAGAGTTCTTGAAAAACAGAGCTGACCTGGTGCCAGGTAGGTCCAATGGACCCGATGGTAAGTCCACTAAATTTATTCAATTTGGTTTGTTTCTTATATTATTGCTCATTTAAGGTCCAAGTGTGACAAGTAATGGTCTATGTGTTAGGTCGTCCTTCACAATAAGGTATAGACCATGGATACTTGTCATATAAGTAAAATTAGGTTCTTAGTCGTTTGATGGAATTGGCATTTCAACAAGATAAGACTATTATGTCATGAGTTCCAATATGGAATGGTTTACCTTGAATCAGTGAGTTGTTCACTCACATCATTAGCATAAACGTATTCCGAATATGTAGGACTGGACCTATGGTAGTGGTCTTTCTTAAAGTACTATAATTATAGACACCGGTCTATTACTACTACAGCGTAGACGGATGCCTTCATACTTGAGTATGAATTGGTGGTCTGGCGAAACTAGGGTCTTGCACTTTGATATATGTTGGGTGAAATTTCTTTTGTGAGATCAATAACCTTGAACGTTAGGTACATTACTCTAGCTAGTTAAGATGAACTTATACAACATAGTTTCTATACTTCATTTTGTGAAGTTAAATCACCCCCTTGTAATTGTGCAGGATAATCTAATAATTCAGGGCCCTGGGAATATAACTCTAGAATGTGTGCTTTTAGGTAGCTTCCAATGATAAATAAGCACATTTGAGTGAGTCACTGATTATAGGATTAGAAATCTAAGGATAGTAGATGTCTTTGAGATGGGTGTTAGTGCATTTATCATATCACATTAATAGGTGTTACATAGAGAGATATTTTTGTCATTTCACCTGTTGGTCGGAGACATTGTTTTAACAATATTATTCTTAGGGGTCAATATTTCCATATGATGATAAATGAGAATATTTAAAATGGTAAAATGTAGTTATTTGATAGTAAGGCTATTTTGATCATTTTAGTAGCCATGAATAATGTGTCTCTTGGTCCCCGGAGTAGCTCAAGTTACTTTGATGTTGTCTAGACACAATTTGGGCTTCATAGATAATTATCTAAAAGAGAAATAAAATTTATTCTAAGAGTCTAATTAGAATTAATTAATTGGTCTTAGGTTTTTTAAAAGGCCCAGAAAAGATAATTAATGAATTTAGAAAATTGGGTTGGAATAAATTATTTCATTTGGCTGATATATGTTGACATATATTAAGAGTCCAATTGGAAGTTGTCTTGAGTATTTGATAAAACCCATAAAAGATAATAAAAATGATTGGTTTATGAGCCCAACACCAAGCCCATTAGGGCCTAGTGTGTTTTGGCCCACTAGGGTTTCATTAAGCCGTAGGGTGACCAAAATATATAGGGAAGAGATTGAAAAGTTTTCCAACCCTAGCTCTCACCCTCTTCTGTGTGTAGCCACCCTTCCTCTTATGTTTCCTCTTCATTCTCTCCTTTCTCTCTAGGAGTGAATAATGGTTATCCAAAAGAGCTTTCACTAAGCTAACCCAAGATCAAGATAGAGTCATACTCTAGAAGACTAAGAGAAGAAGTTTGGAGAATTTTGATGCATAGGAGTAGAAGATTGGCAGGAATATCTATCGAACAACCAAGGCCTCCTTCTCCGTTTCCATTGCAAGATCCATGCAACTTGGCACCTTGTTGGTTAATCCGCGACCAAACAAGACGAGTAAGTACTCTCTCCTAGATGTGGATCGAAAAATTAAAAATTTTTTGCTACGTTTTTCTTTGATGTTTTCCCTTTTTGATCCTTCACCATGTGTTGGGGTGCCTTGCATCCCACATCTGGAAACCAAAGATTTCTTCACCAATTAATACTTTGTTTCATGAAGGAATCTCACATCGAATTTCTATGAATTCTAACCTTCTTTGAAGCCTTATAAATAAAGGTTTAGTTTGGTTCTTACAACACCCGACACCAACACAAGAGTTTAAATAGCCATTGAGGTATTTGCTCTTCGTAATACTCTTATTCTATATTAGTGGTGTTTAGTGACTTAGAAACACTTTCTTAAAGCCTTGTAAATTGTCTTTTTAATAGTGAAGTTTTGTTCCATCTCTGTCCATGAACATAGGTTAGTTGACCGAATCACATAAGTTTTTGTGTCTTTCCTTTTTATTTCCTCTCTCATTATTTATTTTTTTTTCTTCACGTTATTTTTGTTATTATTATTTCTTTATAAGAAGATGAAAGCGCATAAAACGAAACATGGAAAGGAAACGCAATGGGCTCTTTAAGTTTTCAGAGTTGTTTCTGGATTTAATACAAGACGAATGTGATGACCTCAATTTTACTCCAATTTGATCTAGGAAAGGAAAGAGGGGGGAGGGGGAGGGGGTGGGGGGAATGTGGAGGAGTACACATTTGCCTTTTCGCACGTGACTTTCAGTGGGACTTCAGCACTTTGATTTTCTTTTCTTTTATTTTATTTAATAAATTTTCATATTTTGATGATTTGGTTTATATATATAACTTATGTGACGAATAATCTTTCCCTAGTGATATAGCCTGCTCCTCCTCTCTTTTTTTTTATTTTTATTTTTATTATATTATTTTTTTTGTTGTGCCTAGCTGCTCTCTTTTAACGTATACGTGAGAATTTGCATATAATTATTTCCATATATCCATGTCAATATTCGGTGGGATTTTGCGTCTTACACCCTTAAATCCGAGGGATGCTTCACTTGACCTAGAACTTATTTTATGCTTTTTATTTTTTTATTTTTTTATTTTCTATTTTGTTGAATCTTAGGAAGCGAAGGCACCAATCTTACAGCCCCTTGAGATCCAACATCTAAGCATAACGATACTGGTGAACTGCGTAAACTAAATTCTTGACTTAATTTGTATTTAATTGTCTATGACTTTCAGAGTATATAAACCATTAGATGACAAATGTACCGTTGTTTTTTCATTTACAATACTTAATCCTTTACAAGGTGATGGGTAAACTTTACCTCTACATATCCTTTTGTTCCTTTTTTTTTTTAGGGGCAAAATATGTTTCTTTTAAAAAAAAAAGAAAAAATTCTTCATTACTAGGAATCTTGAGCCACTTAATGTGTGGTACAGGCATAAATATTAGGAGGTGGAGCAGCTTTGTTAGTCGGCACCTATGGCCACATTTTTCCATCCATATTTTGCTAATGGGATGAAAAAGTAAACATGGGCCTCCTCGACGCTAATGGGGAGAAAAAGTCAAAAAAGGGAAATCTTCCTCCCTTTTATGCATATCTTGGAGATCCACCCGCTTTCATTTTTTTTCTTTTCTTATCTATTCTTTTCTGTCTTTTTCACTTTTTTTTTCCTTCTTTTTGATGAGGCAATCTATCTTTTTTCCATTCAGTGCAATGGAAAAGAATTTCCTCTTGACTAAATCATTGTTGATTTGTTTTATTCCTTAAAAACTATAGTCGAAATAATGATAAAAAGTGAAAATGAACATTACATGATCATGGTAAACGTAGAATTAGCCCCCCACCAGTCTATGTCTTTCGCATCTCTCTTCGTGCAAAGGCGAGCTGGCACTTTTGTTATCCGACCATGACATTGCTCGACTTTCACTAATGTTATAAAGTGTACCATCACTAATGTTATTAGTTTAGGTAGTATACTATATTGTTGGTGGTGATCCGTACTTGCAGGCCATGCTCTCTATTTGTCAAAGTTAAATAAGTACATCCAGAGGACTAATATATCATAGAGATTATAGTACATCGATGTTTATGTTTTATAGATCTTGAGTAATGGGGTCAACAAAAAAATATAAAACTCAGAATATTTTATAAAGAGAAGTGTCCACTGGATGTCACTAAACTTAGTGCACCCTTAATAATGTCGTAAGTAATTATCGAACCGGAAAATGCTCTATATATGCACTTCGTAACTAACAAAGTATGGCTTAAGCTGAATTTGGAAAAACAAAAAAAAAATTTGCCCCTTTATTCATGTGGAAAGGAAAACTATAATTTGAGCCAAATTATATCTCCTTAAATTATAATCCACACATAATTTTTTGTTAATACATTAAAAAGATTAACGTATGAATTAAACCTAAAACCTCAATCGGAAAAAAAAAAAAAAATCAACTAGATTGCCTTCTTGTCATATGATAAATCAAAGTTGATTTTGAGTTTTTCTAAATTGTCTCAATAATCTTTAAAAACTTGGATATTGCTGAATTCTATCCTCTCTTTCTTTTTCTCTGTTCTTTCTCCGTTACAAGCTTTGGAAAAGAACATTTCTTTGTTGACTAAATAAATTTTGCTAAGTTCCTTTATAAAAGTGAAAGATAACATAACCATGATAAAAGCATACAAAAATTGATTACCATTAACAATTATATATATATATATATATATATATATATATATATATATATTTATATGCACACACTTGAAATCTGTTGTTATTGCCAAGTCTTTTAAGGAAAACGATTTTATGGGTACATATGCAACACTTTTCACTAATGAATGTTTATGTCTAGAATATAGTAACATTCGGAATTGTGTCATTGTCTTTATGAAAATAGAAAACGAAATATATCCTTGTCTAACCTAAGGGTACCAAAATTCGGGTAGGCTGTCATATCCCTATTGCTAAATCTTTTTGAATGGCAGTGCATAAGCATCATTTGACAAAATTCCAACATAATATTTTCACGGCGTTTTCTTCGTTATTACAAACTTCAGTTAACTAAGAAATCAACATACACGAAGAACTTATGATTTTTCGTTACTTCGATTAGTTTTATGCTACAATCTCGTCATTTATGAGTTTGCTTAACTGAAGCATTGGATTTTGTCTTCCAATATTACGCGAGCTCCTCTATATAGTAACTGAAATGTTTTCCAGATTTTCTTAATACACAATCTTGTTATCTTGACCTAGATACCATATGGTTGTTATGTATCAAAATCAAATACTAAGTCCCTGCGTTGGACTGATTCATTGATCTTTGAGATTACAGTTCATATTGCTTTAAATAAACTATACTATACCCTCTAGTGTTTGATGGGTTCAACAAGGAAATTACAGGAGTCGTAGAAAACATTACGTATGGGATGTAGCCACAAGATGTGACAAAAACTTGGTGCACTATTTAGACCGGACAGTGCTATACATTTTTAGATTCCGATATTCACCAAGTATGTCCTTAAAAAAAGAGGAAAAACACAGAGTAAGATTTTAGGTTTTTTTTTTTTTTAAATAAAACAACTTAGAGGTGGAGAATTTGGAAATCTTCTTTAGATGGCCGTTTCTCCTCTTCATCAGCTTTCAGTTTGTTGCGCATGAAAAATATTTGCAGGCCGCTGCTTGCAATGATTTGGAAGTTTGATCTTCCAACTAAGGTTTGCCTTTTTCTCTGGAAACTTATAAATGGGATACTAGCTTTGTATAGTACCTTATGGCGTCTTGGATTCAGTCTAGCCTCAAGGTGCTGTTTTTGTAATTCTGACTCAGAGACTTTTATGCATCTTTTCTTCAACTGTGAAGCCTCTAAGCAAGTTTGCGGAATTTTCATGTCTCCTTTCTCAAATGAGAGGTTGCTGATTCGCTTCTTCTCCAATCACCTTATGAAGTCATTTATGACTTCTGGATGGTTTCTGGACCCAGTGGCGGACCCACACTAGGGCAAGGTGCCGCCACCCTCCCCTCCCATGATTTTTTCGGAATAGTACTAGCAATGGTAATTGGGTCGATTCAGTCCATCGGGCCAACGTATTGGGCCATACCGATTTGGAATCGTGAGCCGAACCGGACGCATTGTAGAGGGCCAATCCCTGGTCTGGTCCTGGGGTGCGGACCGATCCTAGCTAGAGATTTTCAAAATAATTTTTTTTTTACATTTTTATCCCTAAACAGTCAAATGAACTTTTTTATTTACATTTTGGTCTTCATGGGCTATATTCTCTCCCCTAACCCCCAAAACTCAATAAATACCCTCCAATTCACCCCAAAACTCACCAAACACTTACTAACTCTCTCCGACTCTTTCAAATTCTCTCCAACTCTCTTATTTTCATTCTTCTTTCTCTCATAATTCTCAAATATCTTTATTTCCTCTACAAAAATTGTTAGAATAGAATTTATTTATATATATATTTCCTCAATTTTCAAGTAAAGTCTTTATATTTTGGAAGATTATTTAGCGGCAGAACAGTAGATAGCTCAAGTCTTCAAGAAGACAAGAAGTAAAGCCAAACCCCCTCTTAAGAGGTTTAGGCATGAAGTTCCCTTCTTATGTAATTTTTATTTTATTAATTAATAAAATTGGTAGGGGTCCAAGACAAACCCCCCACAACTTCAAGGTAATTTTTAAATAATTTTAAACAATCTTGTGTATTTAAGTAATAATAAAAAATTACAAAATAAGTGCACATTAAAATTTTTAATCAATTTAAGCAAAAATAAAATAAAGCAGTAGAGGGAGGATAGGCTCGAGACCGGCTCGCCCGACCCGAGGTTTCTAGCCCTAGCCCCAACTCGTCTATGCGTGGGATTGGCCCACTGGCCGGTCCCGGGGACCAGCCTGGCGCGGCCCGAAATCGTGCGGGCAAGCCTACATGCTAATACTAAGAAGTACCCCCTATATATAATATATGTTATATATTATTGATATTATTTATGACCCCCTCAAAATATTAAATTAACTCCTAAATAAAGATTATAAAGTGATCTAATAATTTAAAAATATTTTTAAAGTAACCTATGTAAATAAAATAAAAATTTTATTTCTTAAGGTTTGAATTTATAAAAAAAAAAATTAAGATTTCAACAATTAAAATGCCTTAAAATAAAAAACTCAACTTCTCCTTAAAAAAAAAAAAAAAAAAAACTCTCAACGAAAAATTGAAAGGTCAAATTGAAAGCAGCTCTAATTATTTATGTGTTGGGATGCAGCTACAACATACAAAAAGATTACATCTTTTGATTTTGTTTTCATCTTATATTTAATGAAGGAAATTATGGGCATCATAGATATTCTTTGTTAGTGTCTACAACAGAAATCCCAAGATATAATAAATGCTATGCATTTTGTGTCAAGCACCAAAGCACTGGTAGAAAAACTGAGAGATGATGGTTGGAACAACTTTTTAGAAATTGTGAAGGTTTTTTGTGAAAAACACAATATTGATGTTCCTGATATGAATTCTTTGTATGTGGTTAAACGTGGTCGTCACCAACATAATGATGTCAATATGGAGACCATTACCCAATTGACATAATCAATGTAGTTATAGATTATTTTTTTAGCTAAATAGTAAATTTAATGAACAAGCAATGAATCTTCTTAATCTTAACTCAATTTTCATTACAAGAAAATGGTACATTAGCGACAAAACTTTAGTTAGGAAAAATTTTTTGTCACTAAAAATACCCTTTAGTGAAGAAATTTTTTCTTTAGCAACAAAATTTTTTTGTCACTACTGATTAATATTTTCGATGACAAAATTTTTATTTCCTAGCTAAAAGTGATGGTTTTAGCTAGGAAATAAGTACATTAATGAGAAAAGTTTAAATTTCCTCGCTAATGATGCATCATCAGTGATGAAAATACATTTCATAACTAAAAATATTAACTTTTATCACTATTAACTATACTTTTAGCGATAAAATTTGCGTTTCGTAGCTAATGCTTGTTCTTAAATTTTTAAATATTTAAAAAATAACTCCAAAATTTTTGTAAATTGGTCTTTAAATTTTGTATCAATATAAAATGACCTCAAAATTTTGTAAATTAATCCCTAAATTTTGAAATATTTATTATATAACCCTAAAAATTTTACAAATTAGTTCCTTAATTTTTTAAATATATACGATACAATCCCATATTAGATTATATAGCAAAATATATCCGATTACCTTCAAAATTTTTCATAATACTTTTTTTTAACAATTTTAACAAATCTAACGATTAGATCATTTATTTGATACACCTATCTTTGTAAATGCATTAGGTTTTGGACATTTTTGCAAAGATTATACTAGATTATGCACTAAAATATATCTGCTTACATTCAAATTTGGTTATGACACTTTTCTTAACAATTTCAACAAATCTAATAGTTAGACCGTTAATTTAATACATCTATCTTTGTAAATGCATTACTTTTTGAGTATTTTTATAGATATTATACTAGATTATGTGGAAAAATATATCTGATTTCCTTCAAATTTTGTGATAACACTTTTCTTAGCAATTTTAACAAATCTAATAATTGGAACATAAATTTGATGCACTATCTTTATAAATAGGTTATGTTTTGGACATTTGTATAGAGATTATGCTAGACTACGTGGCAAAATATATCCGATTATCTTCAAATTTGATCATTAGACATTTCTTAGCAAATTCAACAAATCTAATTATTGGATCGTTAATTTGATGTACCTATCTTTATAAATATGTTAGGTTTTGGACATTTTTATAGAAATTGTACTAGATTATGTGCCAAAATATATTTGATTACCTACAAATTTGGTCATAGTACTTTTCATAACAATTTTAACAAATCTAACTGTTGGATCGTTAATTTGATACGTCTATTTTTTTTAAACGCGTTAGGATTTAGGCATTTCAATAGATATTTAATATACTACATTATGTGGCAAAATATATTCGATTAACTTCAAATTTGGTCATAGCAATTTTAACAAATCTAATAGTTGGATTGTTAATTTGATAAGCCTATCTTTGTAAATGTGTTAGGTTTTTGGATATTTTTATAGATATTATGCTACATTATATATCAAAATATATACGATTACCTTCAAATTTAGTCATAACACTTTTCTTAATAATTTCAACAAATCTAATGGTTAGCTCATTAATTTGATATGCTTATCTTTGTAAATGCATTAGGTTTTTGGTATTTTTATAAAAATTAGGCTAGATTATGTGGCAAAATATATCCAATTAACTTCAAATTTGGTCATACACACTTTTATTAGCAATTTTAAAGAATCTTATAGTTGGATCATTAATTTGATACGCCTATCTTTGTAAATGCGTTAGGTTTTGTGCATTTTTTATGGATATTATGCTAGATTATGTGCCAAAATATATCATATTACCTTCAAATTTAGTCATAACACTTTTATTAGCAAATTCAACAAATTTAATAGTTTGATCAATAATTTAATATGCATATATTTGTAAATGCTTTAGGTATGGATATTTTTATAGAGATTATACCAGATTATGTAACAAAATATATTCGATTACCTTCAAATTTGGTTATAACACATTTTTTAGAAATTTCAACAAATTTAATGGTTGGATCATTAATTTGACGTGCTTATTCAAAGATATTATGCTAGATTTGAGGCAAAATATATCCGATTACCTTCAAATTTTGTTATAACATTTTTCTTACCAATTTCAACAAATCTAACGGTTGAATCATTAATTTGATGTGCATATCTTTGCAAATGCATTAGGTTTGTGTTTTTTTTTTATATAATTATAATGTTAGATTATGTGCCAAAATATATTTAATTACCTTCAAATTTAGCCATAACATTTTTCTTAACAATTTAAACAAATCTAATGGTCTAATCATTAATTGATATGCCTATTTTTGTAATTGCTATAGATTTGGGGTATTTTTATAGTGATTATACTGGATTATGTAGAAAAATATATCTGATTACCTTTAAATTTGGTTATAACATTTTTTTTTTAGCAAGTTCAACGAATCTAATGCTTGGATTGTTAATTTGATGCACCTATTGTGGTAAATACGTTAGGTTTTTGTCATTTTTATAGAAATTATGCTCAATTATGTTGCAAAATATATTTGATTATCTTTAAATTTTGTCACAACACTTTTCTTAGCAATTTCAATAAATATAACGGTTAGATTGTTGATGCGTAGATTTTGGGTGTATAAAAATTATTAAATTTAAATACATCCCTTAGCCAAGTTTTAATTAAAACATTAATCCCAAATTATACATACGAATAAGTATACTCATCGCAAGCATAGTATAGGGAATTAACCAATATCGATCATCAAAGAAACAAGTACACACTAATTACTTTTCATTCATTATTTAACCGACCTAGTAAAGTGATAATATGATAAAAAGAAAAATAATATATACATGTGTGTGTGTGTGTGTGTGTGTGTGTGTGTGTGTGTGACTCGAGGATGAAAGAATATGTAATTAGCCAATATTCCTGAAAACATGACCATGAACTACTTAGCAATTATCATAATCAATTATTATCTTGGCATCATGAAAGAATAAATTAGAACCACTTCGTTTGCAATTCATGATTTCATATCCTCTAAGTAACTTAATGGATATATTCTATCTCGCCAATCTTACTCAAAAGATACATTAAAATCAATCCTCATATAAATCCTTATATTCTAGGTGACTTAAGGTATGAAATTAGTCAATGATCCATATTCTAGCAATCATTAACTAATTTTTTATTACTCAAGTTCTCAATAATTAACCCCCTTTTCAAGAAAGTTAAGAGATAACAAATATGAAATTAATTAATTGAAGTCATTATCAACCATTTTTTCAAGCAAGTTAATAACAAGAATCCATTAACCAACTACGTAAGAAAAATAAGTAATCAAATCTCAAGACAAATAATTAATTGATCAAAAGTCTAAATTAATTCAAGAAATTATGAATCCCAAATACAATGTAAAATTACAATAGAAACAGTAATTGCATCATTATTTTAGAAAAAGAAAATAAAGGTAAAAGAAAGACCTCATAGACAGGCCTCCTTCTTCTCTTGGAAAAACCTCCTTGAATAATGCCCCTGGAATGATGAATCTCCTCCTTTTTTGAATGATTGAAAACTTTAATCCCTGGATTCACCCATTTGTTTTGTGTTTTTCTTGTTCAAATAGGCTTTCAGGAGGCCAAAATTCATTCCCTAAGAGTTCTGGGCCGAGTAGAGATTGGAAAATACCAAAACTTTGGGGAAATTACTAAATCTGCGCATGATTGGAAAAGCTCGCCGTTATGGAAAAGTCCAGAGCCGACGCCTTCTTCGTTTAGCACAGTCGGCTCTGGTTGCCCAATCGTGCTCTATTTATTTGACGACAAAATCCTCTGTTTCTTCCAGAATGGGTTCGAGGTAGGTACTAGCTCCGTGGGTCGGGGGCGGCACCGGCCGTGCTCTGATGGCGACGGATTTTTTGTTTTTTTGTCGTTTTTTGCAATAAAAATCCAAAATATCTTTCCAAGAGTAAAATATCAAATATGAAGGAATACGTCTAGTTATTACACCAAAACATCCTCAAATAACTAGAAAAATATTGATGAATTTTGCCCCTATCGCATTCCCCCACACTTGAACATTTGCTTGTCATCAAGCAAAACCCTTTAAAATAAAGGAAAACAAGGCAATCTTTCAAAAAGTTCACTTAGAAAAAAGCCACAATTGCCTTTCAAACTTTCGATACATTCTTGCCATTCTTTCGACCCTTTGAAAACATTCACAAAGTAAAGTATTAAACAAGACATATCAAGGCCCTCGAAGTCGAATTCAATAAGTTCATTGAAGGTTAATATGGCAAAAACGATGAAACTGGAAGCATTCTTACAGAACAAAATGAAAATAGAGCATCGCATGGAAGCTATTTCCCTCTGCATTTCCTCACTGGTCTAGGGGTTGTTGGCACCTCTGTCTAAACCGATTCTGATTGAATGCTTGAAGCCACTAGTTCTCCCAAAGAAACCTCCAGTTGTACTCTTGCAAGCCGTCTGCTTCTTCTCATTCACGCGAAACTTTTGAACTTCCGGAATATGGCCGCTGCCTTAACAACCACTAGTGAAAGCAATCTCAAGATCGAAGAATGGCCTTGGTTCTTTTATTCAATCCGAGAGAGAGACCAAGAGAGTGAAATAGAAAACTTTTTCTTTTCGTTATCCTTGCACACCAAACCATGCAAGATCCATGCTTTACTATTTTACCCTTGGTCTCATCCATTAGGCCAGATAAAATTATTTATTCTTAGACTTGAACACCCATACATAATAAACCTCAATTATTTATTTTCTAGGCTTCATAAAACAGCCTAATAAATAATTAACAAGCACAAATAGACCAATATAAAATATCATGCCTTTTATATAGTTTATACCTAGGTTAATTTTCTAATTATTCAATCTGGGTATTGGGTCCTAAATAAGTAATTAACCAATTAAACTAAATAAAATATATACTCTCTCTTGGGCCTTTTATTTTATTCTACTCCAATGATAAATTAGACTATTTAAATAAAATAAAACCTATAATTATCAAAACTAATTCCTTAACCCAAATCTGTCAGGACTAAAGGGCTATTCTGGTGACCAAAAGAAACACCGCCTTGGCTACTAAAATGACCAAAATACCATTACTATATAAATAGTTGTATTTTTCATTTTAAATATTTTCAAATATCACTACAAGGAAATATTGACCCCAAAGACAATACTGTGTTAGCAAAGTCTCCGGCCTATAGGTGTAATAACAAAAATATCCTTCTACGCATCACCGTACATTTAGAGAGGAAGAGTGTACTAACACCTCTTTAAAAGACATCTACCACCCTTAGACCTCTAGTCTAATGATCCACGACTCCTGAAATATTTTCGCTTTCCAAGAGAGCTACATTAAAGCAAACATCCAAGTTTTGCTCCCAAGGGCCCTGGATATTTAAATTATTTGAACAGTTACAAGGGACGATATAGCGTAGAAGCTATCTTGTACAAGTCTATCTTAACTAACTAGTCGCATATACCTAACATACAAGTATATCGTGTGAAACCCCAACTAAAGCCAACCCTAGAGTAAGGGGGTCGGGATGCATATCATATTTTTTTGCATGCATAAATATATTTTTGAATAATTTTATATGCTTTAGAATTATAATTTATAGTCTAGAAATCTTAGTTGTACTTTTTGAGTAGGAAGGGTAAAATGGTAATTTTTCTTAAGGTCAAAATAGGGAGATAGATTGAGGATTAAATAGGAAGAATATTTAGAAGAGAAAATAAGAATAAGAGTTTTGTGGTTTAGTAGTTAGAGCTTTGGAATTAATTTCTAAGGTCTAGAGTTCAAATCCCACCAATTAAGTTTTATCATGATTAAATTTTATTTTTTGTAAGGTGGATATTTTCGGCCCTTGCATGCCATAAGAAGAAGTAGGAGTGTTGTCCTAAGGAAGACATGAAGGGAATGTCTTAATCCTATTCTTATATCCTACAAGATTTCTTAAGGGATTCATGCACTTTTGTTCCCTAATTTACCTTAAATTCTTCACCAATTAAGCTTGTTCAATTATCCAAATCCATGTTTTAATTCCAGAAAATTTAGCAAGGTTATTGATATTGGAATTTCGAAAATGGCCCTTAGAGAATAGAGTTTTGACTGAAAATGGGGAAGGAGTTAAGGAAGGTTCCCAAGAGAATTAATCTCTATGGTTGAACCTTCAAACTCCACTCTATAAGTGTTCATCTTTTTCATGGCAGCAATTTGGGAAATTTTCAACTTCTTGGTCAGTTTAGCTTTCGAAAACTTCAGCCATTTTTCTCACTCAAATGCTACCGGAAAAGTAGCCAATTTGTTCAGCTTGAAGACTGAAATCCTTTTCCAAAATTCAGACTGCACAAAAGCTGTGCAAAACAAGAAAAATTCCTGGACAGTTTCACAGCATGGCAGGCCAAAAACCAAGCTGTTTCTTCTACCTTTCAAACCAGTAATTTAACTCTGTCTTTCCTCTATAAAAAAGGCTGGAAACTAGCCTTAAAGGACCCTTCAATACCTCTTCAAACTCCCTGCAAGTCGGCTGGAACATTGTAGAAAACATTGCACAAAAATTCTAGCAAACCATTCGAATGAACAACCAGAAAATTCTAGCCTTGCTCCCTCTTCAAACCTTATCCGAAAATCACTTCAACTTTCTGTGAAATTAACCTTAGTCAGCCATGAACTAAACTTCATCACCTCCTTCATTGATCTGCATGAATGAACACCATAGCTATTCCTTGAATTCCTCCTTCAATTACTCCAATCAAGCTTCAAATTAGAATTCAAAATTTCAGCAAATTGCTCTATGAAAACTTCCATAGATTAAGCTTCAAACAACCAGAAGTTTCCCCACCATTGCACTCAACATTTCAGCCATCCTATAACCACTTCAAACCTCATTCATCTCAGCAAAACCTCAGCAATCCAGTCAGGCATTGAAGCTCCCAAAGAACCTCCATCAATCAAACCACTCTACCATATCTTCTACCTTAATTCACTCCATGAATTACTCCTTTTGAAATTCAAATGATCAGATTTTCCTCTTCCCCCTGATCCGAAAATCCAATCACAAGAATACCTCTAACTATTCGGCCAACACCTTTCAGCAATTTTCATCCAGCTCTCTCCATTTCTCCAAGAACACCAAGAACACACACCACCATTCTCCAAGCCTAAGACCACTCCAAACACCTCCAACCCCTTCCAAAAACTCCAGATCACGTCTACTTACCCTCTAAAGTCCATTTTTGTATTTTATAACATCAAACATTGAAAGCAAAATTCTGCTATCGGATAAAAAATCCAGAATTTTTCTTGAAGATTCAAGAACTCTCTCAAGGTAACCAAAAATGATTTTGATCATCTTCTTTCCTTCAATCTTTAGCATAATATACTAATACTCTCTCTCTCTCTCTCTCTCTCTCTCTCTCTCTCTCTCTCTCTCTCTCAACCGAAATAATTGTTTCAACCATGGCCGTTCTTCTTCTTCTTGCATGGACAAATCAAGCCTCCTACGCATGCGGATCTCCTTGGATCTTCGACAAGATTGTCATCAACCAAGTATTTCTCTTTAACCCTCTTCTCAATTCTAAAATCATGTCTCCTAGACGTTGTTAGAAAAGGATAGAATATGATTAGGGGTGGAGGATGTGTTTGTATGAAGGGGTTGAGATTGGAGCATGAGGATATTTTGTCATGGTTGAGTTTTATGATATTTTAGTTTATTGCATGCTCTTCATGTCGTGAGTAAGTATGGATGATTAAGCATGATAGATATTATGTCACCTTTGGTGAATAGGGTATTATGTTCTTGTTTTCATTGAAGCCATGTATATGATTATGCTTAGTAGAAATTTAGCCTTGTGATAGTAGGTTTAGATTTAAGCTTTTATTCATAAATAGATTGGTTTGTTGATTGATGTTGGATTTTATATTCATGATTATTGGTAGCAATAGGAGAATTATGATCATGACCTTATTGATCCCCTAAGCTATCTTAATTGACCAACTTTATTACGTTAATAAAAAAAATTAATACTATATTTTCCTCCAATAATTTCGAAAACCCTAGGAAGCTTTGGAAATTGGATTATTAAATGAAATAGTGATATTTTAGCCAAATAAATGATATCTTCTATTAAAAATAATATATATATATATATTTATATATATATATATATATTATATAATAATGATAATAAATAAGGCCTTTTATATAAATAATCATAATAGGTAAAATATTAATCTTGTAGGTCATATTTTCATAAATACTATTAAAAAAGTATTTATTACCTTTTGATCAAAATTTAATAAAATTTACTATTAACTTTATTTACCAATTATTTTCTATCTATTAGTTATTAATTAAGAGATTAGTAATAATTTATTATTTTAATAATATCATCTAAGACTTAGGACCCTTCATCAAATAAACCCTAGTTTATTTATTAATAACAAAAATTTATATTTAAGCCTATAACTCATTATCCCTAGTTATCTTATTATCAAGCTAGACTTATTTTGTAAAACCCTTTATCATCTAGCCTTAAAGCTTAGAACATTAGGGTCATGATTGTAATAAGTTGAATTGGGATTATTTATAGAAGCGAATATAGCTTGAGTTTAACCATATGACTTGTGTTTACCCCAGGCGGAGTTAGGCCAACTTTGGAAGATCTTTGAATTAGCTCAAGCGAAGGATCAGGTAAGTTCCTGCATAAAACTTATTTGATGACAAAAGGTTACTATAACAAGCCAAACGCGAAGTGTAAGGACACTCATTTTGTAAAGGCAATTAAGGACTGTTTCATTTCTTGTTCAATCAGACGACTCTTTTAAAAACCAAACAAGCAGTTTTGCACAAATACTAAACTCTTTCTAAAACTCAATTTTGACACGAATCTTAGAAACCCTTAATTGCCATTTCCAAGTAAAGTAATGTTTTATCCGTTTTCTCCCAAGTGGGACAATCAACATTGAGTACTCAATAAGGATAGGCTAGTAATACTAGCTTTGAAGAGTAAGAACGTGTCTTCTGGCAAGAGGCCACCTCCAAAAGTGAACTTAACTTAGAGAAGCGACAGTACTACTTAGTCATGCCGGTCCGAGCTAGCAAGTTTCAGTCATGTGGACTATATGTTTCCGGAGTGGACAACCAGTTTGTTTGGGTGTAGAAGGGAGGAGTATCTTACCTGGTAGGCCGTACACCTATCTTTTGTCAGTCTGTGCAAAGTATGGCATTCTAACCATTATATGGTCATGGGGCCCCACGTGTGGTAACCCATGGCCGCCCTTTCGAGTGGTTGATTTTATTGTACACATGTATGGTTGGAAAAGCAAAACGCCACTCATTATTTTTAACATTGTCTAATGCTTGCCAGTACTTTTCTTATGAAGTTTACAACTTGCATACATGAACTGTTTTATCTGAAACACTCAAAACACACTCGTACTTACTGAGATTTTTATCTCATCACCTTTTATGTCATGTTTCAGGTCGATCCTACTGTGGGGATGAGTTGCTAGAATGTTGCCTGCTTGAAGACTCTTTGTTGTTTAGTTTATATGTTGCTTTGAGAGATGATGGTAGTGAACAATTTATTTTGGATTTGTTCTTTTTTTTTTTGTTGTAATAAGTTTTAATTTTAAAGTATTGTTTCATTTTCGTTTGTGTGACCTGGTCATAAAAACCTCTTACCCTTTGGACGGGGTGACATCCCCGGCCCTGTTGGGCCTAGGTAATGGGGTGTTACATATCGACTCTACGAAAGAACCTCAACTATAGCATATCAAAGTACATGCTTCTAGCTTCATCCGATTACCAACTCATACTCATGCGGTAGAATATTAGTCCATGTTGTAGCAATAATAGTTTGGATTTCTTCTAAATAGTACTTTTAGAAACTACTATAACAGATCTTGTTCTACGTATTCGAAACACGCTCATGCTATAAAGTGAGTGGACTACCTATTGGGTAAAGGTAAGCCATTCTTCATTTGGAATTCATAACACAATAACCTAAACATGATGAGATTCTCACTCTCACCAATCGGTTAAAAACAAACGTTTATGTGTTAAGTAACCCGTGATCCATACCTTACTATGAAAGGCCATCATTCATATGGATCACTTATTTAAACACAATGGGTCCTTTCCAAACGTAAATTGTGCATAAATAAAATATAAATTTATAAATAAAATTTTAAAATAAATTATTTTATTCATAAATTCGATAATTACATCAGAAACCTAATCTAGAGGGCATACTTTCCAACAATCTCCCACTTGCACTCTAAGACTAAGAAAGTCCGTAGGTGCCCACCCCTAAGTGTTTCTTGAAGACTTTCTCAATCAAAGGCTTGATGAAGGGACCGGTTAGGTTATTCTCCGAGGCTATCTGTTCCACTACGATTTCCCGTCTCTGGATTAAATCTCGGATCAGATGGTACTTCCTTCGATATGCTTCCCCTTCTTGTAGTTCCTAGTTCTTTGGATTGTAAGACTACTCCAGAGTTGTTGCAATACACCATAATTGATCTGTCCATGTATGGCACGACTCCAAGTTCTGAAAGGAACTTCTGGAGCCAGACTACTTCCTTGGATGCCTCCGAAGCTGCCACATACTCAGTTTCTATGGTTGAGTCAGTAATACAAGATTGCTTGATACTCCTCCATAAAATAGCTTCTCCAAACAATGTTAAAACATATCCACTAGTGAATTTTCTCTCATCCTTATCTGTCTGGAAGTCTGAGTCTGCGTATCCAATAGGAACCAAGTCATCAGCCCTGTAAACCAGCATATAATCTCTCGTACCTTTGAGATACTTGAAAATATGCTTTACAGCTTGCCAATACATCTCCCCAGGGTTTGAATAATATATGCTAACTAAGTTTTCGGCAAAGTAGATATCTGGCCTAGTGCACAGCATGGCATACATGAGACTTCCCACAGCCGAAGTATAGGGAATCCTACTCATCCTGTCTTTTTTCTTTTGAGACTTAGAACATTCCTTTGAACAAAAAGACAACCCATGTCTGCAGGGGATTAGAGCACTCTTGTATGAGTCCATGCTTAACTTGGCCAGAATTTTGTCAATGTATATCGCTTAGGATAATCTTAACATTCTCTACTTCCTATTTCTAATAAGCTTAATCCCGAGAATGTAACTGGCTTCTCACAATTCCTTCATACTGAATTGACTAGACAGTCAAACCTTAGTAGATGACAATGTTCCTACATTATTCCCAATGAGTAGAATGTCATCCATATATAGGACAAGAAAAACTTTATTTACGCCTTCTAATTTCCTGTACACCATGGTTTATTCTCATTTTGAATGAAACCGTAAGACTTTACAGTCTTGTCAAAATGAATGTTCCATACTCTAGTTGCTTGCTTAAGTCTATAAATGGACTTCTTAAGCTTGCAAACCATATATTTCTAACCTTTAGTAATAAAACCTTCCGATTGGGACATATAGATGTTTTCGTTAAGATGACCATTAAGAAATGTCGTCCTGACATCTATTTCCCATATCTCGTAGTCAAAATAACATGCAATGGCATGGAGGATACGGATGGACTTAAGCATGGCTACCGGGAAAAAGGATTTCTCATAATTGATTCCCTCTTTCTGAGTATACCTTCTCGCCACAAGCCTAGCTTTGAAGGTTTCCACCTTCCCATCCGCTCCCCTCTTCCTCTTGTATAACCACTTACACCTAATGGGTTTTATCCCTAAGGTAAAGCTACAAGATCCCAAAGCTGATTGAAGTACATAGACTCAATTTCGGCTTTCATTGCTTCATGCTATAGATTTGCATCGACATCAGCAATAGCCTCCTCGTATCTAGTGGGATCTTATTCCTGATGGTCAGACACTAGCTCAAAAGCCTCTCATGTCCATCTTTCTAGGACTCTAGATACCCTTCCACTATGACGAAGCTCCGTTTGTATAGGTTCTTGATGTTGTACCTCTTCTTATTTCATAATCGGGTATGAAGAAGTTGATTCCGAAGATAACTTCTCTTCAAGTTCCAACCTTGTTGAACCTTTAGTGGAAGTACTTTGATCATCCTCCAAGTATCTAGCATTAGTACTTAGCAGTACTTTTTGCTCCTTGGGATGATAAAAGTAATCTCCTTTTGTCCCTTTTGGATATCTAACAAAATAGCATAACTCCAATATTAGTACTAGCTTGTCTCCCTTGATTAGTACATAAGTTGAACAGTCCCATATCGTGAGATGATTCAGACTTGACTTACACTCAGTCCACATCTCGTAAGGCGTCCTAGGTAATGACTTGGAAGACACCAAGTTCAGAATGTATGCCGTTATTTTCGGGGTAAGTTCCTAAAAAGAGACTGAAAGAGTAGCATGAGACATCATGCTTCCGACCATTTCCATCAATGTCTTGTTCCTTCTCTCAGCTACTCCATTCTGTTGGGGTGTGCCCGGTGCAGAGAGTTGAGATACTATCCCATGATGTACCATGTAATCTTTGAATTCACCGAGGAGGTACTCTCTACTATAATTCGATCGTAAGGTTTTGATCAATTTAGCTGTCCGACGCTCCACTTCAACCTTAAACTCTTTGAACTTGTCAAAAGAATCAGACTTGCGCCTCATCAAGTAGACGTAACCAAACCATGTACAATCATCCGTGAAAGTGATGAAGTACTTAAAACCCCCTCTAACTTGTGTAGACAAAGGACCACACACATGAGTATGAACAAGGTACAATATCTCATTGGCTCTATCAGCCTTTTAGGTGAACGACCTTTTGGTCATTTTCCCCATAAGGCAAGATTCACATTGAGGCTAACTTTCCAATCTTAATAAGCCCAAGGGCCCATCATAGATTAACCTCTAAATCCTAATTGAATTAATATGACCTAACCTTAGATGCCAAAGATATGAGTCATTGACATTGGCTTCTTACTTAAAGGTTCAAATTAAGTGTTATTTATTTGATTGTTTGTAGGATTTAAAAAGAATAAGTTTCCATACATGTGCCTTGTACATAAAACTTCTCCATTTATATTGATAGTAATACCAGAATGGAAAGAAATAGAATATCCACGATTTATTAATTTTGCAATTGAAATCAAATTCTGTCTAAAATCAGGTGTTGGGTATCTAAGGCTCGTATCCTATACGGTGCAACGGAAAATAAAACGAGATACCATCCTAGGACGCGCCTATGTGTGGAAAACAAGACATAAAGATAATAAAGGTAGCAACTTTTTACCTTTGTTTGATCGTCTGAAGAATAAAAATTTCTTTTTCAAGTTGAGGCACGATCCAACAATCCTCTTGATCAAACTTTACAAGAGTGGTACGTCTAACCACAATAATCGCAGTGTGTGATTATCTCTAACAGTAATCCACACAGAGGAATACCTAAGCACTAAAATTTTCTGTGCTAGCAGAAAATTATGGTGGCTAGGGTTCTTCACAAGAACAATCAAGAGAGAGAGAAGAAAGAAGGTTGTGTGTTGCCTAGAGTGTCTGTTGATCCAACCTCAGCTAGGGTTTCGATTATATCATATATATAACCGAAAAAACCTGCTAAAACTGAGAATTCTAATCCTATTAGAATTCCCTAATTGTAATTGGAAACATCAAGTTCTCACAATTACAATTTGCACCATAAATTATAACTAATTATAATTTGTCCACAACAACTTTTCTTTCTCCCAATTAATCCCACTATGTTATCAAATAACATCTTGAGTATATATAATCTTCTATTGTGTGTGACCTAGGGGCGGCAATATTGAACACGACACGAATATGACACGGTTATAACGGGTTAGAGTTGGGGTTTCGTGGGTTCGGGTCGAAACAGGTCGACCCGTTTAACTTTAAACGTGTACAGGTCATAAACGGGTTCAACCTGTTTTAACCCGTTTCAACCCGCGAACCCGTTTAACTTTTTTTAATATTTATATTTAATACTTTTTGTAATACCTTACAAATTTTACTATAGAAAATTAGATAATTTAATTTTTTACATGAATTCATTGAATTAAATTTTATTATATGAATTAATTAAATTGTTTGTGTGTCTATTTTGTTTAATTATATGAGACATCTTAAAGAAAATAAATGATGTTAATGTGGTTATTTGCTTGATATATAGTAAATGAATCATTCTTAATTAATTATTATTTAGTATCTATAATAATATTACTATTATGAGTTGGTAAGCAACGACTTTAAGCGAGTCTAAAGGGGAAGGTTAGACCTTTAGAAAATAACGTATGTAATATGCCTACAGGGTAAGGCATTTACCATTAAAAACAATGAATTTAGAAGAAAAAGTGGTGCATTTACCTTTTTTTTAATATAGATTGAAAAGAAGCTCGTGTGGTGCATTTACCAGAGTGTAAGGTTCACTCAGCATCGATTGACCAGTTCGTATACTTTGCTATTTCTGACATTGGGACAAAGACAATTTGAATTACACCCTACAAGGACAAGCCTTCCTTTCGTGCTCATTTTTTGCTCTCCATTTGCTCTTTAAAATTCTTGGCATGCTACGACAAAATTGTTGTTCTAAATATCTAGAGAAAATAATTTCTTGAATAATCCAATTTTATTGCAAAATTACATTTGTTTAGATTTTTAAGATTAAATCTTATGAATTTATTAAGATCTCTAAATATTTAGCGGGATGGGTTTGTTATTTTATTGGTTATTTATGACTTTACGGACTGTTTTATTAGTTTTTTAATTTTATATGATTTGATTTGAGTTTTTAAAATTTTTTGTGTAATGGTGCACAGATTGGCGGGTTTAGTAGGTATTCGGGTTGACGAATTTAGTAATTATCTATTTAATTTTTGTGTCTAATCGTGTCATGTCGTGTCAACCCATTTTATAACACAAACACGACACGAAAATAAATGGGTTGACACGACACGACATATTTATTAATCGGGTCGTATTCGGGTTGGTCTGTCAAGTGTAATTATCTCAAGTTGACACGATCCGCCAACCCGAACACGACACGATTGCCACCCCTAGTGTGACCTATTAGGTTTCTCAGTCAATTGGTAGTGAACATGAATTAATCCAAACGTCTTTGAGATTAATAATCTATAATGAATTAGAATTAATCATATTAATTCTAATCAGGATTGGTTTATTAATTTATCAATTAAAAAACCCATATTCCCATATCATGAGCGGTATCTAACAACACATCATGACTACTCAAGAGTCCAGAAAGTCAAGTTGCCTGACATGAACCCTTTAATAACAAACTTCAGTGCAATTAACTCATTTCACCATATAATATCTCATTCGGTTTGGAGTACGGAATTAGTGCCAACTCCCTCCAGAATTAATTCTGGCCCGAATACAATAGTACTTGTACCAGGAACCCACTACTCTAGATGTGTATCAATTTGAACTATTTCCGATACACAATCGCCTTGGCCAAGGACTTCTCGAGTAGTAATTTCTACAAGTAGCTGTGAGATATTCGCCCCTACTATTAGGAGTGGTGAATCTTTTATTGACCCTATCAACTACTTTTGTTTACCTCACAATGTACCCAATATTAATTCCATAGATGACCCTCGATTGAGCTCCAGATATTGGAATCAAAGTACAATGCTTAGCAAACAAAGTACCTTGGAGATCTCAAGTCTAAGGATACTTGCACGTTTGCTATATTGAGATTATATCACTGACTCTAAATAGTTATCCATATGATTATCTTAAAGTTAGGTCATCCAATGAACTTGTTCCATTAACAAGCATCCATGTATTAACTTTGAGTAACTCAATACTCACGGATATGAGAACCACCGCATGATCAAATCAGGAAGTCTAACACATGCTAGACTTAACGTATTAATGATGTCTTGTCTTATTAATACTATGACTAGAGATTATTTAAGTACTAACACTATACAGTATAATAAGAATCTTATATCATGATTTCTATCATGATTTCCTTAACACAGTGTTGTACTAAGGACTTTATCAAACAATTATATTACTTAAAAGTAAACAAAAGAAATTGTAAGATAAATAATATCTTTTATTAAAATAAAATGTATCATATACAATGTACAAGTGATTGCCTCTAGGGCACAACACTAACATCGGGTACATATAAAATATCCTTCAAAATAACTACTATATTACAATAAAAAAAAAGATCCAACTCTCCTACTACAAGGGCCCATACTTGTGCTCCATTTCTTACTCGTAGTCCATGCTCACCCTTCTGGAGTCTTCTTATCTTCGTAAAACCCTGCAAGGAGTTATAGATATAATCAGTAGCTCCAGAATCAACAATCTAAATGAAAGTTGATCTAACCATTCAAATTGACTCTAGATAGAGAACAATACCTATAGGGTTTTTCTTGGCCTGAAACTCTGGACACTCCTTTTTCCAGTGTCCCTTCTGCCTACACTTGAAACACTTGCCCTTGGGCTTGTTAGGCTGGTTCTTGGGTTGGGTCGGTGCGTTTCCTTCTTCTTATTAAACTTTCTGGGCTTAAGCCCAATTCTGAAAGAAGCCCTAACAATTATAGCCTTAGACTGTGGTTTCATGACCTTCTCTGCCACCTGGAGCTCTTTTATTAACTCAGTTAAACTCATGTTTAACTTGTTCATGTTATAATTTAACTTGAACTGAGTAAAAGAGCCCAGAAAAGATTTGAGAACCATGTCCACTTGGCTCTCGAGGTTAGTAACAACCCCTAAGACTTCTACTTCCTTGAAAGCAACAATCATCTTGAGCATATGCTCTTTGACTGATGCTCCCTCAGCCATCTTAGTATTGATAATTGTCCTAAAGGCCTCCTACCTTGCGGGTTGGCTTTTATCTGCGAATATCATGGCTAGTGATTGGCTAATGTCATATGCAGTGGCTATGTGCTCGTGTTTAGATTAAAGTACATTAGACATGGAGGCCAACATCTAGTAATGAGCCATCTCGTTGGTCTTCTTCCATGTTTTCTCAGCCTCTTGCTCTTCAGCAGTGGAACTCTCCCTGATAACAAGACAGGTTTCGTAGAGGACATACTTATACTCCTTAGCAGTGAGTATTATGTTCAAGTTACTTTTTTAGTCCACATAATTTGGACCCGTTAACTTATTCTCATGAAGAATAACAACCAATGGACTAAAAGAACCTCCACCAACCATTTCTAAAAAATTGAAAATAAAAGAAATCTCAGTTTGTGAAAAAATAAAAATAATTTATGCCTTTATCCTCATATTAAATCCGATAATAGTTAACCATATCACTATTATCTTCAATATGATTAATTTAGCTCTTAGAAAAACTAACATAGCTTCTTGGAAAGATTAGCAGTTTTCTAAGCTAAGTGTATTAACCACCACAAATTAATTTCCCTTTTAGGTAATGATCTAGAAGATAACTCTATCGTGGGATGACAATTTCTTCTAATTTTCTATGGACATTCCTCACATTATAACCTCCAACGTGGGCTGGTCGATCATAGCACGTGTCATGTATTATTAATTACATCCATCTATTAGTTCTAGATCCTTGTGGTTGTTAGTGTTATGCCCTAAAGGCAATCACTTGTACATTGTATATGACACATTTTATTTTAATAAAATGCATTATTTATCTTACAATTTCTTTTGTTTACTTTAAGTAATATAAATGTTTGATAAAGTCCATAGTACAATACTGTGTTAAGCAAATCATGATATGATATTCATACTACACTAGATGGTGTTAGTACTTAAATAGTCCCTAGTCATAGTATTAATGAGACAAGACATCATTAATGCATTAAGACTAGCATGTGTTAGACTTCCTGATTTTATCAGGCGGTGGTTCTCATAACCATGAGTATTGAGATACTCAAAGTTAACACATGGATGCTTGTTAATAGAATAAGTTCATTGGATGACCTAGTTTTGAGATAATCAGATGGATAACTATTTAGAGTCAGTGATATAATCTCAATATAGCAAACGTGTAAATATCCTTAGACTTGAGATTTCCAATGTACTTTATTTGCTGAGCTTTGTACTTTAATTCCAATCTCCGAAGCTCGATTGAGGGCCGCCTATGGGTACATTGGGTACATTGTGAGGTAAACGAAAGTAGTTGAGAGGGTCAATAAAGAATTCACCACTCCTAATAGTAGGGGCGAATATCTCACGGCCACTTGTAGGAATTACTATTCGGAAAGTCCTTGGCCAAGGCGATTGTGTATTGGAAACAGTTCCAATTGATACGCATCTAGAGTAGTGGGTTCCTGGTACAAGTACTATTGTATTCGGGCCAGAATTAATTCTGGAGGGAGTTGGCACAGATTCCGCTCTCCAAACTGAATGAAATATTGTATGGTGAAATGAGTTAATTGCACTGAAGTTTGTTATTGAAGGGTTTTTGTCAAGTCACTTTACTTCCTGGACTCTTGGGTGGTGATGATGTGTTGCTAGATACCGCTCATGATATGGGAATATGGGTTTATTAATTGATGAACTAATAAACCAATCCTGATTAGAATTAATAGGATTGATTCTAATTAATTATGGATTATTAATCTCAAAGACGTTTAGATTAATTCATGTTCGCTATCAATCGATTGGGAAATCTAATAGGTCACACACAATAGAGGATTACATACTCAATATGTTATTTGATAACATAGTGGGGTTAATTGAGAGAAAGAGAAGTTGTGGACAAATTATAATTAGTTATAATTTATGGTCCAATTTGTAATTGCGAGAACTTAATTTTTCCAATTACAATTAGAAAATTCTAATAGGATTAGAATTTTCAGTTTTCGGATATATGTATGACATAATCGAAACCCTAGGAAGAGGTTAATTCACGAAAAAAAAACCCTAGACACACAACCAACCTTCTTCTTCTTCTTCTCTCTCTCTCTCTCTCTCTCTCTCTCTCTCTCTCTCTCTCTCTCTCTCGTTTTGCTGAAAACAAAAACAGCCCTAGCCACCACCTTTTTCTGCTAGCGCGGGAAATTTTGGTATTGAATATTCCTCTGTGTGGATTACTGTTAGAGATAATCACACACTATGATTATAGTAGTTAGACGTCCAACTCTCGTGGAGTTTGCATAAGAGGATTGCTGGATCGCGTCTCGACTTGAAGAATAAATTTTATTCTTCGGACGATCACCCAAAGGCAAAAGCTGTTACATTTATTATCATTATGTCTTGTTTTTCACACATAGATAGATCCTGGGATGGTATCTCATTTTATTTTCCACTGCGCCGTATACGATACAAACCTGAGATACCCAATAGTGGTATCCCTATCCTATACAAGTTCACCTTCAAGGTGACGCGAGGGGACCTACGATCTCTAATGAGGATTGTGATGGAAGCCGTGGGGCCATTAAAACCCCTCTCCCACTTAGTATTTTAAAATAAGGATTTTATTGAAAAATATCCGTTGAAAATTTCAATTAAGTTTTTTTTTATTTCAAAATAAAATATCTAAGCCTATAAAAATTTCTATGTCAAGGTTTATACCCTTTGAGAAATTTTTTTTATAGATTAATTTTATTTAAGTTAATAAACTTAATAATTTCAAAATTTTTCAATAAAACTTTCTAGAGATATTGATCTCAAGTTTAATTTGACAAAAATAATTTTTCTTGTTAAAAATAAATCAAAATAGTTTTCGATTTTAACTCACAAAAATATCTAAATCTAAAATATTTTCTATATCAAGGATAAAATCCTTTGAGAAAATAACCAAGACTTAATTTCTGTTCGAATTAAATTTAACCATTTAATTTAAGAAAAAAACATTTCTTTGTCAAAAATTCCCAAAGACTTTGGTCTTTGAGAAAACACGCACATAGGGTATAAGAAGAAATAAGTATGCTAGATAACTGTAAACGTTTTCATGCTTTTCTATTCTTTTAACCTAAATGTCCAAATAATAGAATTAAACACATTAATTAATTAATGATCTTGTTTAATCCTAAATTTCCTTTACTGTTATTTTTCTTGCAAAATATTCAAAGAATATTAACTATTGCAATAAAAATAACTTCACTTGGTATGGGACCAAAAACCTAAATTTTTTTTTCACTGGTCTAGTGCACCTGTCGCACTGGATTGCCACATGTTGGAGACTCGCCAGCCTTAGATCACTCGCGACTAACCCGCGAAGCTGCCCTGATCCACCCGTAACTCGCTCATGAAGCCCGGTCAAAATCGAAGCCCAAATTGCAATTTGCAATTTAAATTGGATCTACGAGAAAGCCGGTAGGCTTCGGTAAGCTTCTCGAGGAAACCTTCCTCACGAGCACCACAGAGCCAAGTTGGCCTCAGGCCCAGCTGCGGCTCCAAGCCGCAAATGGCTTAGACAGCTCGATTCATCTCACAGAATGCGGCTCAGCTCAGCTCGGCTTGGTGGCGCGACTTGTCAACTCGGCTGTTACAGTGACCTTCTTCTCCAAGTTTCTCTATGCGTTGCAGAACATCTGGGTCTCGATTTTTTCATGTGATTTCGACCAAAACTCATCCAAAACAATCCACAAATGCCTATGACTTTAATTATAGGCTTACACGAACACTATTAAAGCTTCAAAAAAAAAAAAACTTTTACAATGTTCCTATGTCTCAACCATGAGACTTCCAGAGAAACTACCCATAGCAGAAAACATAAAGGATCACTGATTTTAATCATTTGACCAGTTTTATTCACTAACATGCAACCTATATTACCATATAAGCCATGCCCTGATACCACTTGAAGGTTAATATGGCAAAAACAATGAAATTGGGAGCATACTTACAGAACAAAATGAAAATAGAGCATCGCATGGAAGCTGTTTAGCTCTGCGTTTCCTTACTAGTCTAGAGGTTGCCGACTTCTCTGTCTGAATCGATTCTGGTTGAATGCTTGAAGCCACTGGTTCTCCCAAAGAAACCTCCGATTGCACTCTTGCAAACCGTCTACTTCTTCTCATTCACACGAAGCTTTTGAGCTTCCGGAATATCGCCACTGCCTTAACAACCATCGATGAAAGCAATCTCAAGATCGAAGAATAGCCTTGGCTCTTTTATTCAATCCGAGAGAGAGACCAAGAGAGTGAAACAAAAAACTTTGTCTTTTTGTTATCCTTGCACACCAAACCATGCAAGATCCATACTTTACTGTTTTACCCTTTGTTTCATCCATTGGGCCAGATAAAATTATTTACTCTTAGGCTTGAACACCCATAAATAATAAGTCTCGATTATTTATTTTTTACGCTTCATAAAACAGCCCAATAAATAATTAACAAGCCCAAATAAACTAATATAAAATATCAGACCTTCTATCTAATTTATATCTAGGTTAATTTTCTAATTATTCAATCTGGATATTGGGCCCTGAATAATTAACTAACCAATTAAACTAGATAAAATATATATTGTCTCTTAGGCCTTTTATTCTACTCCACTAATAAATCAGACTACTTAAATAAAATAAAACCCATAATTATCAAGACCAATTCCTTAACCCAAATCTGTCAGGACTTAAGGGCTATTTTGAGAATCAAAAAACACATCGCCTTGGCTACTAAAATGACCAAAATACCCTTACTATATATATAGCTATATTTTGTATTTTAAATATTTTCTAATATCACAATAAAGAAATATTGACCCCAACGACAGTGTTGTGTTAGCAAAGTCTCTGACTTCTAGGTGTAATAACTAAAATATCCCTCTACACATCACTGTACATTTAGAGAGGAAGAGTGTACTATCATCTCTCTAAAAGACATCTACCATCCGTAGACCTCTAGTCCAATGATTCACGACTCCTGAAATATTTCCGCTTTCCAAAGCAGCTACCCTAAAGCAAACATTCAAGTCATGTTCCCCAGGGCCCTGGATATTTAGATCATTTGAATAGTCCTAAGGGGTGATATAGCGCAGAAGCTATCTTGTACAAGTCTATCTTAACTAACTAATCATATATACCCAACAAACAAGTATATCGGCTCTACAAAAGAACTTTAACTACAGCATATCAAAGTACATGCTTCCAACTTCGTCAGACCACCAATTCATACTCAAGCGGTAGAGTATTAGTTCACGTTGTAGCAGTAATAGTTTGGGCTTCTTCTAAATAGTACTTTTAGAAACCACTATTACAAGTCATGTTCTACGTATTCGAAATACGCTCATGCTATGAAGTGAGTGGACTACCCACTGGCTAAAGGTAATCCATTCTCTATTTAGAATTTATAATATAATAACCTAAACTTGATAAGATTCCCATTCTCACCAATCAGTTAAAAATAAATGTTTATGTGTTATGTAGCCCGTGATCCATATTTTACTGCGAAAGACCACCATTCACATGGATTACTTATTTAAACACAACGGGTTCTTTCCAAATGTAAATCGTGCACAAATAAAATGTAAATTTACAAATAAAATTTTAAAATAAATTATTTTATTCATAAATTCGATAGTTACATCAAAAACCTAGTCTAGATGGCATACTTTCCAACATTTATATGCTAGTCTAGGAACATTATTTCACCTTTCAAGCAAAAACATAGATAACATGAATCATACAAGTCAAGCTATCTACCAACTCAAGCATTATAAATCAAAAAATTACACAACTCAACTCATGATTTAAGGAAAACACTCTAAATTTTTTTCTTTCAGTTTTTTCAATGACTTAGGGAATTGATAGCCTCAAGTGAATGGATTTCTCTTCATGCACATTGGCCCCCTTATAGTCATCACTCATAATTTTTTTCAACAACCTTTCTTTCTTTCTTTTGTTCTCGAGAATTAATAGCCTCAAGAAAGTGAATTTCTCTTCACTATCCGTATTGTCCCCAATAAACAAGCAAAAGTATTTTCTTGCCTCTATAGATGAAACAAGTTTTCTCAACTCATTTTTCTCATTTTTTTTAGCTCATAATCAGTTTTTTTCACAATCTTTCCACCTAAAAAGTTTATATCTTCACATTCTTTATCACAACTCAAAGTCAAGTAAACTTTAAATCTATAATACAAGAGTTAGCTAACAACTTTCCCCACATTTATTAGATTATCCACATTCAAAGTAGATGAATCAAATAATATTCAAACTCTAATGCATAAACAAGATTAACCTAAATTCTCAAGTTTTAACATCTCTCATCAAATAAACCATTGTATTGTCAATAAAAATCCACCAAATGAATGTCAAAACTCATATCCAAGTAAGAAAGATAATTACAACCTTGCTAATGCAATGAAAACAACAAAAAATTGAAATTTTTTTCCAAAATAATGTAACATGACAAAATTCCAAAATGTATACGGAAAATATCTTCAATGCTAAACTCTCCCCCTACACGTAGATTGGGCATTGTCCTCAATAACAAAAAATATAACAATGAAAGTAAAGCCAAGGCATAAAAAATAAATAAATAGGAAGAATAGAGACAAGAAGATACTTCCATGGCAAATTAGCTCTAATACATGTGAATCTACCATAAGGAGTCATTGAGGAAAGTGTGCCTCGATAGAAATAGAAGAAATAAAAAAAAAACATAACTCTAGGAAAGAAAAAGAAAAAAAAAAAAGACAAGACAAGAAAAATTAACTAAAAAGAAATCCTTAGAAAAGTCATGAAAATATAAATAAAAAAAAAGCTAAAAAAACGAAATACAGACTAGTGGAAGAATACTCAATCCTCATCATCATGATATCCTCATCATCATCATCCTTATCATTAGCCCCATGGCTACCATTGCTTCCTTGAGTTCTAGAAAATCTTCGCATCCATTGCGCCCATTGTTGTTCCCGAGCATCTTGCCACCTAGTGAGAGCAGTCATTAACTCACAAAGTTGTAGCAATATCTTCGTTTATGTCTTCATGCCAACTCTCAATTGCTCTAATTGATATCTCACCTTAGCCTCAAAATAACCCCTAGATTAGGTTTGTGAACTACTAGCACGAGGTTGAGGTGGTGGTGCAGGATGCTTTTCTTCCTCAAGTGGAAGCTCGACTTGTCCCGAGTGCTGCACATTAAAAGGCTGTAACCAACGTCTCACCTCTGTACTATACTGCTAACCACAGCTAGTAAGTGTTTACTCAGTAACCATATCACACTCCGTTGTGGTTTTAGTAAGTTCTCCCTCCAAACTAATGCTAAAGGCTTCAAGAATTTTTATTATCATGAGGGGAAAAAAAAGGCTTTGGTGGAAAGGCGAGAATAGACCACATCCCGCATGAATTGGATAATTAAAGAAGTAAGTGGCACTACTAGAAACTGACCTATCAGCCACGACAAATTCCGTGGCTGATTGGATGAAATTCGTGGCTGATTGAACTCAGCCACGGAACAGCCACGGAAAAGTTTCCGTGGCTAAAGTCGGCATGGCTGATTTATCAACCACGAAAAATATTTCCGTTGGTGATTAGCCACGAAATATTTCGTGGCTGATAAATAAATTCCGTTGCTGATTAATTCAAAATAATTAAAAATTATTTAATTCAAAAAATAGAAATCGGCCACGGAATACCATTCCGTGAGTGATTAGCCACGGAAATTCTGTGGCTGATTTGATAAATAGTAATAATAATTTATTTAATTTAAAAAGTGATCAGCCACGGAAATAGTTTTCGAGGGTAATCGGCCACGGAAATGTTCGTAGCTGAGTATATAATTTCGTGGCTGATTTAATTTAATATAATGAAATTTTTTTTAATTGAGAAATAATTCAGCCACGGAATTTTTGTGGCTGAAATTATTTTTGTGGTTGATCTAATCAGCCACGGAAATATTCCGTGGCTGATTTGGTAATCAGCCACGGAATTTCGTGGTTGTTAATGTGGCAGAATTGCCAAAAAAATTAGCCACGGAATTTTCGTAGCTGTTCCCTGTCTAATTTTTCAACATGTTTTTAGAAAATACACATATCAAGACCTTACCAAAATCCTGTAAACATAATCAACATATCAACAATACACCCAACATATCAACAATTAAACTCCTATAACCATACACCCAACATATCAACCCAACATATCAACAATCAAACTCCTGTAACCATACACCCATCATATCAACAATCAAACTCCTGTAACCATACAACCAACATACCAACAATCAAACTCCTGTAACCATACACCCATCATATCAACAATAATCAAACACCCAACATATCAACAAACACCCAAGTCACAAAGTACAAAATAGAATAGAGTAACAAATAAAACAAAGTCTAATAATATCCAACTCCCACAAGCAAATAAGGCATCACAAAATTGTCTCCACCACAGAATAGTAATAAGTAAGTTGTGACAGTCGATAAAAACTAATGTATTAGCTTTTCAAAGCTATAATCACGCATCATCATGAGTCCTCTCATTGTCTGTGGCTCCTCTAGATGAGCACGATTCTAAGTGCACCCGCATTGTGGCCATTATCTTATCCATTTGACGACGAGTCTCAAGTATGAGTTGCTCCTGACGCGCCATCTCCTCAGCGTGATTTGCTTGCATCTCTTGCATTTTGCGACCATAATCCTCATGCAGATCATGAAGGACTCTATGATCAACATAGCTAGTCCTCGCAGATGTGCTACTTCCAGACCTTGAACTCAGGATAGGCTGACATGCTGAACCAAGACCGGGGACACGTCCTTTCCTTACACCCCCAGCTGCTGTAAGCATAATGTTATCATAATCAACCACTTGGAGACTCGGTAGCGAGTTCCGGAGTTCAACAGATGTCGAGGCTGTAGAGGAGACTTGTGTTTCTACCTCCTCAACCATCCTAGTAGCTCGTTCCTAAAAATTGAGTAAAGATTTTAGAAGGAATCAATAAGAATTCAATGAAAAATATTTAGTCAAATATACTATAATAATAACTTACATGAAGATCTCGATGATATGGTGTGATGAATTCCGTCCTCCCTTCAACCTCGTGTTGATGTAACTCTCTGTGAAGCTCAAGAGAATTTGGTAGAACACCACCATTCTTTACTGCCTGTAATAAATTTGTATGGTATTAATTTCTTTATGATTTAACTTACTAAGTATTCATATACCTAAATTTTATTCGATACTTATAATGCGATATGCATGTGCGAGATGTGGAATGGGTCCGCCCGTATGCATGCATGAGGAATTCTCTCCCTGGTTGCGACGATTACGAGAATTTTGCTCTGATCGTGCTAGTGTCTCTGGCGTCTGCCAATATGCTACCATAGCATCAAACACATCCTCAGACATCCATGGAAGTTTAACTCTATCCTTTATCCATGCCTTTTTGGCTGAAGCAATAATCCCTCGGAATAGCTCCCCCGCCTTAGAGTTCCAAGCTTTTCGAACCATTTCACTATCCTCTTCCCTCCATCTATATCGTTTCTACAATAAAAAGAAATAATATAAGATACTTCAACTCAAAACTTTATAAAAGACCAAGAAGATCACATAACATTTAATTATTAAACACTTGCCTCGAATTCTTGAAACCAAGTATTCTCCGTATCAAAGTCCACATGCAACCACCTTTTGTGCGGGACATCAAATTTCAGCTTGATGCAGTCTGAGATGCAGTTATGAATTTTATATTGAATCTCTATGGGTCCAAACCTAACACAAAGACATTGATCAAAACTTAAAGTTACTCAACAAAAAGTATTGAAAATATAGTTTGAATTGTGGGTAAAACTTTATATTCTTTGTAAACATATATGATATACTTACACATTATCACTCACCGGAAGAATGTGTATCATGGGTCGCTGCGATGAAGAAGGAATAGAGCAAGGGACAACAGAAGTAGTAGTATTATCACCAGCAGCAATGCTCCCATCCGATGAAGGATTACGTGGAGTCTGTGACGCTGGAACATTGGAGGTAGATGGGGCGGGGTGCTCAGAACGAAAATATGAACTACTCCGAGGCATATCTACAAAGCAAATGATTAGTTAGCTTGCAAATTAAAAAATAATATACAATAATATATGTAACAAAAGTAAAAGATATGAAGATGTAAAAAGAATATTTTACTCGTCCTCAATTTTAATCGATTCATCGGCATCATCTTCCTCATTTTCAGACTCATATTCAATCTCTTCATCGGTAGTTTCATCATTACCATCACTCCTACGGACATCCTCTTCTCCTGTAGCATCCCAATCACGTAGAGGATCAAGTTGATCATCTTGAATTTGTAATGGTGTGCCAATAGAATGGTCATTTTGATAAGCGTGTTCAACTTGTGGAACATCAAAAATCTCTCTTGCTTTAACGTGAAAAACAGCCTACCAGTCATGCATATCACGTCTTGTACTCGGATATGAAGAGTAGTATACCTGAATTGCTTGATGGGCTAGCACAAATGGTTCGTATTTTGGCCACCTTTTTCTATGATTTATTTCCACCAAATTGTACCTTGGATGAACTTTCATACTGTCACGAGATCGTTGATCAAACCATTCACACTTAAACAATACAGTATTCTTCTCTGGCAAGCCAGGATATTGTACACAAAGTATTTCTTGTATTAATCCATAATAGTCTCCTTTAGTTGTTGATTGAGAATAAGTCGTGCCTCGAATGCACACCCCATAATTCATTGTTGATTTTCCTTCTCCATGACTCATGGTGTGAAAACAATATCCATTAATATAGTAAATGGAATATGCTTCAACTGCCATTAAAGGGCCTCTTGAGAGATCCTTTAAAAGCTGATTGTCAATATTATTCTCAGTACCCAAAACCTAATCAAATAATTTAATATTAGTACTGTAAAGAGTAGAGATGCTATAATTTGCACAAACATGACATTACATACATGGCTACGGAACCAGCTAGCAAAGTGGGTCTTAATCTCCTTGTTAATGTCACGATGTCCGAGTTGTGGATGATGGGTGTGCAATTGACCAATAAACATACTGAAGTGATAGCATAAAAATAACTTAGTATATATTACTATCACACTGAAGAGTTAGAAGAGAAATCATCTGTAAACTTAACTTTTAATAAACCTAAAAAACGGTTCCACCTCCGAACAGTTCAGCAACACATAAAGATGGGCAGCTTTGTATTCCTCATCAGTAAGACACCGCATATAAGATCTACCTGCTGACCGCCCCGGCAAACTGAAAATCGATAAATTATTTGCAGAATGGCTGACGTCACCGCCATCATCGTGTCGACTTGGACGTCTACTTCTTGTTACCACATGCGGCTCAAAATAGTATGTTGTAAAGTTAGAAGCCTCTTCGACCAAGTAAGCATTGACTATAGACGCTTCAACTCTTGCCTTATTTCTAATCTTCTTTTTCAAATGATAGAGGTATCTACATATGGTAAAAGCAATTTAAGCATTGACATAATACGAAGAGATAAAATTGGAAAATGAACTTTTTAGACAACAGTACTAGATGAACTACCTTTCAAAAGGAAACATCCAACGGTATTGAATTGGACCGCACACACGAGCTTCATATGGTAAATGAACTGGAAGATGCTCCATTGAGTTGAAGAATGCGGGTGGAAATATTCTCTCCAACTTACATAATCTAATAGAAATATTTTCCTCCAACTCTCTCATCTTACCCACAGTCAACTTAGTGGCACATAACTCATTAAAAAATATGCTAAACTCAGTTAAAGCATTCCAAATCGACTCTGGTAGCATTTGTCTGAAAGCAGTAGGAAACAAACGCAACAGGAAAACATGGCAATCATGACTCTTCGTGTTTATCAACTTAGACTCCCGGATATCAACACATCTAGATAGGTTCGATGCATAGCCATCAGGAAATTTTAGATCCTTTATCCACTCAAACAAAATGCGTTGTTCTTGTTTGGAAAGACAATAAGTTGCCTTTGATCTGATGCTCTCTCCGGGATCTAATGCCAGTTCTTTTCTTCGGCATAGTTCTTTGATGTCATAATGAGCATTTAGGGTATCTTTTGTTTTACCTTTTACATCCATTACTGTGTTGAAAACATTATCAAAATAATTTTTAACTATGTGCATGACATCTAAGTTGTGTCGAACAAGCAATGAAGACCAATAAGGGAGTTCCCAAAATATGCTTTGTTTTGTCCAATTGTGACTACTGAGATAACCTTCGGGAATGTCTTCACCGCCGGTATTAGTAACCTTAGTAATATTCTGAACTCGTTGCCAAATTTCTTCACCCGTGAGCCTGGGTGGTGGTGGATCGTTTTCAACACGATTTTTCAAAAAATTGGTCTTGTTTCTTCTATACGGGTGATCCCGTGGGAGAAATTGGCGGTGAACATCAAAGAAACATGTTTTTCTTCCATGCCGATGTTGAAATGCCTTACTCCTTTCCATACAAATTGGGCACGCCATGTGCCCAGAAGTTGTCCACCCAGATAACATCCCATATGCAGGAAAGTCTCCTATTGTCCACATAAGCGCAGCCCGTATATCGAAATTACACTTTCTAGAAATATCATACGTCTGAATACCCACACGCCAAAGTGATTTCAGCTCCTCAATAAGTGGTTGGAGATACACATCAATCATCTTCCTAGGATCTCTTGGTCCCGGGATTACCGCTGCTAGAAACATGTAAGGTGTCTTCATGCACATCCAAGGTGGCAAATTATAAGGGGTGATAATGACAGGCCAGCAAGAATATGACTTGCCAGACATACCAAAAGGTGCAAAGCCATCTGCACATAATGCCAATCTTACATTGCGTGGCTCATGTGCGAAGTCTAGATGTTTATGTCGAAATCCTTCCACGCTTCGCCATCTGATGGGTGATTCATTTCATCGCCCTGTTGCGTATGGTCTTTATGCCATGTCATATGCTCGGCTGTTTTTTTTTACGCATAAAGCCTCTGCAGTCTCGGAGTAATGGGTAGGTAATGCATTTTTTGATATGGAATAGGTTTGGATTTTTCCAAAATTCTTAACTTGTATCGGGGATGATTACAGAATTTGCAATTCATTAACTCCTCATCATCTTTCCAAAAGAGCATACATCCATTGACACATACATGAATCTTCTCAACTGGCAACCCAAGAGCTATCACAAACTTCTTAGTCTTGTAGAAATCATTCGGCACTTTATTCCCATCATCTGGTAGAATTTCATTAATAAGACTGGCCCAATGGTCGAAATGAATATCTGGCATATTCTGCTCTGACTTCAAATGCAACATTCGTGACACAACTGACAACTTTGAATGTCGTACACAACCTTGAAATAGTGGCTCATTTACCTCGTGCAATAGATCATAGAATTGTTGTGCATTGGGATTCGGTGCTTCCTCCTCAATATTAGATGGACCCGCGGCCCAATTATCATTGAAGGAATGACCCGCAGCATCATGTACCATTTCTCGATACCTATTTGTGGTTTCGTGATGGTCCGATACTACATGAGGCAGTTCTTCTTCATGGATTTGATACTCTTCTCCATGGGAAGTCCAAATAAAATAATTCGGCATAAAACCTTTGTTTAGAAGGTGAACATGGCAGGTTTCACGACTTTGGAATTTCAGAAGCTTGCACCTAGAACATGGACACCTTGTCGTTGCACTGCAAATGAATTGTGGTTGCGCACATGCAATCCGAATGAACTCGTCGAGTCCTTGTGTAAACTCTTTTGTTATGCCTCGACGAGCCGGGAGGAGTCGATTATACATCCAACTTCTATCTCTATTCATTTTAACTGACTATATGCCACCTATTTTAACAGGAAACTTTAAACTAGTTTTCAAACATGACAATAATTTTAAGATACTTAGAAATATTGTAACTAATTTCCAAAATATTCATGCATAAACACACATATCAAACACGCTAATAAACATACTAAAATAGGCTTTACCCCTTTTACATAAATGGATACCATATCACATAAAACATTTTAACTTATTTTGATTTACAACCAATTTTTTAATGAATTTGTGTACAATATATATTTTTATAATTAATTTATTACGTATTTATTGCACCATGGGACGACCATATGCTTTCTCAAGCCGGCTTTGACTCGAGGTTGATGAAGTCCTTTTTAATTTTTTCCCCTACTAAATGACAAATTCTTTTAACTTGTAACTATAATAAAATCGGCAATGCATTGAGGGGCAAAAAGGGAATCATATTTTGGCTTGATGTTCTCCAAGGTGGATTTGGGGTACTATACACGACTGTAGCAAAGTGAGGTTGATCTATTGTGTTGTTAGTAAATAAAGCTTGCTTAAATATATTTGTGTTTAATTAATTAACATTATTTAGTTCCATAAAAAAAATTTATTTACAAAGATATTCGAGTCTTTTTCAAACAGGTACTGATTTTATTACTCTTTTCATTTAAATTTTAATATTTTTATTTTTGAATCTGAATTTTTAAAAATACATATTCACTTTTTAAAATACATAATAAAAAAATATAAATTTTGCTACATTATTAATATTTTTCATTAATAAGGACAAGATATTAATTTACTTATATTTAAAATCTCTGATGAATCTTTGACCTTTTTCTTATTGATTTAGTGCGAATAGTAGTTGATTTATGAGTTAGTAAAATTTATACTTTTAAAATAGAAGAGGTTGGTTTTGGAAGTTAAATTAATTTTAGTTATTGGTTTATAAATCACAAGTTAATTATTAAATTAATGTGTTATTATTTGAAAATTTAAAAAGATAAGATTATTTTAAATTAGTATTTTTTTAATATAAATCATCTATAGTTTGTAGCATATATTGTTATAAAAAAAAATAACAAAGTAATAATTTAATTAGTTAGAAAATATTCTTTATAGTTTATAGTATATTATTATCTAACAAATGGTAAGATTATTAATTTAATTAGTTATAAATATTTTTTATTAGGTGATATATTCTCAATTGTAGTGAAATTCATTCAAGTATGTTGAATAGTAAACACACACATGTGAGCATGAAGAACGAAGCAAATTAAGTGTTGTGTATATTCTATGAGCATAGAAGGACGAAACATTAGTGAACAAAATGAAAGAAGACAAAATACAAAAACAAATGCATTCCAAAAGAACAAAGTTATAAGAGGATAATATACAGTGGTGTGTGACAAGAAGAAAGAACAAAAGAAGACACAACAAGCAACAATTACAAGATGAAAAAGAAGACAAGAGTAGCCCGTGAACAATGCACTAAGTGCCGTTTGGGAAACAAGGACAAAAGAAGACAAGAAGAAGCAACCAGACTTTTGTAATTGAAAGAAAATAAATCAATTGAAAAATGAAGAAAAAAATGTAGGTTCAAAGAATGAAGAAAAAAATTCAGTGAAGTGCATCCAAATTACATCCGTCGAACACACATTACACACATTGCTCATTCACAATAATAGAAAAATTGAAAATTTCAAGCCATTGAGTTGAAGAAGTAAAGAGCAGACTTCTCTATGAGTTACCTCTGCGACGGCAAACAGTGGGAGCAGACTCCTTTGGGGAGGCACCTCTGCGGCGGCGAACGGCGAGGACCAACGCACGACGGCAACGGCGAACGGCAAGGACCAGCGCGACAAGAGTGACGGCGATGGCGACGGCAACGAGGTGCGGGATCAAAGCAAGGGAAATGGGTCTGGCAAATAGAAGAAGGAAAGGCCGATTGAATCAAGTTCAATTTGTTGCCAGAAATGGAATTGAGATATGCCCTATAATTTGTACATCTGCAAGGGAATTTTCTGTGGCTATTTTGTGGCTATATAGCCATGGATCAACCATGCCATAATTAAAAAAATTTTCAAAAATATGTCGTGGCTGATTCGCAGCAGATTTGCTACAAATCAGCCACGGATTTTTTACAAAAAATTTTGAATTTTTAAAAAATATTCCGTTCCTGATTCGCATCAAATCAGGTGCGAATCAGCCACAAAAAATTTCCGTGGCTGATCAGCAACGTATCGACCACGAAAATATTTGATTATATAACGACATTTAAAAAAAAAAAACCGTGGCTGATTCGTAGCAAATCAGCCACGGATCATCCACAAATAATTTTCATAAAATTTTTAAATATTTTCATGGCTGATCCGTAGGTGATCAGATATGAATTAGCCACGAATTTTTCCTTGACAACCTTAGTCGAATTCTCCCACATATCAGCCACGAATCAGCCACGATATTTAATCTGTGGCTGATCCGTTGGTGTTGTGTGGGTAATCAGCCACGCATGAATTCCGTGGCCGAATTCCGTGGCTGATACACCAGTTTCTAGTAGTGTGGGATATGCTGAGTGTGCATCATCCTATGAAGGATATACAAGTCAATCACACGGGACTCATTAAACTCACTAGCTTTTGAAACAACATTATAAGCAAAAATATAGACTAGGGCACGTAGGTTGGCTTCAAGATCATTGTTATAATAAAAACCTACTTACCCTACTAGACCTCTCCTGTACATTCTCAAAGTAGCTCTAGTATCACTTACTTTCCACTTAGGATCAAACAGTATCTTTTGATTGTTGTATTCTACAGCTAACCAAGGGCTTTCATTATTAACATGAAGGATGACAGCTATTCTCTCTCTATCTAGAAGGACAGGGATGCCCTTTACCCTAGTCTCAATGGTCTCAAGATGGTTATTGCATTTGTAGACCATGTTAGCATAGAATTCTTTGACCAGAATAGGGCAATAGGGTCCCTTCAATTGAACTATTGGTCCCCACCCCAAGTATCTAAACATGAGTCCTAACTTGAGGCACGGTCTAAAGAAGGTGCAAAGGTACGATCTATAATGATATTATTGGCAGCCCTTTTAGTATACCACTCTTGGCATGATGGATCAATAAAATCAGCAGGGTGTAGGAACAACAGGTCTATGGCTGTAGGGATAGAGGAAGATGAAACTCTAGCCCGTTTAAAAGATTGGCCCCTCTCTCTAGGTATGACGAAGGGATATGATGACGGTTAATAAAGAATATGACTGATGCACTACCACAATGTAACAACAATGCCTAATGGAATCAAACCACCACAACATAAATTCTCACACAATCCCCACCAATTCATAATTTCTAATCAATCCACAACAACCTCAATCCACATTATCAATTAAATCCTTTCAAAATCTGTAAAAAATAATGAAATGCCACAATTCAAAACCATAACATGATTCCCAATGACTTCACAACTTGATCATAGCATGAAAAACATGTCCATATCCAAAGGTAAGAAAAAAGCATCATGGCTATGCACATTATCCATTTATCATGAATTCATCAACAAGACAATTGCCATAATCTAAAAATAGACCACCTATGATCACAATATGGACATGTAGTTGTCAAAATAATCCATGAATTATACTCTCATGCTATTCTAGTTATAATAATTACATCAATACAATCAAATTCAATCAACAATTCTAATATATGTAATTTTGGTCCAAAAATATGCCCAAAAATAGAAAAAAATCAATTGCAAGAATTTAACTGTAGGAATTCAAGAAAAATCATACATTTGTGTTCTCCAATGCATAGGCAACAAAAATATGTAATCTTTTTGAAGAAATCCTTGCTTGAAAGAAGAGATTTAAAAGTAGATTTTTGAAGAAAAAGTTGAGATTTTTGAAAATTTGATCCATAGATTCAACAAAAACAAGAAACAGTGCCGAGTGGAGAGAAAATTTGAGGGAAGTTGGTTTTGTTTGAAAAAAAAAATGGCCAATTCGGCCACTTTAAGGGAGCACCCGACAAGAGCCGGCGCCAACTCCGTGTGGCTGGGCTGGCATCGACCCTAGTCTGGGCCAAAAAATAATTTTTTTAAAAATTTAAATACTGTAAATAAAATAATGGAAACCACGAAATAATGAAGAAAATGCCAGTATTGTAAAAATTAAAAATACATGAAAATAAATAAAAACACACAAAAATTTAGATGTCCTAAATCAAAAACTAAATCAGCGAAAATCATTTTTTTTCACGATCACGATCACGTTAATTGGTCTCAGTCTTCCCCAGAAAGGATCCCTCTTGATGATCTCCAAGGAGTTTGGCCAGTTGTCCAATTTGATTTTCGAGATTGCACATAAATGCCTCCAAATTCCTCGTGGTTGTGTCCACTCCTTGAAACTGTATTTCCGTACTACTTACCATTTGATTAATCAAATCCTCCAATGACAACTTAGGCAGTGGTACATTGTAAGGCAAAGAGGGTTAAGTTCTTTGATTTTCAAAATTAGAATAAGTCTGCTTAGGTTGGTTTTGGTTGTTCCATGAAAAGTTGGGATGGTTCCTCCAACCAGGATTATAAGTGGTACTATAAAGATTGTTACCTTATTATCCATTGCCCATAAATGAGCTTATTCTAATGACTCTTGTGATGGCTACATGCTTTGGCACTCATGATTTGGTGTCTTTCTCCACAAAAATCACAACTCACATTCATTTCCTATCCTTGGAAATGAGACATCACCATTTGCTTCATATTTTAGGTAAGTGCCTCCACATTAGCCTCCAAAGTTTCCATTGTATCCACCTTATACACTCCATGAACATGAGTTTTTGATCTTGAACTACCCTATGCATAATTGTTTGTTGCAAGATTTTCAATCAAATCAAACTTCTTCTCTGGGGTCTTTGAATTAATGGAACCACCTGTAGACACATTAACCAATTATCTTGTAGCAAAGCTTAAACCACTATAAAAGATTAGCATTTACATATCTAGCTCGAACCTGTGAAGAGGACACTTTCTAAGCATCTCCTTGAACCTCTCCCAATACTCATAGAGATTTTCATATTCTAACTGTTGAAATGCGAAAATATTGGTCCTAAGCTTGGATGTTCTAGCTGGAGGAAAATATTTTACCAAAAAATTTTCAGCCAAATCATTCCATTGAGATGGGCCAGTTGACCGAATAAGGTTTTTAGAATATCAGCAAAAGATTATGGTTTTGGTATTTCCAAAGGTTATCAAGAAGGCATTGTTGTTCCAGAGTAATAGAGAAATTTGAAACAAACTTGGGTGGCAATTTATTTAATAAATAGAGGCTAAAGGCTATCTGTTCTAAAAGACCCTTCTGTTGAGATGCTTGCTTTTCCATCTGCAAAAAGAAGAAATCATTATCAAAATAATATCCTATCTTTAGACTTTAAAGTCTACTGCTGTCAGATGACCAATCCAAACTTATACATAAGCTCTGAGGTGTAAGCCTAGTACCCAGAACAGTTTTGAATATTGTACTTTGGTCATTTCAAGCATAGTACTTGACTAAATAGTTTCGGGCTTAAAGCCCATTTTATACTTGAGGAGATTGGACTAATCTACTCAATTTATTGGCCCAAAAATTTTAATCTCCATTAATATGTTCAATGAACACATTAAAACCGTTACCGACAACAAAATCAACAAATTTTACCATCTTTGATAAGATAGCTTAGAATTAGACATCTTATTGTAAAAAGCAACAATTGGTTTACAATCAGTACGCAATGTAAATTCTTTGTTGTTTCTTACATGTATGGAGAATTTATTTAGTACGTAAATACATGTAAGTATTTCAACATCTGTTGTACTAACTTGGCTTTTATATAGGCCACTACAATATCTTACTATTTTTTTATCCTTCTAGGTGATTCTTTGAAAGGTTTCCATTTGAGAATGCCTCCCCATCTTTCTAAACATCTATCAGCTTCTATTACTATGTAAGCTGTTGTAGGAACTAAATCTAGGGGTGGAAGGTTTTTAAATATTTCTTTTATTTTAGAAACTAGTTTCCAATCTTGGTCATTAAACTTTCTTTAACCTTTAAGTCTAGTTTTAGCATAGAGTGGTCCTATTAATTTGCTATAATTTGGGATATATTCTCTACACCAATTTAATAATCCTAAGAAAGATCTTAATGATGTGATATCATTGTCTTTAATTTCTTTCTCAGCTATGGCTTTTGCAAAGTGTTCTTGTAATTTAATTTGTCCTTTGCCTATAACTATTCCTAAAAATTCTATTTGAGGTTTACCAATAGACATTTTCTACATTTTCTTTTTTTTTTTAAAACTAACCCATTACTAATACATTCATGAAGAAATACTTTTTCATGTTTGATGTGTTCATTTCTGCTTTGACTAAAAATTAAAATATCATCAATATAGCAGACTATAAAGGGATATTTTTTGAATATATTATCCACCTTTCTCTGAAATATAGAGGGAGCATTTTTTAGGCAAAGGGCATGACTAGCCATTTATAGTGTCCATTAGGCTCCGTGAATGCAATCCAAGGAATACTATCTTCATACATTGCTATTTGCCAAAAGCCTAATTTTAAATCAAATTTAGAATAAATGAAACTACCTTTTATTCTTTGAATTAGTAGATCCTTGTTAGGGATTATATAACTGTCTACTCTAGTGTTGTCATTTAACCTTATGTAGTTAAAGACCATTCTACTTTTTCCTCTTATTATTTCACTATGCTTTCTGACTATAAAAGTAGGTGTTCTATGAGGACTATTACTATTTCGAATTACTTTAAGATCTAGTAGTTCATTAATATGCATATTAACATCTTCGAGATCTTTTGGGGTATAATTCATTGGTTTATCCTTTATAATCATCTCAGTGTTAATGATGTCTAATTTACAAAGTATTTTTTTTTATTCCAATGCTCTGTAGGATTTTCTCCGATTATCTTAATAGCTTCTAATTTTGACAAAATTTGTTCAATTTATGCTTGGCTATGTAATATTCCTAAATTGAAAATAACTTCATTATAGCTTAGGTCAATTATTTCTTTATATAAGTCATATTCTTCTACAGATAAAGCTATATTATCTTCATCATCCACCACACTTTTTTGTGGGAGTTCTGATGCTAAAAAATTTAATTCTCTGGAATAAGGTGAGCTAAGAATTGTATCAGCCCTTTTAAAGAATGTTACCTTATTTCCTTCTACAATTATTCCACCATGGAGATTTTTGATGAAATTCATTCCTATAATTAATTGATAATTCATGGGTGATACCCATGTGGTTGGTAGGTAATAATTTTCTGCTTTAAATCTAATTGTACAGTCTACCAATCTATCATCTAATTTTCTGACATTTCCTACAGTATCAATCACATTTGTTCTTGTGCCAGATTTAATTCTATATTTGGATGGTACCAGATCGCTATGTATATGTGACATTGTGGCACCGGTATCTATTATTATTGACAGGGTAATGTTATGTTTGTCAGGAAATTCTACTATACATATTATATTTAATAAATTGTTTGACCTGTTTTTTACTATGGTCAAGTTTTCTAAGTTTTTAGTAGGTGTAAGAATAGATTCTAAGCTATTTTGTTCTACTTCTTCTATCCTTATTCCTTTTTGTTTTATATCCTTATTTTTACAAAGACATTCCCAAAGACTTTCCTCTAGGCTATCTATGTATTTTTGTAAAATTCCTATAGTTTTTAAGTGAGTATTTACCTGTTGTTTAATCATTATTTCAGGCACCTCTTCTTCCTTTTGTTCTATTTTATGACTTATGTCATAATTAAATTTATTAGTTGCATAAAATCTGCATATTGTTAAATAACAGATGGTGCAATAGGTTCTATGCTTTTCTACCAAAAATTTAACACAAATTTCACATCTATCTTTGATTTTTGTGAAATCATTCCAAGTATGTTGACATTTGTTAAATTTGTCAAAATTTACTTTATATTTATTTTGAAGGAATATGGGATTATTATCCTAATTCCAATCTTCATTCATATTTAAAAGATTCATATCTTCAAAATCTTTTAACCTATCTATCATGTCAGTAACACTAAAATAACTCATAATGTCACTATCATTATCTGCTTCATCTCCATCTAATTAGACTATATCATATTTAGGATCCTCTGACTTATTGTTTGGATATATATTTATTTCAAGAGATTTATATAAATTTATCCTATCTCTCTTGACTTTCTGATTTCTACATTGGTATGCAAAATGTCCTATTTCTCCACAAATGTAACATTTTCATTTTTTTTTTGGAGGTTTATGGGTTTTGAATCTTTTGACCTGGCTAGTTCCTAGTCATCCTTTTTTATAAGTTTTACTCCTTTTTAATTTATTTGTCTTTTCTTCTCTTATGTAAGACATGGGAGTATAAATATTTTTACAATAATTATAATTTTGTTATGAATATATTAGTGGAAGCTCCACTAATTATGGATTTATGTGAACTATTAGGAAATTAGTGGAAGCTCCACTAATTATGAATTTTTATGGATGTCCACCATTTAGTGGAGACACCACTAATTAAGATTAGTGGAAGATGATGTATTCCACTAATTGAGAGCTCTATAAGTAGAGCTATTCTCTAAGCTTGAAATATACCATCATTTTGTGAAAGAATTGTGAGAAAAAGAAAGAAAGAAGTGTGAAGAAATTCTTGTGCAAAAAATGGTTAGAGTTTTCTTAGTTTGTAGTGTGTAGATTTTATTCGAACACTACCCAAATTTTATAACACGTTATCAGCACGAGTCTCTGTCGTTATCAAAGTCAAAAGACGGGTACACATTCATTGATCCCTATGGCTAACCTTACTAAACTCGAATTTGTAGCCCTTGATATTTTAGGAAAAAATTATATGTCATAGGCTATCGATACAGAAATGCATCTAAATGCTGAAAAAAAAAATGATTTGACCACCTGAAGATGGTCGTACTACAAAGTGCAAGATATAAATGATTGCACCTGAAGTTGCAAGATTTTAAAACCATGAATGAATATAGCTCCGCGATGTATAAAATTACATCTCAGTTAAAATTATGCGGAGAAAAAATATATTAGAAAAGACATTCTCCACCTTTCATGCCTCGAATATTGTCCTGCAGCAACAATATCGAGAAAAATGGTATACACAGATTTACTTACTACCCTCCTCATTGCAAAGAAAAATAATGAGTTATTATTGAGAAATTATGAAGCCAAACGAACTGGCTCAACAGCACTCCCAGAAGTGAATGTTGTTGGCTCCAACAGAAGCCATCGTTATAGTCGTAATGTGGCAGTGGTCGTGGTTATGGTCATGGACACACTCGATATTTCCCTTAGCATAGATAAATATTGGCTACCTGAAGTGGAACAGAAAAGATAATAAGGGAAAATGATATTTCCATTTATAATAAGCATCACATCTTTGAAATGTTACATTCGGATGTCAATATATATTCCTGCTAATAGTTCAGGAAAAAAAATCTATCGCGTCTTGATCATAAGTCTGGTGTTTGCTTGCATTTCCTTCATTCATCTCATTGGTGTTCATATGAACTTGAGGATGCATGCTTGTAGTTGCTCTTTTTCAATAAAGCTGACAAATTTAAGATGAATGTTTGTAGTTGTTCTTTTTCCATGTTTGCATTAGAAGAAGACAAACAGGTAGCAATTATGGACTTTAGTTCCTCTTCTTCGGCATCCTCCTCCTCTTCCTTCTCCCTTGGGCCAACATCTAGACTAGCAGCAGAATTAGCCATGAAGTTACTACGCAATGAGTCTTGGGATTTTCTCATCCCCTTAAGTTTCTTATTATATTTAGCCTTGAAGCATGCTTGTCTCAATTTTTGTGTTTGGTCCTTCAACCGCATATTAGGACTTTCTTCTACCAACTTCTTCTCACGTTCCAGTATCTCAATGGCTTCTCTTAACTTCTTCTCAGCCATATGTCCTCCTTCGTCTTTATCTCACTCCTGTAAATCGAAGTGATATTATCGGTAGAGATACATTCATTCCAGTCATTATTTACTTATAAATCTTTCATAGTTTCATACTTGCAAATTACAAGTGTGTGTGAGAGAGAACCTGAACATTCTTGATTAGGGTCTCCAAGCTCATCAACTTCCTATGAGGCCATCGACGAATTCCCAACTCCCTACATCTGTTCTTGAGATGGTTTAAGTCAATATTCAATTCTTTGGCCATGCTCTTGATTGGCAGGTAAAAGTACTACAAAATGATTTCTTTTGATAGTGTTTTGGAGCTATTGCCTTTCTCCTCTCTCTGCCTCCTAATCCTCTTCTTCTCCATAGGAATTTCGTCTGCAATAATATCTTGAACTTCGATATTATGCATTTCATGGGTCCTCACTCCGAATTCGTTGCCAATACCACTCATTATTTCTCCTAGAAAAAGAAAATCAATATCAGTAAAAGGTAATACTATTCAAAATTCACGTTTGAATGTATGATAACCTTGAACCATATTCTGGCTTTGTTCAAAATTCATTAGGGAGTAGAAAGGATCATGCACAAACATATCCTCATTCAGAGGAACAACATCAAAAGCAGTCTCTTGAATGGGTAGATCAAACTGAAAATCCAATGTAGCATATCCAGAACTACCACTGATTTACATCACAACAAACCAAAAGAGAGTTTAATTTCATTATTTTATTATTAAGCACACTAAAAAAAAGAAAAGGAAGCGGTTGGCTTGGAAAGGAAAATATATCAAAATCTTCTGCGTTAGACCTGACATTAGGCGGGAGCGGTTGGCTTGGAAAGAAAAATACATCAAAATCTTCTGTGTTAGACCTGAAATTAAGCGGAAGCGGTTGGCTTGGAAAAGAAAACACATCAAAATCTTCTGTGTTAGAAACCATGTCAAAATTTGACCATGTCTCAAATAAATTATGAGTCTCTATATCTGCTTTGAGGTTTTTTATTTTTTTTATGTTTACTAATAACTGATGACTGAGATATATATCGATACATATATATATATATATATATATATATATATATATATATGTACTAGGAAGAAGAATAGGTTGATGATAGGTGGAAGGACGGAGGAGAAGAAAAGATAAGGAGGAAGGGGAAAAGATGATACCAGGAAGAGTAGGAAAAAAAAAGAGATTTTTATAATAGATTTCTTGGCATTTCCTACTTGTCATCATGTTCTTACATTTCTTTTTCTTTTCTCTTATTCTCTTGTGAAATCATTATTCTCTAAATTAGGGGGAGAATAGAAACAGTATAAGAAAGATCTTGATTGGACAACATCACTAAATTATCTTGATCCGCGTACAAGCGCATGTGAACTTGAAGTTCAAAAGATAATTTATTTGTAAAGCATTGCAAATCAAATGCCAGACACTTTTGTTAACTCCAGAAGAGTAACAAAATTGTATATTCCAGCTATAAATGCTCCTATTCGAATTAAAGTTCTAGCAGAACAAAAGAATACACCTATAGTTGCTGAGCCAAAAGTATGCCAGAAGCATGGCCAACCTCTTGGTTCTAAAAATAAAAATCCTCGAAAGAAGAGAGGATGAAAGAATCCAGATGATCATATTAGAAAAGAATGATAAAGTCCAAGAGAGAATTGATGAAAAAGAACCAGAAATTAATGAAAGTAACACTGAAATTTCTATCAATTATACCACTTTCGGTAGAAGCTAGAATCGGATAGAAACAATGATTGACAATATGTTTGCATATAATATATCTCTTAATGTTATACAGGATAATGATGATCCTGAACAAATATCAGTTGATGAATATCCGCATAGAAAAGATTAGCTACAATGGAAAGATGCGATTCAATCGGAGTTAAATGCACTGACACAACGTGAAGTCTTTGGACCTGCAATCCGAACACCAGAATGTGGAAAACCTGTTGGCTACAAATGGATATTTGTGTGAAAGCGTAATAAAAATAATGAAATCGTACGATATAAAGCACGGTTAGTAGTTCAAGGTTTTTCACAAAGACCAGATATGGATTATGATGAAACTTATTCTCCTGTTGTTGATGCTATTACACTCTGATATCTTATCAGTTTGGCAATACATGAAAAGATAGATATGCACCTATTAGATGTTGTCACTGCTTACTTGTATGAAAATTTAGAAAATGATGTTTACATGAAAATCCATGAAGATTTTCGCATGCCCGAAGCATATAAACATTATCCTCGTGAAAATTACTTCATCAAGTTGCTGAAATCATTATATGGCCTGAAGCAATCTGGGCACATATGGTTCAATCGTCTTAGTGAATATTTATTGAAAGTGGGATTTAAAAATGACCAGCAAGATTTAGTTCTTCACCAACACGACGACATTGGAATAGAATTAAACAAGTAATTCGATATCTCCAAATAGCTACTTTCAAATCATGCTGAAAGTATAGTCATTCATGAAGCAAGTAGAGAATTTGTATGGTTATGATCAATAATTCATGATATCCGAGAAAGTTGTGGATTATCATCTATCAGAGATATTCTAACTCCTCTTTATGAAGACAATGCAGCTTGCATAGCTCTAATACGATGAGGATATATTAAAGGAGATCGGACAAAACATATTTCACTAAAATTCTTCTTTACTCATGAACTCCAAAAGAAAGGTGAAATAGATATGCTACAAATTCGGTCATGTGACAAACTCGCAAATATTTTCACGAAAACTTTACCGACTGCAACATTTGAGAAGTTGAGATATAAAATTGGTATGCGTCGGTTCAAAGATTTAAAGGAATCATCTCATCAGGGGGAGTAATAAACAGACATATAGAATAGTATGCTCTTTTCCCTTCACTAGATCTTTTTTCCCATTGGGTTTTTATCTAATAAGGTTTTAACGAGGCATATTCTTTATATAATGGATGGACATCTAAGGGGGAGTGTTATGAATATATTAGTGGAAGTTCCACTAATTATGGAATTATGTGAACTATTAGGGAATTAGTGAAAGCTCCACTAATTATGGATTTTTATGGATGTCTACCATTTAGTGGAGACACCACTAATTAAGATTAGTGAAAAATTGTGTATTTCACTAATTAAGAGCTCTATAAATAGAGCTATTCTCTAAGCTTGAAATATACCATCATTTGAGAAAGATTTGTGAGAAAATTGTAAGAAAAAGAAAGAGAGAAGTTTGAAGAAATTCTTGTACAAAAAATAGTTAGAGTTTTCTTAGTGTGTAGTGTGTAGATTTTATTCTAACACCACCCAAATTTTATAACAAATTTTTAATTTTTCTACTATCATTTTCTGAATACATTGTTCCTTGAGATAGTTAAACAAGAATTGTATTCTACTGGTAATGCCTACTACTGGTCTCCTTCTAACAGATTCTTGCCATTTTTTGCTGACTACTTTTCCTAAAGGGTTAGGTAACTTAGCAAAAAAAATTTCACTTAGTTCTAGATCCCAACTTTTTCTGGTCTGGGATGCTAGGTCTAGGTTTTTTTGGCTAAATTTATCCAAATCTAATAGGTTTGGATCTACCGGCAGGATTTCAAGATCTTTTATAGCTTGATCTTGAAGCTCTGTTTGACCTCTGTAAGGATCATATCCTAAAATTATTTGTCAGGTCTGACTTGTTATATTCTGGGGATTTTCAGCAAGATCCAGCAACTGCTTATAGGACTCTGGGTATTTTGTCCTCCAATCAATAAAATAATTTTTCATAGATCCTAAAAGATTTTCTATGAAACTTACTACATGTTCTGCTGTCATATTAAGATTCACCCTTTCTAATGCATTTAATGCATCAGCTTCCCATCTATCAATTACTTCGGGCCATTTTTTAGGGTGGAATGATGGCAAAATTAAAACACTTCCTCCTTTATTTTGAGAAGGTAGATTATAAATATTTGTAGGAGTATCTGGTAAGCCTACATTTTTCTTAAAATTATATATTTTTCCTCCATCACTTGTTAACTCTATTCTAGAGGTTTCCCTTCTAGGCAACTGTGTGGTTCTTGAGGGTGGTACACCATAACTTGGAATTTCATCTATTTGTGTTGTCCTACTTGTACTAGGGTTCATATTGATCCAATTTTTAAAATTTGTATTATCTACATTTTCTAAATCATCTAAACTAATTATTGGCTCATCCACCACACTTTCCTGCATACTCTGAGGATATTTAGGGTATTGTAAATGAATACCTTGAATTCTAAGGTAAAAATCTGCTTCATCTAGTTCAGGTTTTTCCTCAAAATGTTATGTCCAATCATAATTTGGATACACAGAATCTAAGGTTTCATGAGGTTCATATTCCACACAGATATAAAAACTCATGTTGAAGGACTCCCAAAAGATCCTGGTCCTCGATTTATGGAGGGTGTTACTTCATCTACAACTGTTAAATACCTGAGGAAAATCCCTTGCACTATTTTTTCGCCTTTAAGTATTTGAACAAGGTGAAATTTATGATTTTTTATTACAAGTTTTAATTAACCTCTGTAATCAGCATCTATTATTCCAATAGTATTCTCTAGACTCAAACCCTTTTCATGTAAGGATGATTTGGGCGCTATTATGAATACTTCATCTAACTGCATTTCTGTACCTATTCCTGTATTTATTTTTAATATTGATAAAGGATTAATTATTACAGTCATGGGGATGCTAATATCATATCCAGCACTTCCAATAGTTGCTCTTTCTGGAAGTTCTACTTCTGGGTTAAGAATGTGAAACCGCTATTCATATTGTGGATCTCCTAATCCTTCCAAAGACTGTCTCCATTCTCGATGGTGTCTTTCATAAAGAATTTGTTCATTCTGTGAACACCAAGTACTTATTAATTTAAACAAGTCTTTATTTTTACTTGTTTCTACGTAATATGCTAGTTTAGCTCTAAATTTAGAGATTATATATAAATTTCTCTGTTTATTTGGTTAAGATAAAACAAAGCTTGTTGAATATTATTCTTGCTCATCTTTTGATTGTTGACTCTCAATATAATTTGTGAATTCTATACTTACATTACCTTGATTATCTTTGTAATATCCAGCTCCATTTTGTATTATTTGGGGCTCTACAAGTATATTACTTATATTCCAGGTTGGCTCATTATATTCCTTGTTGCTCATTGCTTTTCCTTGTAGTGCATTGATTCCTTTACTTGCAAGAAAACTAACTAATTCAATTTCTTTTATAGAGTATCCTACTTCGCTTCCTATGGTGATTTTGCCTATAATGTTTTGTCATACCCTTTACTTTTTATAACTAGTTTTAGATGTGTATCTAGTTGATCTAAGGGAAAAGAAAAGTCATGTAAGATATATGCTATTTGACTTTTCGACTATTCATATCTATCTTCATATTTCCTATAATTGCAGATAGTATGTTATTATGTCTAGTATCTAGGAGACCTATGAATACTTTGGTTCCTAATTTGTTCCTATGAATTCCTTTGATGCCTATTATTATGCATCCTAAATGTAGAAGCTCATAATTTTCTTTGAGCACTCTAAATTTACTTTCCTGATTAATGATGGGTAGAGTTACAATACTTTCATCATTAGGACTAGAAATTAGATTTTCCCTATATATAAATTAACTAACTTTTGCGGTTTACTATTATTATAGTAATACATATATCTAGGGAGAATACTTTGTATTTTATTTTTCCTAAAAATTTCTAATTGTGTTTCAGGATCTACAATTGTTTCAACTATTTTGAAAGGTTTGACCATCTTACATTTGTCAATTACTCTTTCAAGTTTACCATAAGTAATTATATCTAATTTTTCTTTATCTGACACTCCTGAACTTGTCATTTTAAAATTTTTCAATGTCTTCCCATTTATGGATTAATTCCATAGTCATAAGGTTATAGATACTATATTTATGTAAAATCCAATATTCAAGAACTTCTATTTCACCTAAATCAATAAGTTCATGAATTATTCTAAATTCTGGTTGTTCAAAAGGTATATCTAATGTTTCAACCCTATATTTCATGGTTATTTCCAAGTTGCAAATATTTTAGATTTTGGTTTCTTTGTATCTTGGTTGGATCTAAATTTAATCTTTTAATAACATCACTTAAATTGTCTAATTTTGATGCTATCTTTGGATTTGGATTGGGTTGTTCTAATTTTTCCAAAATATTAAGTAACAAAATTATTATTACATTATTTTGTCTTATTATTATCTTATCAGCAGGTGATACTGGATCACTATATTCAGTATTTTCCTTAGTAAAAATGCTTACTGCTTTAGATAGATATTTTCTACTTTCTACTAAAGCTTGCTGATATTCTGGATTATTTAAGGGTTTGTCATAATCTAATTCCTAAAATTACTTCACATTAATTTTCTAATTTTACTTGTGTATTTTGACTTTGTTCCAGAAGAAGTTCGGTTTCCCTTAACTCCTTTCTAGTATTTTCTAGAATTTCTAGGGTTTCTAATTCTATTTCTTTAGGACTTTGTAACTTTAATCCTAAGATTACCTGATTTAAATCTTCTTTTGAAGGAAGATTTCTAAGTTTCTTAGTATTTGTACTATTTTTAATACAATCAAAATTATCTTTGATTATACTAAGTTCTTGCACAATATTGTTTTTATGCTTAATATGGGCTTTTAACAAACCAGCTAATGTTTGGTTTAACTTAGATTGATTGTTAAGGATTATAGATAACAAATCTACAACTAAATTCTGCTAAGGGTTTGTACCATGGAAAAGATGTGTAAATCTTTTTGATTTTGGGGTAGTTCTCTCAAAACACCAAATATAATGACCATCTAAAGTCTATTTTTGAACAAATGTTCTATAAGCCAAGTCTAAATATTCTAAATTCCTTTTCTCCATCCTAAAATAATTTCTATTGTACTAGTAGCATACCTTTTCTATTTAGCTACACTATATGAGTAATATAGATCTTTTCTTTCAAATTACCAGAAATATGGATCTCAAGTTTATTAGATACTATTTTTCTATTGAAGAAGGATCACACTACGGGGTTAAGGCTGCCTCTCACAGGACTTACAAAAGACCTATGAGTTCTTTTTCCTTCAATAAGATACTTTCTCCTTACACCTGAGTACTTGTAAGAACCAAAAGATCCTTATACTAGTTAATGTAATGTAACAAATATCAGTGTGCTAGTTAGATAAAATAAATCAACTGAACAACTCATACATAGATATCTTTTAAGGTTCGTGGCTTTGTTGCTGACAGCAAAGAGATCACCTCTTTAAGCATAAACCCCTAATGTTGTTTGTTTCCCAGCCTATATACCTTTAAGATTCTATATACTTATGTCTCGAAATAATTTTTGGAGAAATGGAAATCAAAATATAAGACAAAGCTGAAAACAATACTTCATATATTCATTATGAGAGGAGTCTTGAGAGACCAAAGGTCTTTACTCCATAGTTACCTTATAAGTACAAACAAGGTTACAGATTTTTCTCAGGTACTACTGAAGCAATTGAGCTCTCCTATCTCCACAAAAAGGCTCTGACACCAAAAAGGAGACACAGAGGAAGAAGGGAAGTGTATAAGTTCTCTGAGGTTTAAGTGTGGGTTTCTTAACTTTAAAAGCAATGGCTCTTATACAGCCATGCATGAACTGCTCGGGATATAAATGAATTTGCCCATTTAAGAAAGTGAGGGACAAAAGAGTTTTGACCCTTCAAGAAAGTAAGGGACGAATGACTCTTCCAAAAAGATTCGAAAAAATAACTTGTATAAATAGTAATTTGACCTTTTAGAAAAGAAGGGGACACAAAATTCTTTTCTGACAGATGACAATTCTCACACAGTTTTTCTATTGAGTGGTAATGATAAAGGTGAGAATCACAACAATAACCTTTTCTAGTGGGGACTACATATCCACTTAGAAAAGACAAACTCACTTCAGTAGTGAAGTTCACAGACTAAGACCTTTAGAGACTATTTCTCTAGATTTCCATGGCATTTGCTAAATTGCTGAACTCATCATCTAAATCTTCTTCTGCTATTCCAGCATCGTCCATAGAATTGAAATTGCCAATGCTACCTTGAATAGTGATCTGAAGAACGAAAATGGCAAAAACAATGAAACCCAAAGAATGCTCAGTGAACAAAAAAAATATACAGAGCATCATGGAAGCTGTTTACCTTGTGTTTGAATACCTTATGGGCACTAAAGAAGATATTTGAACCAGAATACTTGAAGCCATTGGATCACGTCCTTGTAAACGCCGACTTCGTCTCATTCACGTGAAGCTTTTGAGCTTCCGGAATGATGCCCTTTCTTCCTTTGCCGGTGAAAGCTTATTGAGCTTTGGGTTCACTGTGTAGTGGTCTTAATTTTATTTTCTTTCATTTCATGCACTCACAGAGAGAGAGAGACCAAGAGTGTGAAAACAAAAAGCTTCATCTTTTTGTTATCCTCTCACGCCAAACAATACGAGATCCATCCTGTATTTTTTTTTTTTTTTTTACCCTTGGTCTTATTCATTGAGCCAGATAAAATTATTTACTCTTGACCTTAAACACCCATAAATAATAAGTCTCAATTATTTATTTTATGGATTTCATAAAATAGCACAATAAATAATTAACAAGCCCAAATAGACCACTATAAAATATCAAGCATTTTATCTAGTTTATACCTAGATTAATTTTTTCATTATTCAATTTGGGCCTTGGATCCTGAATAATTAATTAACCAATTAAATTAGATAAAATATATACTCTCTCTTAGGCCTTTTATTTTATTCTAGTCCAATAATAAATTAGACTACTTAAATAAAATAAAATAAAACCTATAATTATCAAGACCAATTCCTTAATCCAAATATGTCAGGACTTAATGGCTATTTCGGAGACCAAAAGACACATCGTATTGGCTACTAAAATGACCAAAATACCCCTACTATATAAATAGCTATATTTTTCATTTTAAATATTTCCTAATATCATTGACCCCAAGGATAATCTACGTTAGCAAAGTCTTCGACCTACAAGTGTAATGACTAAAATACCCCTCTACGCATCGCCATGCATTTAGAGAGGAGGAGCGTTCTAATACCTCTCTAATAGACATCTACCATCCTTAGACCTCTAGTCCAATGATCCACGAGTCCTAGAATATTTCCACTTTCTAAGGGAGTTACCCTAAAGTAAACATCCAAGTCATGTTCCCCAGGACCCTGGATATTTAGATCATTTAAACAGTCATAAGGGGCGATATAGCGCAGAAGCTATCTTGTACAAGTCTGTCTTAACTAACTAGTCACATATAGCCAGCATACAAGTATATCGGCTCTACGAAAGAACCTCAACTACAGCATATCAAAATACATACTCCCAAGTTCGTCAAACCACCAACTCATACTCAAGCAGTAGAGTATTAGTCCACGTTGTAGTAGTAGTAGTAGTTTAGGTTTCTTCTAAATACTACTTTTAGAAACCACTATTACAAGTCATGTTCTACGTATTCAAAATATACTCATGCTATAAAGTGAGTGGACTACTTACTGGCTAAAGGTAAGTCATTCCCCATTTGGAATTCATAACACAATAACCTAAACATGATGAGATTTCCATTCTCATCAATCGGTTAAGAACAAACATTTATGTGTTAAGTAACCCGTGATCCATACCTTATTGTGAAAGACCACCATTCACGTGGATCACTTACTTAAACACAATGGGTCTTATCCAAATGTAAATTGTGCACAAATAAAATCTAAATTCACAAACAAATTTTGAGAATAAATTCTTTTATTAATAAAATCAATAATTACAGTAGAAAACTAGTCTAAAGGGCATATATTCCAACATGATCATGCTCTAAAGATGATGCCTTTGCTAATATTCTAAAAGCCTTATTCGGTCACCTGGCCCATCTTAATGGACAGATTTAGATTTTGATAAATAAACCTTGTTCTTCATACCCCCTGTCTAAGATGATCTTAGGCCCAAATCAGTTTCAGCACTTGAAAATCAAATCCAAATGCTTAAAATTTTCATTAAAGGAAAAGAAAAGCTTACAGAAGAAACTGCTAAAAATAGAGAAAAATTAATAAAATTTGTAGATGATGATCTTTTAGAAAACGAAAAAAAATTGGAAAAATTGTCCTTCTAAGTTTCCAAAAGACATCAAAATACATATCTACAAGTTTGTAATTGTAGATAGGATGGCTGAGCAACTGGCATTGCAACAATTCCTAAGAAAAATATATACCAAGTTAGTTCAACATTATGATGGTTTATCTTTCCACATTGTTAGCTATAAGGATGAAACAGACCCCACTAAAAGCTTTACTTTTGTTAGTGGTGTTTTCAAATTATCAATATGGAGAGATGAAAGGATTGTTGGTTTAAACCTATCTGTTAAAACCCTTATTGAACATAGAATGTTAGCATGAATCTATATTCTTGATGGATTTTATGATTTGGCTTACAAAACAATTACTAACAGGCAGTTGAACCATGTGTTAACCCTGCTTACTGAAATGGATGCTTATTCTAGTGGGTTTGCAAAATTGGATTTATGTGCAGTCCCTCCTTCCTTTGATGCCAATTATCCTGATTACTACAGAACTGAAGTCTTATTTTCAGCCTTTTGTCATACCAAGCCCTTGGTTCCTTATGTTTATAATAATCTGATCATTATACTAGAAGACCACAACACTATCCTGGATCAGATCTACAACTGCAAGGCATTAAAATTGACCCATATGGATGACACCTCTTTTGGCATGGCTCACAAAATTATTTGTAAATCTCAGCATTTCAAGGTTTTCTTAAATAACTGGTCCCCCCATCAAATATTCAAATATATATGTTCTTTTCCAAAGTTTTTTCATTGAGGACCCAGAATTAATAGCATATTATCAAAGGCATCATCTTCAAAGCATGATCACTATTCAAGGCAACATTGGCAATTTCAATTCTCTGGAAGATGATGGAATAGCAGAAGACGATTTAGATGATAAGTTCAGCAATTTAGCAAATGCCATGGAAATCTAGAGAAATAATCTCTAAAGGTCTCAGTCTATGAACTTTATTACTGAAGTGCGTCTGTCTTTTCTAAGTGGAAATGTAGTCCCCACTAGAAAAGGTTATTATTGTGATTCTCACCTTTATCATTACCACTCAATGGAAAAACTATGTGAGAAGCATCATCTGTCATAAAAGAAGCTTGTATCCCCTTCTTTTCTAAAAGGTCAAATTACTATTTATATAAGTTATTTGTCCAAATCTTTTTGAAAGAGTCATTTGTCCCTTACTTTCTTGAAGGGTCAAAACTCTTTTGTACCTCACTTTCTTGAAAGGGCTAATTCATTTATATCCCGGGCAGTTCATGCATGGCTATATAAGATCCATTGCTTCTGAAGTTAAGAAACCCACACATACACTTCAGAGAACTTATACACTCCCCCTCTCCCTTTGCGCATCCTTTTTGGTGATGGATTCGGATGGTAAAGACTTTAACCAGGATTTAGCTTTTTCTCTCAAGGAAAAAGGAAAAAATCTTAGTTTGATAACATCTTTAGAAACCCCATTCATCTTCAATGTGTCATAGATTTCTAAAAAACTCGTCAAGTGGGCATTAGGATCTTTCTCAGGTAGCCTATCAAATTGTACCATATTTTGAATTATTTGAATAATGTTGGGCTTTTTGTCAAAGTTATTGGCTTCTACCCTAGATCTCGTAATGCTCAAGCTTGTACTTGAGATTGTAGGCTTCACAAAATCATCTATAGTCCTCTTGTTAATTCCACCATTACCACTATTGTTTGGTTGGTTAACCTCCATATCATCTCTCACCCTTTGTCTATTGATGTGTCCGGACTTAGGTGTAAAAATCATACAAAAACTAAGCACATTCCCAATCAAGTTTAAATTAAAACGTTTAACCCAAATCACACATATGAGCAAGCGTACTCATCATTAATCGAGCATAGGGTTCAAACGAGTGTCGATCCTCCAGGAACAAGTAGACATTAATCACATTTCTTTCATTGTTTAACTGACTCGATAAAGTGAAAAAGAAACAAAAATAAAAATAAAAGTATATACATGTCAATGATGGAGAAGTATGTAACTCAAACCATTGTTTAGACAAACATGATCTCAAAGGATCTAACCATTGTCATAACTAATCAGTCTCTTGGCACCATGAAGGATAAAGGTAAATTAGCATCACTTAGTCTGTCTCAACTAATTACTACCTTCTAAATAAATTAGCATCACTTGATCTGTCTCAACTAATTCATCCACAAGATGCATTAAACACAATCTTTGATTAAATTTCCTTGGTTTGGCAAATTTAAAACATGAAATTAATCAATGAATCCTTGGTCTGGCAAACATCAATTAACCTTCAATTACTCAATCCTCAGCAATTAACCTCTTTGGTCTAGCAAGTTAACAGCTAATAAATATGAAATTAATCAATTGCAACTACCATCAACCTCTTTGGTCTAGTAAGTTAATGAAAAGAAATAACTAATTAATCTCGTAATACGCCTAAGTAATTGAATACCAAGAAGAACAATCAATTAATCAAAAGATCAAATAACTTTAAAAATCATGAATATCTCAAACAATGTCAAATTACAATGAAACAATTAACATATCATTGTTTAAGAAAAAGAAAACAACGTAAAAGAAAGCACTCATAGACAAGCCTCCTTCTTATTCCTTTCAAGACCTTTTGTACAACCCTCCTTAAAGTGAAGAATTCCTCCTTTCATTGAGTAATTTTCTATGATGATCAATGAATTCTTCCCATTTTTCTTGTATTTTTCATCTATTTATAGGCTTAGGAAGTGCCTAAACTCGTAGGTACAGAGCTCTTGGCCGAGTAGAAGTTGGAAGATACTAAAAGTCCGCAGATTACCAAAAATTGCGTAGAAAAAATCAAGCACCGCCTTATCTTCAGGATACAGTCGGCGCCGCCTTGGCTCTCGGAGCCGGCGCCGGTTGTGTTCTGCTTCTCTACTTTTTCGCCTATTTTTCTCCGAATTTTGCACAATGAAAATCAGAATGCAACCGGCGCCGCCTTGACTCTTGGAGCTGGCGAAATTCGTGTAATCTAGTGCATGGCTGGCGCCGGTTCTAGAGCCCTAGCCGGCGCTACCTCTCCTCTATTCTGCGACATTTTTGTTTTGTTTTACCCTAAAATTCTGAAATAATGAACAAAACACCTTTCCAAGGGTAAAATCTCAAATATAAAGGAATATGACTAGTTATTGAACAAAATACATCATAAAAGAACCTCAAATAACTTGAAAAAACATGACTAATTTAGCCTCTATCATCTAACCACCCTTCGAATCTTTGTTAAGGTCCTCTTGATCTCAAGATCTATGATGTCGTCTTTAGATCGTTGGGTCATACACTAAGGGCTAGATCTATAGAGAAAAGAAGATAGTAAGATTATAAAATTTACAAGTTAAACAATTACTACACGAATTAAGTTAGGATGATTACAACATATAGTGAAATTACAATTATACAAACAACAAGATATGACACCTATTCATACAAGGAACATATATACAATATATTCACATAGTTACATATAGATATATAAACATATAAATATGGTTAAATCAACAAAATTCAAGCTTTCATGATATTGTTCTCCGGCAACGGCATTGAAAAGTTAATGCATAGATTTTGGGTATATAAAAATTATTAAATTTAAATCCATCCATTAGCCAAGTTTTAATTAAAACATTAATCCCAAATCACACATACATAGTATAGGGAATTAACCAGTATCGATCATCAAAGGAACAAGTACACACTAATCACTTTTCATTCATTTTTTAACCAACCTAATAAAGTGATAATATGATAAAAAGAAAAATTAAAAAATATATACAACTCAAGGATGAAAGAATATGTAATTAGACAAATATTCTTGAAAACATAACCATGAACTCCTTAGCAATTATCACAATCAATTATAATCTTGGCATCATAAATGAATAAATTAGAACCACTTTATTTGCAATTCATGATTCCATATCTTCTAAGTTACTTAATGGATACATTCTATCATTGTTTTCAGAACCGGATCGGACTTTGAACAAAAAAATTTATTGGTTCACGGTTCAATGGTCCAACTATAATTGAACCGTAATTGAACTAGTAATATTATAATTTAAAAATTAAAAATATAATTATTTTTAAGAATAAAATTGATCAATAATATAGTGTAATTCAAGTTCATAAATGCATAAAAAATGAAATTAGAAGAAAATATAATATTTTCTCTATTACTATAGACTATTTATTCCATTTGTGTAGCTTATTTCTTTCCTATGAATATATTATTTTATTTCGAATGGGAAAAAAAAAAGAAGAAGAAACGGTCCAAATCAGTTAGACTAGCCGGTTCACCAGTTGGACTGGCCGGTCCAAAGTGGTTTGTACAAACGAGGCCGATTTTTGAGATTTTCGACTCAAAGGGATGGATCAGACTGGTTTGGGGACCGGTTCAAGGACTAATCGGTCCGACCGATCGGTCCAGTTCAAAAAACATTGCATTCTATCTCACCAGTCTTACTTTAGAGATGCATTAAAATCAATCATCATATGAATATAGGATATATTCTAGGTGACTTAAAGTATAAAATTAGTCAATGAATCCATATTCTAGCTGTTAGCCCTAAGGGCTTTCTTCTATGTTTTGACTTATGACAAACATTGATATGGACTAACTTGTTAATCTATTGTGATAGGACATGTTTGACCTTTATTCTTCAAAATTCTTTAGATAAGATTATTTGGCAACTCCTTCATCACTGAAATCAAGAATAGAAGATCAAAAGAGAAGATTAAAGTATGTGGAGTTACATATCAAGGAAGTTCTTTATGAAGAATGTTAGACTAGGAAGTGTTATTAAGGTATATCTATTAATTTCTATGTCTTCTTACCTCTTGATTCATTTGACTTTACCTTGAAGCTTCAAATGAGATGTTTTTCAAAGCTTTTGAAAATCACAAAATTTTGGATAAAACAGTTTGAATCCAAAAGGTTCATCCAAAATCCTGTAAACTGTATTAAAAAGTTTCTGTCTGGTTAGTGCCATTTTGGACTTACCTTTTCGATGCATCATCGGCCAAAACCCGACTCCAAAACACAGATGAGTTTAAACAGAAAATTATAACTGTTTTTATATGATCGTTGGCACTCCACTTTTTGGCTCTATAAATAGCCCTTAAAGTAAGATTAGACACAAGATTTTTGAAACATTCATCTTAGAAACACTATTACTCAATATTTTCAAAAATCTCCTTTTATCCAGTTTCAAAGTGAATTCATTTTGTATCAAATGTAAAAGTATTTGTGCTTTGTATCCAAGTGAATATCTACTCAAGAATGTGAGCTCTTTATTGTTCTATTGATATTTAAATCTCTATTGTAGTGCAAGGTTGTGATGTAAAACCCATTGGGGTGAGCTTTGTGTTGGTTTGTGTTCAAGGTTGTGTGGTAAAACCCATTGGGGTGATCCTTGTTTTGTGTTTGTATCAAGGTTGTGGAGTAAAACCTAGTAAGGTGGTCCTTGATGTGTTTGCATGACTGAGATGTTGTGGAAAACCTAGTGTGGTGATCTTCTCTTATATGTGATACGGTTTCATTAAGTGAAGTTAATGAAATAGGGTTGAAAATCTTTAAGTGTAAGCTTAAGGTAGTGGACGCAGATCATTGTTGATTGAACCACTATACATCTCTTGTCTCATTTTATTCAGCTGTTCGTGTACTGTTTTTTATGTTCTTTCATTGTCTAAATATGGATATACATCTATGAGTGCTTAGATAACTTTCTATGCTTCTATAAAGTCAGTCCAAGTATCTTGGTGATCATCATTATTCAGCATTTTAGACAAATCGAAATTTTTTTTTTTGCTTGACAAAAACCTTATTTCCCCTCCCTCTAAGGTTTTTCACTAGCAATCATCAACTAACCTTTGATTACTTAAGTTCTTAATAATTAACCCATTTTTCAAGCAAGTTAAGAGATAACAAATATAACATTAATTAATTAAAGTCATTATCAATCCTTTTTTCAAGTAAGTTAATAACAAGAATCCATTAATCTACTTCATAACGAAAACAAGTAATCAAATCTCAAGACAAATAATTAATTGATCAAAAGTCTAAATTAATTCAAGAAATCATGAATCTCAAAAACAATGTCAAATTATAATAGAAATATTAATTACATCATTATTCTAGAAAAAGAAAAAAAAGTAAAAGAAAGAACTCATAGACAAGCCCTCCTTTTTCTCTTTGAAAACTTCCTTGAATAATGCCTCTTGAATGATGAATCTTCTCCTTTTTTGAGTGATTGGAAACTTTAATCCTAAGATTCACCCCTTTGTCTTGTATTTTTCTTGTTTAAATAGGTTTTCAAGAGATCAAAATTCGTTCTCTAAGAGTTCTAAGCCGACTAGAGATTGGAAAATACCAAAACTCTTGGAAATTAACAAATCCGCACATGATTAGAAAAGCTCACCAACATAGGACAATCCAGGGTAGGCGCCAGCTCCGTTTAGCATGGTTAGCTCTGGTTGCCCGGTCATGGTCTGTATTTTTTACGACGAAATCCTCTATTTTTTCAAGAATGGAGCTGACGCTGGCTCCATAGGTCACGGCCGACACTGGCCGTGCTCTGACGGCAACATGTTTTTTATTTTTTTTTTCATTTTTTCTGCAATAAAAATTCAAAACACATTTCCAATGGAAAAATATCAAATATGAAGGAATACTCCTAGTTATTGCACCAAATGTATTACAAAACATCATCAAATAACTAGAAAAATATCTAAGAATTTTGCCCCTATCAATTGTTAATTTGATATGTCTATCTTTATAAATATATATTAATATATATTGTGTACATATTAATATATATTAATATATATTGTTACACACACACACACACACACACAAATACATATGTATACATAAATATAAATAAATATATATACATACAAATTTATATACACATCAGATTGGTCTAATCTTTTTTTATTTAAACTATTAATATATAAAGATAGACATATACATATATATTAATATATATTAATATACATGTGTGTGTGTGTGTGTGTGAATCGTGTAATTAAAAAAATGATATAATTAATAGTTTATAAACTTTTAAAATTATATAATGTATAAAATAATTTATTATATTGAATAATATTGTTTCTTAGTAAGTTTAATATTATTATTATATTGTGTTATACCATATATATATATATATATATATATAATAAAATAAAAAAGAATGTTGAGAATACTTTAAATAAAAAATGAATATATTCAAGCACTTACTTATCTTTACACTAAGTCTCAGCCTCTCCACATGGGAGGTTTGAGGTTCGATTCACACACAGCCTAAAAAAATCTTATTTCTAGGAAAATTTTAATAATACTTTAACAAGGAATTTTTTTGTTGCCATTGACCATTTATGGTGACGAAATGTGTTATATTGGTGGGGAATTTTTTTTGTCAAATTGACCTTTTTTGCGACCAATTTTTTTTGCATTGGACTAGGAAATGTTTTTGTCACAAATGGTAATAATATTTTTTTCACCATCATATTTAATTTTTGAAAATAAAATTATATTTTGGAGACAAAATTTTCGCAATGAAACTTTTTGTCGTAAAAAGTTATTACTAGCGACAAAATGAATGCTTGGGCTTCAAAACTAGTTTAGTTTTAGTGAGAAAACGTTTCCTAGCTAAAAGTGATGGTTTTAGCTAGGAAACTCATTTCCTCGCGGAAGGTGAACCTTAGTTTTGTCACTAAAGTGTGCCAAAACCCTTTGGTGATGGTGCTTCAGCGAGGAAGTGGCAAGGAAGCTTTTTTCCTTGCTAAAGGCCTTTAATGAGGAAACTTTGGCCTTTAGCGAGGAAATTGTTTTGTCACCAAAAGCCATTTTTCTTATAGTGTTTGTATCCTTAGGATACTTATAAATTCTTTAATACTTATTACATTTGCTTTCTTGTGGAAAAATATTATCCTAATAATTTCACTAGGAGAAAATAAACTTAAAATTCCAACTACTACATTATAAACTTAATGTCCTAAATCACCCAAAATTGTAGAATCTATCCATACTTTCTGATATTTATCAAGAAATAGTAGAAATGAATATGTTAAAGGTGTATTTTTTTGGTTGATAGATTGATTCATCTTCTATTGACTCTTCTTGTTTCAACTGCAACTACTAAAAGGACATTTTCAACAATAAAAATTTTCAAAACAAGACTTTGCAACAAAATGGAGGATGAGTTTCTTACAAATAATCTTATTATTTATATTAAAAAAGAGATTGCTAAAACTTTTCACTCAAACTATATGCTTGATGATTTTATTTCTTTGAAAGAGTATCGTGCACAATTCTAATTAAAGGTATATTACTCATCCTTAATAGTTCTTTTTTAATTTGTCTATATGTTTTCTCTGCCCCTCCCCTTCCCCCCCCCAAGGTTAAAATCTCGGCTCCACCACTATCTTGACCCAAAGGCTTGGTAGTTAGGTTCTTCACAGTAGCTATTCTTTGGAATATTTGGAAGAAGTGGAATGCAATAATTTTTTTATGGAAAGCGGTTTTCAACACTATGGTTATAGTGTCATGTTCAAACTTTGTTAAAGGATTATATTTCCAATTTTTCGCTGGCTTCTACAACATATCTTCATTGGGCTCTAGCTTATTTATCTATCTCTTGGTCTTTACATAGGAGTGTTCTTATTCAGCTTGTGAGATAGAGGGATAAGATATATATGGCTAAGCATTTTATTCACAATGTTGATGGTTCTTCTAAGGGAATCTCAAGTTTAGCTGGGGTGGGTGAAGTTTTCCAGTGAAGTTTTCCATTTTCAAATGGACTATTTCACTCTGCCTTTGTTTCTTTTCTTGGGTGTGCTACTAATTTGGAAGCTGAGGTTCATGCCAGTCTACAAGGTCTGAAATCTTATGTGGCTCTTCAAGCTTTTAATGTTTAAATTCAGACAAATTCAACATGCCTAGTGCATATGGTTTTAGGACTTCATAAGATCCTATTGCACTTAAAGGAATTATTCAAGCAAATTAGGCTATTTTATGCTAAAGTTCCTTCAGTTTCCATAATACATATTTATAGAGAATCGAATATGTTTGGTAGATTTTATTGCTAATGAGGGTTGTCGTCTACAATCTTCTATTACACATTCCTATTTCTCAGCTTTGCCTTTACAAGCTAAGGGTATTTGTAATATGGATGTATTAAATATCCCTTCACTACATATTAAATCTGTACTTTCTTAGTTTATTAATAAAATTTTGGGGATCTTTAATACCCCTTTAAAAAAACAAAAAAAGGGGTGGAGAATTTGACATAAATTCCAACATATATATTTGTTTAATAATTAAAATTACAATAATTAGTATAAGGGGCCAAGGGCCTTCAAGGAAATTGAAAATTACATTTGATACTCTCTCACTACTTGTCTAGCAATCATGCCATGATTAAGAACATAAAATCCATTATGCTTCTTACATGTTGTGAATAGATTAGAATAATATTATCATCAACAAAATCAAAATATAGGTAGGGATGGCATTATGAGAAGGGACATTACCAATTGTTTTGGATACTTAAGATTGATCATTCTTTAGTTGTTGTTGTTTTTTTTTTTTTTTTTTCTATGCCTTTTGTTGCCTTATATGAGAAACTTGAAACTACAATTTAGCTTCAAAATTAGGTCAGATAGAGGAGACATTGCAATGAGTCACATAAATATTACTTTAGAACCTCCTCTAGAGAATTTAACATAATTTGTACATCATCTATAACTTGAAGCTCTCGATGCATTACATCCCAGGCTCAATTTCTCAATTCTATCTCTACAATATCATTGTCTAATGAGGAATAAACTTGTTGCTAAACCTATTGTTGAGCCTTGTGTGGGCACTAAAAACATCTTGATTAGCTGGAACCTGATCTCATAATGGATATTTATCCTATTCAATATTTCTTGTCGAAGAATGGGGCAATTCTGCGTAGGATTCCCTTCATTGTGAAGTTCGAGTTGAGCATGAGTTGTCTCAATGCAAGAATCTTGTATGACTAAGGACTATTCTAAACCCTTTCCTTTTTTGGATTGAGAGTGTGGCTCTAACTAATATAAGCAAGGAAGCAACAAATTTAGCTCTCAAAATGTAGCGACAAGCTCAAATATTTTCATCACTTAATAAGCTCCAAAAACAAGGGTTTTAGGTCTTGAAATCTCTTCAACAAAACAAGCACGAGTCCAACCCTCAAACCCACAAATTTAATGCTTCAAAAGTGAGATTTTCAAGCTTTAAAAATGGAAATGAAGACTTATATTAGTGGTATAGATCTAAGAAACAAGAAACAAGAGTTGGTCACCCAACTCCCTACCAAACTCACACCTTAAGAACACTACTTGCAAAACAACCAACACCCTTAAGATCTTGTTAATCTAGCATATTTCAAAGATACCCTAACAACGTAATATATCAAGAGATTAGAACCCTAAGGATATAAACTTGAAGGCACCCAAAACCTGAACCTAACAAGAACAATCGGAAGCTAACATCCTAACACACAATATTAGAGAAGTTTGGATTATTCTTTGAAGTTTAAAGACTAAATTCAAATGTAGGAATAAGCTTTTTGATTTGATCTTGATGATTATAGAAATCACCTAAAAGGTTCGCCCTCTAAACTCTCTCTTGAGAGAACTATGTTATCTTCATCAAAATGTCTAAGTTCCTTGTTCAAAATACAAGAGATATGCGTAATATATAGACGTCTTAAACCTAGTCAAAGTTAACCTTAAAAATACAATGTTAGGCCTTCAAATTAAAAGTACAACAAGCATGACAATATCCATTCTAGATGGGGGCCGGCCTAGCTGGCACTGGTTTGTTTTTGCTTTGTTTCGGGTTGTTGCTTGTTGTACTAGTTGGCACCAGTTAGTGTGTAGGAGCTAGCGCCTGTTCTTTTCTAGAGGAACAGTAACATTTCTTCCTCAAAGGGGCCTCCCTTAGGTTCCGTTGTAATTTTCTAGGTG